>JAHHFK020002058.1:0-452249 GCA_024533555.2 Aedes koreicus | reverse complement strand
AGACAGAAATCAAAATTGGCCATGGTTACCGGTTTGGCAATATTGGCCCCTCCCGGAACCACCGGAACGACCCCGGGGGAACCTGTAGTAGGGGCCAATTACGATTTTACTCGAAAGCATGCCGTGCAGCAGCTCTATCTTCATGATTTTTCATAAATATGATTTTTATACACTTGAGAAGGACATTGGCTACATTGACCACTCCATGAACCACCGGAATGATCCCGGGGGAACCTGTAGTAGGTGCCAATTAAGACTTCTCGGAAGCCAAAGCGGTTACATGACAGACCACCTGTACCTTCCGTGTACTTCGACTACCTGTTAAGGATCCTCTCAAGAATATTATCCGTCGTTTTCAGCAAGCAATTTGAACTTTACGCCGAAGGATGACCTGCCCAGTATTGTGGGCTTCCTTGTTTTTGGCAGTAAACCAAGATTCTGACGCTAGCAGATATCTGGAACAACGACCTCGTTCAGACATCTTCGCATTACCAACTTGAACAGCTCGGGAGCCAGCAGGATAGCCGTCTTGATGATGGCCAGGTACGGAGTACCATCGAATCTCGGCGCCTTGTTAACCTTGAGGGACCTTGCGATCATTGTGAGTTCATAATTCGTAGCCATCGTCTTGCTCCCGTCTTCCGCGATCATCGTCCATGTGATTGTGGATGTTTGGCATGCTTGGTGACCATATTTTCACTGCCATGACAGTGTTATGGTCTGGGATACTGAAACGCTGGTCGTTGGCTAAATCTACGGCCTCCAATGACCGTCTATAGCAACTCTATACTTTCCTACAGGTTTCACCCCACGAAGCATTCTCGTTTGCTGGCTTTAGCGTGGTTTAGCGCGGTTTAGTGTTTTAGGGGCAACCAGGGCCATTCAACGCTCCGCTATATCAGCTTCCAACCACACTTTTGCGTATTCCGTCTTGGGTGGAGGCAGGTTTGACGGAGGTCAGCGATCAACTCTGTCCCCCAGTACACCAACGACCTCCCGTTTCTAGATTTGAACTTCCTAGGTATGGTTACATGGCACACACGCGATAGTTACGCAACGAGTTGATCACCGCTCAGGTCCTACGTATCGCTCACATTTCTTTACCGTTTAAGCGCCTCCATGAATGCTTCGTTATCAAAGTATGATGATCTGTGAGTGAATGGAGTGGGTACTCTATGCATTGCACACTGCCCACTTTGTGGACAATTCTATAGCGCACCGCCAAGTGGTTTCTGTACGTGTAGCCAGCTTCTACCCTCCAGTTGTTCGACAACCCAGGGCTGCAGAACGTCACGTCAATGATCGAATCCGCTCCATTACTGTGATAGGTACTCTATGTTGAGCTAGCCAGATCTATGTTGAGCTTAGCCAGGGCCGCTAACAGGATCTGACTCCTTTGTTTGGTGAGACGACTTCCTCACTCAAGCGCCCAGGCTTGTGGCCATTCAACTCTGCTGTAATGTGGTTAGTCAACCATTGACTTAAGCAACCACGAAGTCCTCGTTGGAGGTAGACACGACCTCCTGAACCGGGTAACTACCCGTCGTCCATAATGCCACCATATTGGATCTATACACAACCCAATTGCTGTTTCCGGCTGGGATACGGTATGGGGTGAATATTATGGCGATATACGTTACCGACTCCCTGCTGCCTGACACAGCAGTGGTTCAGGTTCAACTGGAATACCTGCACTGTGGCTAGCTTTTCGGTTTTCCCTTCTAGGCCGGTCACTTTGGGCCTCTCATTACGTGCTTGTTTTCCGGCACAAGTCAAGCACTTTGAAGGCTCCGTGAAGTCCCGAGACTAGTTTTCTGCACCTCCACACCTTCTACACTATTTGCTCCTGACCCTACAATCCCATGACATGTGTTCTTTTTCAAGGCATTCAAAACATGCACTTTGCGGCTAATGTACGCTCAGTTGGCAAACCGACCATCCCAATTTGAGTCTAGCCACTTTTAGAGCCGAGTCCACGTCAGCCACTGACAGCCGTATCGTAGCAAACCTGGGTCCCAAATGGTCCCTTCCGCAGCCGTATTTCTGTACATCGACCCCGCATTTTACTTTGAGGTTATTCAGGTTATTCCACAGGAGGATCTCTAACGTGGCGAAGTGCATACCTCTACCCCCTCTCCCAGGACTTGTTCCGCAAGTTCTTTATAGGCTAGACCTATCTGCGCGGTATCCTTTTTCAGTTCGAGAATCATCTCACCAGTGCGAGTATGGCGTGTACTACGCATATCGGCGCCCAGATCCGTGAACTTTGCGTCTCCTTGCATTACCTTTAAGACCTCCGAGTTCTTGGACTCCTCGGTCTTAACAATCAGGGCTTCATCGCGGTTGCGCTTCCGGACCACGTTACGCCAGGCTTTTTTGAGTTCTACCCCTCTTTTAGCTCTTTCACTCACGGGTTTCTTCTACCTCTCTGTGGGTCGTTGCCTAGGCCTGTCTTGATGCTTGGGCCGGCCTTGATGCTTGGCGCTGTGGCCATCCTTTTCCCAACCCAATGGCGCTGGTGGTGTTGACAGCTGGCTTCTCACCCCACTTCCAGTTCAATTCCAGTTGGATCCGTCGGAAATTTCTGAGACAAAAAAGGCCCAATGGCGTCTATCTTCGGGCTTTTGTGATGATGGGTACAATATGTAGGGTCCGTATTTTCTCCATGGGGTGTTGAACGAGCTTAAGACTGAGAGTCACGAACATAGGAAACAGCAACAAGAATAACAATCAATTTCACCTCACATCTACGTAAGTCTTGGAACTATAGGGCCCTAAGCCACCAGCCGGTTCTTTAAAGCGCCAGGTGCCACTTCATCGGGCGACTGCCTCGCACGCTTGGATGTCCCTGCCCTCATGGTAGATGGGGTGGAACCTCCCACGGAGACGAACGCGTGCAAATATGTGCAGATTCTTTGGTAAAAATGCAAGAATTTGGCTACGAATTTCACCTTCGTCCACACTATTCTCCAGATTTAGCCTCGAGTGACAATTATTTGTTCCCAAACCTGAATAAATTGTTCGACGGAAGGAGATTTGACGCCAACGATGAAATCATTTCACAAACAAATACTTATTTTTATGATCTCGACATATCGTAATTTTTGGAAAAGAGACTACATTAAAAAATAAAAATAAATATCATCCAGAAACCTGTGTTTCATTCATAAAGACACGGACTTATTGACCCTTTCTCATAACTGAAAATCCAAAAATACCTACATTTTGGGTAAATCCCGTCCTGGAATCGGGCACAGAACAAGATCAACAGTATTCACTTTTCTGAAGGCTATAAATACTAGCAATCAAAAAACCGCCAACCCATTTATTGGCATTTGTTCCGTTAGAATAGCATCAGTTCGCGTATCAGTATTAACAGCTTTTAAAAGTCCGATGACAGTCTCGATTTTGCCCACTGTAAAACTTTGGCTACAAAAACGAGTTAATGCTGGAGAAGCCTATGTTTTTCAAGCAGAAATATTCGATTGCTCAAAATCCCATGTTATAACAGTTCACTCACTTTATCCGCTTTGTTGACCTCAAAAGGGCGGTTCATAACGAGTTTTCAAATAATTGAGCTTGAACTTTTGGAGAAGAATCCTGAATCAATACTTTGACCCACGCTAATAGCTCAATATGTATATGATTATGAAATTGAAAGTATAGTACTATGGAAGTACTACTACAGGAATTGAGTCACTTGAACTACGTTAGGTTTCCTCTATTTTCAAACAAACAACCGTTCTAGAACTCACACGAATCTACTCGATTTCGCTCATAAAACCAGAAACTCTTCAAAAACTGCACAAAACCACCGTATACAAAATAAGTCCGAAGAGAAACAATTCTATCCACATTGCATTCAATTAAACTAAAACTCTTCCAGTCGGGCTGCATTCTTCCATTTTCCACTGGATTTCCTGGACTGAAAAAATACTCCGCAATGTGCAAGTGCATTTCGAAATGTTTATCAAACAAACATCTAACCTGTGCAGCGAGCAAAAAAAGAAGACGATTTTATTTTCCGTATTCATTCAACTTTGTTTTTCACCCAACACAGAATTGCGAGCGCGGATATTGGGACCGTCGGACATTTTCGTGAAATCCGGCAGCGAAATCATCATGACTTGCGTCATCCAGCAGGGACCACACGATCTGGGCACGGTGTTTTGGTATAAAGGTAAGAGGACATCACACAATCGTTGTTTATGTAGCCATTTGATCCCCATTTTCCGACTTTCGTCCACAGGAAACACCCTAATAGAGTCCACCACGCAGGAGAACGCCATCCACGCCGTGGAGAACCAGCGGATCACGGTAGAGACCGACTGGTCCGATGGGCTTACGTCCAGGTGAGAGCGCTTGTGTTCGAATGAATACCTATATTGAATATGAGGGGCACTGCCAGCCCAGGCAGCTTATGAACAATGACAACTTTAAGGTTTAGAACCGAAACAAAAACCGAGGAACTGGTAAAAGTTTTTCTCCAAGCGTGTGTGGGTGAATTTTGGGTTTCATACACCTTCCCCCCCTCCAAACGATCCCTAAGTTGCAGTGCAGCAGGAATGAAAGTTTCCACTTTTCCAACGCGCAGCAAAAGGATACAAATGTGGAAACTTCATTATTATTCCAGTTGCCAGGCAGAAGGCAACAGTGCATTGAGAAAGTTATCCGTTCTCCGGGAAGGGAGCTTTTGGGATCGGGCGTAAAAGTTCTGTGGGTGTGATAGTTTAAAATGTTAGCCTGAAATTTGTGAAGAATGCTGTGTTTGAACAGGGTTTGGGGAGTGGGCAAAAAAAAATTTGGCATGAAGAACACCCAAAGTCAACAGAGTTGCTGAAGTTCAGAAGCAAACATTTATTAATAACAACGATGCCATATATCCAGATTTTAGTACACGGGGAACATGCATTGGGATTCCATTGTTCATTTTGCAGCCGTAAGTGAAAAGAGTATTTATGAAAAAACAATTTGTTGTAATGATGCAATTTTAATAATCAAATCATTGGTGAACCAAAAATGAAGGTAATATTTTCGACGAGTCAACTTGGGAGTTGATGGATGTAAGACAACGAAAAGGACAAGCGTCATAACTTAAATTTATTCTCATTTGGGAGATCTTGAAAAGTCTTAATTTTCGGGAGGTAACATAATTTCCTAAAGTTCAAAAGAGGGTGAATTACTTTTGGAAAAGTTTTGTCTTTCCATGGAACTTGCCACTTGCAAAATGGTGATTGACTTTATATTGGCGATGAGAGAAAATTTATTTTAAAATTCGAGGAAACTGAATGTTTCTGAAATGAATCTGTTGGTTAATTGAATCATGGAAAGATGGAAACCCTTTCGAAGTATTTTTCATCTTGTATCCTTCGAAGAAAACATGAAGATTTCTAACAGACGTGGCTGGTTACGCCATTTGCCTCGTTCTATCACCACTGGATTTAAAATAAAACGCAGTCAACTTGCCGTTTCAACGATTGCACACAGTAAATCCTTGATCGAAAAACTAATTTGCCTCCTCACGGAAACAAACCCGCTCCCAAAGATGGTCAAAACGACTCATGATATCATGAGCCTAGTGTCTTTTCACTTTATGAAAATACACCATGATTTGGGTTCATAATATCATGATTAATGCTCCCGTAACGCACCTGAGGCGTTACGAATTGCACTGCTGAGCAGAAATCATGAATATCATGAGTCACTGCTCCGCAAACCATGATTTGAGTTCTGAAAATCATGACCTTTGCTCATGATAGTGGATGCGCAAAGTTATGATTCCGGGCTTTTTGAATCCAAATCATGATTTTGAGATTATGAATCATGAAATCGGGTGCGCAAAATTAAAATATTATGTTGTACATGAGACTTATTTTTGGATATACATTAGAGATAGATGCATTTGTTTTTATTGAAATTAGATTTTAACATGTTTCAATTATCGACACATTGTAGCAAGTTCCGTGTACTCTTTGGAAGTTCTAATATAGAAGCTGGGATCTTAAAAATAGAAGGACTGCGCCCAATATTCTCTCCTCATTAATCACAGTTCCCGTATTCCCAAATGGTCCCAAATTTCCTTGTCTTCCACTCGTAGTTCTCTGTTTTACAATTGTATGAACATAGCGGTTTCAGTCCAAGTATAATACAGATTCACACATATTTATTCATCATAAAGACTTATTCGATGAAATTTGGACACACAAAATAGGTCACCAAAAATTTTCCTTTAGCCCGATTCTTTTCAAACTTTCTGGAAATAAAGTACTACTGAATGGTTAAGTTTTGACATTATTGCACAGTGGTCCAGTAAGCTACTTTAGGCGGACATGAGGTTTTCATTGAAAATTTGTGGTTTTAGAGCTTTGGTTACTTCTAAGAACTTGTTGCAAACTTGTTGTACTACAATTTGTATGAAAGTAATTTTTTCTTGCATTAAACGCAAGAGTGGCGTATACGCTAACTTTTTTATGAGCAAATATCGTGAGATGGTATGTACATCAAAGTTGTAGAAATTGTTATTCTAAACAACTTTGTAGAACTTTTTTTTTCTAGCTTCAAAGCCTACTGCGATAATTCCGAATTTTATTAAAAAATCGTTTTTCGACTAAAAGTCCTTCATTTTTTAATCTTACCAGCTTGCTATGTTCTACAAAGTTGTTTGTTTTGACATTTGCTACAATGTTGCTCAATACACCATGGTTGAATTTCTTCTTGTTTTCATATTATAGTAAATTTTTCAGTTAAATTTACGCCATACTATAGGCCTCAAAACTTGAAATGGAGCACCTGAAAAAAATATGGCATACCGTGAGTTGATTCAACACACCTTAGAGTACGTTTAAGGAGAATTTGGGAGAGATGATATTTTTCTATCTTTTTTCAAAGCTACTTTCTGTAACATACAGTTTTCAATAAAAGCATACGTAAGGAGTTCAAATAGAATCAAAACACACATAAATCATGGCTATCTCTGTTCAGTGTATGACAACTACCACGTGTTTTCATAGAAAAAGGCTCAATAGGCTATTTTTTTCAATTAGCTAATTTTTGAAATCAAAGACGTGGCAGGAACTCATTCACAACAATGTTACATCTGTTACACACTTCAATTCGATTTTGCTGTTCGGTAAAAAAATTGACGAAACATTTCGGTAAACATAACATCTTACCGATTTTTCGGTAAATATAAAAAATGTTACCGTAATTTTGTAACACTTTTCCGAACGATCTGTAATGTTGAACTTTATTTACCGTATACGGTTGAAAAAAATACAATCCATACGGTAAAAACAAACAATCACTGAATACGGTAAGAACTTTACCGAACAAAACGTAAAACGAACTCTGAATAACCGAAGCCCGGTAAAGTATTATTAACTGTCAAACTGTCAGCCATTTTCTATGAAGCCTCGTGGTTCCAGTGATCGGTTGTCCAGAAGGTGGTTTGGATATTGATTAATTTTAATTATTCCATGTATGTATGTATGTAGAAAATAAACCAGTGTTAATTAGAGCTTTCATCCGGCTAGCTATAAATATTTCAAATGTGCTGATTACACGCTAAACAATCAATAGGTTCGATGTAAAAAGGGATTATTATTCTAAATGATACACATGCAAAATATATTTGCAGCATTGTATCCATCTACAGGTAGAACACAACTTCACTGACCAGCATCCGATGCAGTCGACACGCATCGTTCGTAGTATTTCGTTGACTGCGCCATATGCTGGAAAGACCTAACAGTCCCGGTCGGAATAACAACAAATATAGTTTTGTTTAATATATTCAATTAACCAATAACATCCGAATAGTTTGGTGTTTAACGATAAAAACAAAAACAAAATACTCAAATTAAATATTCAATTAACCAATAACATCCGAATAGTTTGGTGTTTAACGATAAAAACAAAAACAAAATACCGAAACGGTTCGGTACCAGACTACACAAATTACCGTACTGTACGGTAATTTTTGACAGATCATCAAATCTTCCATTCAGGCCTCCATTATCCCACCGGGGGGAAACCCACACAAAAAATTGTCCATCAAAAAACGTACAGGGGGGTAAAATCAATTTTTCTACTAATTAATGGACGTTCCCTTACCGAACTGTACGGTAGTTTTTGACAGTTCATCAAAAAATTTGAGTACAGAACGTTCGGTAATTGATTTAATTACCGAACAGATTACCGAACGTTCAGCTGTTGAAAGTTCGGTAAAAAATTACCGAATACTGTAAAATTTTCTAAGTGTGCACGGTAGTGGATATTATCAGGACTGCTGCACTGCCTTTAGGGATGCTGAGTATGGAAGCCCAGGAAATCAGGAATAAGTGCATAAGAAAATTTCGGGAACGGCATGCAAGGAAGTTCAACCGCATTGTCAACTTGGAAGACGTTTTCAAGCGGCTTTCTTCTCACCTCTGATCCCGTAATCTCACTTATCAACAGACGTACAACTCGTAGTGAGACACAGTTTGATTTACCTGAAGAAGCTCGAAATAAAAAATTAACTAATATCCTATCAAGCCTTTTTTCTATGAAAACACGTGGTAGTTGTCATATACTGAACAGAGATAGCCATGATTTATGTGTGTTTTGATTCTATTTGAAACTCCTTACGTATGCTTTTATTGAAAACTGTATGTTACAGAAAGTAGCTTTGAAAAAGATAGAAAAATATCATCTCTCCCAAATTCTCCTTAAACGTACTCTAAGGTGTGTTGAATCAAGTCATGGTATGCCATATTTTTTTCAGGTGCTCCATTTCAAGTTTTGAGGCCTATAGTATGGCGTAAATTTAACTGAAAATTTACTATAATATGAAAACAAGAAGAAATTCAACTATGGTGTATTGAGCAACATTGTAGCAAATGTCAAAACAAACAACTTTGTAGAACATAGTAAGCTGGTAAGACTAAAAAATGAAGGACTTTTAGTCGAAAAACGATTTTTTAATAAAATTCGGAATTATCGCAGTAGGCTTTGAAGCTAGAAAAAAAAAATGTTCCACAAAGTTCTTTAGAATAACAATTTCTACAACTTTGCTGAACATACCATCTCATATTTGCTCATAAAAAAGTTAGCGTATACGCCACTCTTGCGTTTAATGCAAGAAAAAATTACTTTCATACAAATTGTAGTACAACAAGTTTGCAACAAGTTCTTAGAAGTAACCAAAGCTCTAAAACCACAAATTTCCATTGAAAACCTCATGTCCGCCTAAAGTAGCTTACTGGACCACTGTGCATTGGCCCCCCCACCCACCCCCCCCCCCCCAACCCCCCCCACCCACACTCTCCGCCCCCCTCAACCGCCACTTAGGGCATCCCTATAAAAATATATCCCCTCCATTCACTCCTCCCCCCCCCACGCCCACGCCCGGTTCCCCAAAACCACTTCATCGCGCCTCCAAAGTGAAAGGAAACTAATCACCATTGTTACATTGAACCTCCCCCCCCCCCCCCGACCCTCCACACTCTACACTCTCTCCCCCCTTTCACTTCACTACTAAGGTTTTTGATCCTTCTATAAGAAGAATATTATAATTTCCAACATACCTTCTTCCCGCTTTTCGTCTCATCCTTCTCTTCGTTCTTCTTCTTCGTTCTTCTCGTTCGCGCCTTCTCCTTGATCGCGCATGCAAAATAATAAAACCAGT
Organism: Aedes koreicus; assembly: GCA_024533555.2. Classification (NCBI taxonomy): domain Eukaryota; kingdom Metazoa; phylum Arthropoda; class Insecta; order Diptera; family Culicidae; genus Aedes; species Aedes koreicus. The sequence continues at coordinate 442,582 of JAHHFK020002058.1, read as the reverse complement.
CTAATCTCTGCGTTTTCTAGTTGCATTATACTTTGTACCAGTCTAAGAAGGGCCGGGCATAGTGGCAAGATGCCAAAATCCGACCAAAACAGTGTCGGGCCATCGTGAGATCTCAAGAAGGGCAGAAGTCGTTTTTGGAGTCCCAGAGGTGATGAAGGGCTGACTCATTTTGCCACATCCGCAGATCGCTTGCCAGACAAGGAATTTTTGGCGAATTTCGACAGTTTCTTCTTCCGTACACTCTCACACAACGGCCAACTTAGAGGTGGCGACGTAGTGTTCCTGTCCTGCCAAGCATTTGTTTGGTGTCGGCTTTAATGTAGGTCTAATCGTCCATCACGAATGCAGAACGGATTTGTGAGCCCAACCCTCCCTGTACAGTTTTCTTGCACGAGTTTTGGCCACCGAGTTCTGTTTATCGCTCCGGTTCGGTGCCTTCTGGACCTTGTACACATATAATCCAGAACGTTTCATTTTTTTCTGCACAAAACAAACTGAAACTTTCGCCTTTTTCGCAACATCCCTGATCGAAATGTTGGGATAACGCTTAAATTGGTTCAACACCATCCTGGCCCTCTCCGGATTTGATGTGCCACGTTTTTTGCCACTACCATTTTTCCGCTTGGTTGTCTTACGGTCCTTGAACGTTTTGATCACATGAGATACGGTTGAATGTGCGATTCCGAGCTGTTTTCCGATCCATCGATGAGAAGCGTTTAGGTTTCCGAAGGTGAGTGGCCCAAAATTTGTTGGCGCACTATTTCTTCATTCGAAGCCATCACTGAAATCACTCGACCGATTTTCACGAAACTCATTACACAATTGACACAACACAATAAAATACATTCGGTTAAAATTTCAATACTTCTTACCCCCACGCTAAAAAGTTACGAACAATTGCGTGTGTCCAAATTGTTACCGATTACAGTCTTTTATGCGACGCCAAGCCCTTTCAAGTGTGCTGTACAGAACAACACTACTCACCCTAAAGCATAAGCAAAAATGCAAATTAAATTGTCTAAGAATGAGCCACCAAGCTAGAACCAACAAAGGAACAAGGTCGAGTAAGCATGGACGCTACGAGTGCATCGGCACGCCACATGCTGACACTGCTTTTCGCCCATTTTCGGTCGTTCGCTCGCTACTGGGTTAAGGCTCATATTTCCAAAACAATGCAACGTACTCAACCCAAACTTATTATTGCCGAAATATTGTCACCGCCGTCCCAGGCGTTTCTATCCATCTCTTTTACATATGAGCAGACTATAGGAAAAGTATCGATTTGTGAAGATGCATAGATGATCACAAATCGCATATAAAAGAACAAGGTAACATTGAATAAAGACAGTCTTGTACCAAGTATCAGACTAGCATTTCACTGGGTTCTAACGACACACCACACTGAAATATCCTTGTAGCCTAAGTGCTCTGACTCGTTCAGACATCACTTACGGCTAAGTCTTAAGTCCGCTGTACATGAGTCCCTTCAAACTGAAATTTCACATGTATACTAGCGCCACGTAGTGAATGAATCTGAACTTATGTGAACACCATCCAGAAGATTTTGGTCACTAGCACAAGTTTGCTCAAGAAAGCTTCGTCCTAATTAGTAAGGCTCTTGAGATACCGCATAATGAAACTGAAAGCTCAGATGCACAATAGAGCCGCATGTTGAGAGAATTCCGAATTTATAAGACTACCTCATGGAAGAATTTAGTCACTAGCACAAGTTTAGTCAAGAAGGCAAAGCCCTAACTGGTCACGCTCACTATATATAGTATACACAAATTGGAGGATCATATGCAGACTAGCGCCACGCAGTGAGTGAGTGCCGAAAATATGGGACCACTATCTAAAAGGGCTTGGGCACTTGCACAAGTTGCTGAAGAAAGCAATGTCCTAACTGGTACGACTCTCGTGATATAGTATTAATTATCTTCAACCTCATATCCGTACTAGCGCCACGTAGTGAGTGAATTCCAAACGTATGTGATCATCGTCCGGAGGGACTTGGTCACTAGAACGAATTTATTGAAGCAAGCAATGTCGTGATTCCTAGGGCGCTCGAGATATAGCAATAACAAACTGGAAGGTTACTAGCACACTAGCACCGCGTAGTAAGCGAAATCTGAATGTATGTGACCACCATTCGGAAAAGCTTGGTCACAATGTCCTAAATTATAAGACTCTGGTGATATAGCATGATTAATCTGGAACCTTTTATACGTTCTAGCGCCACGTACAGGGTGCGGCAGAAAATAATGCGAAAATTTGTTCTATTTCTTTCAAATCCTATTTTCAACTAATTCAAGCAATAATATCAACATTTTCGAGTGCGGTTATCTTTATAAAGTCCTTTTAAACAAATTTATTCAATGTGTCCTCCATTTTTATTAATAACATCCTCGAGCCGGCGCCGGAAGCCAGAGCATGCCTTTCGGACGTAGTCCTCCGACATTGACTGCCATGTGCGTGTTATGGTTGACTTCAGGGTTTTCACACTAGGGTGTGATGTTTTGCAGGCTCGTGCTTCAACATATGCCCAAATCGAATAATCCAACGGATTAAGAACTGGACTGCTAGGGGGCCACAAATCCTTCGGCCAAAACTTCATGTTATCGTTCAACCATTGTTGGGCTCGATTGGACGTGTGACACGGCGCTCCATCCTGCTGTAGGACAACTTTTTGTTCCTCGGAGGAGTTGGCCTTCACCCAGAGAAGCACTTGGTCCTTTAAAATACCGATATACACTTCGGTATTGATTTTAACTCCAGCATCAATGATAACAGGCGGCATTTTCAAACCGTTGGACGCCACCAAGCCAAACATCATGACACCAGCCGGATGTTTGGTTTGAAATTTGAATTTTACTTTATCCGGAACGTTCTCCATTTTCTGCGGTGAAATGAACCGGTCCGTGCGGCTGTTGGCCACAGCATCGATGCTGAAAAGCTTTTCGTCGGAGAACAGGATTATCATTTTTTCCTTCTTAAACAAGGAAAGCAATCTCTTGGAACGAGTCACTCGTAGTTCCTTGACCCGGTCCGTAATCAAGTGGCGTTTCACTCTGGCTCTGGAAGATGCATGCAGGTCTTCTTTGATGATTCTCCGCATGGATTTCTCCGAAATATTGGCTTCCTTTGCAAGTTTTCTTATGGAACGCACCGGGCTGCGAGTAATTTTTGCACGGACCGACTTGATCACGTTCGGCGTGCGTGCTAAGTGCGGACGTTCGCTTCCCGGCTTCCGCTGCTTAGGACCATCCGGCAGGGACTTTTTATGCGGTAAACTGTTGCCAAATGGCACCCTACCACCTTGGCAATCTCTTTCGGCTTCTTCTGGGCGAGCAACAAACTGGTGATCACTTCTTTCGCGAACATTTTGACGAATTTGCAATAAAACAAATAGAATGTTTGGATGCAGCACTTGAAAGTAAACATAAATAAATACACTTTCGACAGAAATTAGTCACTAGCTACACGAATTAACCCAATACTCATGTTTGAACATTTTCGCATTATTTTCTGCCGCACCCTGTATGTCTACAAATTCAGATACGAGGTTTTTAATAAGTTGTCGAGGATTGTTTGACAATTCACTTACTTAGATGAAACTGGACGGTACTGATTGAGGCAACTGCCTGACGGGTAAGGGGTATTGTGTTGGAAAAAATCTAAAAAAGAAAACGAGCACTATATTATTAAAAGTTGGCAGCAAACAACTTATTCTTTTAAATGTTTGCTCATCCATTTTTCAAACTTACCAGTACTTGGGCGGACACAGGATGGTGACGGAACGCACGAGTTTTTAAATAGAATTAACCTAAAATTCAACACTCTAAAGAGTGTAAACAAATCGTTCATAATTTCATCTCCGAACGCGCACGACGCTGAAGCTTGATTGAGCACGTTTTGACAGATACACATAACGCTGGCAGTGGTCATGATTTCTGGTTCATAAAAATGGTTGCACTGAATCATGATATTGGTCATTTCGGACATGAATTCATGATTCGTAGTCATGATTTCATAATTCATAGTCATGATTTCACGAAGGAATACAGTTTCTCGTTTCATGATATGCACATCATGAAAACTGGATCAGATTTGTCTCCATGCAATTAGAGCAAACCCAGTCCTCTCGGATGGCGACATTTTCAAAATACAAATCCAACAGAAACTCCGCCAGGAGTTGCCAGCATGCTGCCAAACCGTACACTGCAACAGAACAAAATGTCCGAAAATAAGAGGGAGCTCGGAAGTTAGGGGCAAATGCATTATGTGGCCACGGCTCGAGGGCATGCCATCAACATATTTTAGCTGATTAGTTCGCTAGAATTTTTTTTTATTTGGCCAGTGATTAGTTGAAAATGAGTATGAACTCAAAACTCCACAAATCAGAGTGTAAACTAATAAGAGTTAAAAACCGCATTCTACCATTCATCAAAACACCGAGCGCCCTGTAAAGCTTTGGCTAGATTTCGCCAACTGTCATTACAGTCGAGAGACAATGGACCTCAACCCATCGCAATTGCCCTCAATTTCCCCAATCGAGATGTATTGGGCAATTGTTAAGCGGAAGCTAAAAAGGACTGGGAAAATGAGTCGGAACGCTACAGAGTTGAAGAGATGGCGTAATACAATGGCTGACGATTTGAAGACGAACAGAGTGTCCAAGAGATGATGCGAGATATTTCAAGAAAAGTATGCCACCTTAGCATAACCAAATATTGGAAATTGAAATATTTTTCTGTAAGTCCAATAAAAAAACTTTATTTTGACAGATCAGCTGTTTTATTCCATCAAAACAAACCAGAGATAGACCTGATTTCTTGCGTGCAGATATTAAGGGAATCGAGCTTCACATCCATTGGTTTAGAGCCGTTGTCAAATAATTTACCACCAGCTATTATATGCAGCCAGTGAGTGTTGGTAGAAGTTTGACCTAATGTTGTAATTATATATGATCAACCCTGCCAAACTATCTATCAATCGCCGATTATGCCTAACATTAACTTTTGACTTCTCAGGGCTTCAAGCTTCAATATGATGCAACATTCCCTGCAAACTCACCAACGTCTAAGCTGCCATCGCGCATTGAAGGTCCTCTTAATTTCATTAGGGTTTTTTTTTCCCGGTCAACTGACTCAGCAATTTTCCCCTCATCAAACCGTTATTCTTCTAAGGACGCTCGACTAATTCCAAACACCTACCTCCAGAGTGAGCACCGCTTCAATTGCTAAGTAATTGTCGATCTACTCCAAACATGCCCGGCTCGTGAGCTGCACTTTTTACCACCTTCGAATCCAACCAGCCAGCCTGCAAACGCACCTCGGCAGATGGAGCATCGAAATTGAAACGTACAAAGTTCGATCATTTTGTTCCATTCAGGGTTGATCGCCATTCGCAGATCCGAGAAAAAGAAGAAGAAGACGAAAAAAAAAATGCTTCCACTCGCCAAGGGCAAACAGACGCTGGCGAATGATCTTGAAAACATTACAATAGAAAGCGCAAGTGGTAGGCAAGTACGCTCAATTATTGACCGAGGGGCAAAAGCTTTTTTTTTTCTGTTTTGCTCACTTTCAATGTCTCCAAAGACCCGGCGAATTGGACAAGTGGCTCGGCAGCTGTTGGTTCTTTGGTTCAATGTCTACAAACAGATCACCGGGTAGTTGCTTTTATTTTTTCTGTGGAACACAAGACGGTGCGTCATTCGTGATTTCCTCATTCATGGCTGGTTGACGTTCGAAAATCATCGCAGCTTGACGCTTTAATTGCCTTTTAGTCAAATTTGAAATTTTAATTTTCCTAGATGATCAAAATAGAAGTGCAAAAAAAGTTCTCCAATGCAACTACCGCGCCGGAAAATCAACACACGCCGTATGCTTGATGGTTGCTCCGAAGGCTTCCGAATGGGGTGAATGGGGCCGGCAAATGCATTCGAGTGCGATTTGCCACTATTTGCAGTGAGCGAAACAAGAAGAAGAAGAAAAAAGTCCATCTCGGCCGCTTTGGGGTGGCAAATGACCGATCTAGGCACAGATTTTCCATGGCAGAGGAAGGATCGGCCGGAGCACTTGACGAGCGATGGGTCGTGATCGATCACCCTCCAACATATGTGTAGGTACCGACTCTTTTCAATGTTACGCAATGGACCATACCCGGCTGTGCCGCGATGGGGCTAATTCAATGTCTTTGCCGCGTTTACCTATTGGATGCTTTTGACGGCGGTTGGCGGTGAGCTACCGGAGGAGCTTTGTGCGATTTTTTATGAAATTCACTGCGACGATTAGCGGTTTGTGTTTGGACGTATGATTTTTTTTTATTGTTCACTACTGCAGTGATGGATGCAATGTGACGGTCGGATGGAAGTTCAAGTTTGGTGGTGATCATTGGAGATGTTCGAGCAAGTCATACCTCGGGACGGGGGAGGGGACACAGACTAGGGGAAATGCGATGCGTTCGAACAAACTGGTGGACACGCGTTAGTGAGATGTTTTTTTTTTAACACGGGCTAGAGATTTTATGAGGACATGACTGACCTTCAGTTTGATGAAAGATGGATTTAAAACGTAGATGGTGGTTTAATGGAAGATTATGAGGTTTTTCATCTTCGATTCTCAACTTTACCCCTCTGTGTGATCAAGATTGCTCGGCTTCATTTCTATTACTGTGCTTTTCGTGTGAAGCGGGCTGTTAAGAGTGAGCTGAAAATCGAAGCGCTGCATGCTGATTTATGTATCAACGTATGTGTTTAAAAATGGACTTTTTTAGAAATTTTTTATGCGATTACCGTGCCACCTGGTGGTGAATTCACCTTTGTATCGCCAATCGTGACAACCCTGTTGTGTACAGAGATAAATGGACAGCGTTATCAGTTGCTTTGCAGAACCCTGGTTTATTCGAACATCGTGACACTTTGTGTTCACCGGATACAGCCGATTCGGAATTTACAGGCCGCCCGACATTGCTGCGCTACCGCAAAGCGCAGCAGAAGCTGAAGAGGAAGATCGTTCTGCGCCTTGGGCTGAGATTTTGGTGGAATCGGCCAAACAGTAAAGAAATACCTGGAAAAGGTGGAAATTGTTATGTGGCAGCATCAGTCGAGGCAATCACCGAGAAAGAAGTGGCTGAAGGTGCTGGTAAAAAACATCTCTGTGGCGAACCGCAATGTCGTAGTTATAATGGATGACCTTCTTGATGCTGGACGGCAACGGCTCGGGGGGATCGGGTACTTTATACCACCCGGAAGGCAAGCGTTGACGTCAAATATATCTACCAAAGTTCCCGAAGAAAGTTCTTATGTAGCTGACGATCAGTGAAAAGGAAATGTCCAAACCACTGTTCTTTCCTACGGGGTTTGCGATAAACGGGGAGATATACAGTACGAAGTGTTTGTGGAAGTTGCCGTCTTCATTTCACTGGAGATGGACCGGTTGCAGATAAACCTTGTACCGAAGACCGCCAACTTTTTCACCGTCCTTCAGCTGCGACCGATAGGAAATGTTTGGACGAGTCTCAAACGGAAGATTTACCCCAATAATTTCAAGGCCAGAACGGAGGAGCAGCTGATTGTTAAGGCCACGAATAAGCGGAAGACCATGCTGATATCCATCCCTTCGTCTCTATCTTGTTTACGATATCGAAATATGTTTGTAGAAAGCCTAATAAACGTAGGATTTAAGGAAAATGTGTTGAATATTTGAATTGTCTTCCGTCTTTTCGCCATTTGAAGTTAGTCCATGTAATGTATGCATGCGTTGCAAAGGCCAAACGAAAAATATCAGTTTTATCAATCAAATCAGAGCTCTTGAACGTTAACATTGCTGGATTGTTGGATGTAGCGTTAAATTCAACACGGTTCTGACTTTGCTTTTCTTCGAAGTTTTTTTTTTAGTCAGCCATTTGATGGGGGCTAGTATTTATAATTACTTAACAGTTGGATATTAGGGACTGTATTCAAAACCAAAATGGCAATTGAGACACAATAATGGTCACCAAAAGTTCTGTTCAAATCCAATGCTCTCCAAACTTTAAGGTAATAAATAACAACATTATGGGCATGTTTCAAGACCATTACTCTATTGAATCCCTTTTTCATATCCAAATGCCCGCATCTTTGTTTTAAAATTGCTAATTTGAATTTGACCATGTCTTTTTGACAGTTTCAATCACTTCACCATCAAATACAGTTCATTTTCCAATACGTTAGGCGTTTGCAGCATTTTGCCTTTATGATGGCCCATTATTTCTCGATCAGATGAAGCTCTGGCGTGTTTGAAGGTTTTTTTTTTTAGTCTAAGACTGGTCGGGCCTAGTAGCAAAATGCCAAATTCAGCCAAAACAGCGTCTGACCCCAATGGGACTTCAGGCAAAGCTGTATGCGCTTTTGGAGGCATTCATCCTTTTAAATTTACCCATTGATGGTGCCAGATGTGCAGAAGGGCAGAATTATTTTGCCACATCAACAGAAAGCTTGCCAGGCAAGGAATCTTTTGACTAGTCTGGACAGTTTCTTCATTCGCACTTCCTGAACGGTCAACCTGGATGAGGCAACGTAACACATCGGTCAAGAAGTCCCCGGTTTGACACATAGATGGTGTCACTAATAAAATACCCTTGATTGAGTTTGAAAGATGCATCATTCAAACATCACCTGTGAAAGTATCATGACATTTTGTTTACTAGTGAAATTATTGAGCTTAATGTGACGCTACCTCAGTGAAAAAAATAATAAAAAAAAAGAATTTCGTGTTCTTATAAAGGGTGTTCCGATCAAAATTTAGTCAAACAGTAATGTGTGTGAGTCGATCAAAGTTTTTATTAATAAGTCAAATTCTTTTTCTTTTTCAAGTTCAGTTAATACAGAATACAGGAGAAATATTCAGCCAAGCTTCCTTTTTACCGAATGCGAATTGCCGGGTCTTTCGTTTAACACCTGCCATAAGATTTTGTACAGTCTCCTTTGTCTTGAAATGTTTCTCGCTCACAACAGCTTTTTGACTCTTCTTAAGGTTCCGCTTGACGATGGCCCAATATTTTTCGATTGGACGGAGCTCTGACGTGTTGGGAGGGTTCTTGTCCTTGGGCACCACTTGAACGTTGTTGGCAGCATACCACTCCATGGTTTTTTTTCCGTAATGGCAAGATGCCAAATCCGGACAAAATAGAACGGAACAATTGTGTTGCTTCAGGAAAGGCAGTAGACGTTTTTGTAGGCACTCGCTCAGATAAATTTCCTGGTTGACGGTTCCGCTCGCAATGTAAACGTTGCTCTTCAAGCCACAGGTACAGATGACCTGCCACGCTATTTTTTCACGAACTTTGACAGTTTAATGTGTTTGAAAATATCTGCCACCTTTCCCCGTCCGGTTGCCGTATAAAATTCCTGTCCAGGAAGCTGTTTAAAGTCTGCCTTGACGTAAGTTTCATCGTCCTGTACCACGTAATCAAACTTCGTCAGCATCGTCGTGTACAACTTTCGCGATCAAGCTTTGTAAGTCGACAGTCCAGCTCGTTTTTTAGCTCTATCCACGGTTGAAGGCGGCACTCCCAGCTTCTGTGCGATATCTCGGATGGAGAGGTTGGGATTCCGCTTGAAACAGTGGGCAACTCTTTTTGTCGTTGCTTTGGCCTCCGGCTTTCGATTTACCCCCGTTTTAGCTTTCCTGGCTGTCGACAAACGTTCACCGAACACTTTTAATACGTTGGTTACAGTTGATTTAGCCACATTCAACAATTTCGCCAACTTGGCGTGAGAGTAGTTTGGATTTTCGCCATGCACGTGCAAAATTTTGATGCGTTGCTTCTCGTCCTCCGCCGACATTTTGATAACTAAAGTGTTAATCTCAAAATCAAAATAGAGGCAAGATGCTACACACACATCTTCAAAATGAGGGGTGTGCAACATTTTCTAATGCACGATGAAAGGAAATGCGTCAAGTTTAAGTTGACCAAATTTTGATCGAAACACCTTTTATAACATTGCTTTTTAACGAAAAATAATACTGTCCAAGTGTGAGAAGGGCTTGATAAGAATTATTCGGACTCTGCTCCAGACAAGTCAACAATAATTGACTGGTATGTCGAACTTAAACGTGGTCGTACAAGTACAGACGATGCACCCAGCACTGGTCGCCCAAATTACGCTGTTGTTCCAGAAACCATCTTGAAAGTGTGCTCTAACATTGTCGAAAATCGAAACGTGCAATTGCAAGAGATAGCTGACATCGTAAAGATATCATAAGAAAGTGCTTTTACAATTTTGCATGAACATTTGGGTATGAGAAAAATGTTTGCGAGATGGGTGCCGCGTTTGCTCACAGCCGAACAACAACGTATCGCTTCTTCTCAGCAGTGTTTGGCCTTGTATAAGCGTTATGAAACGGATTTTTGCGTCGATTTGTGACAATGGATGAAACTTGGATCCATCACTTCATTTCAGAGTCGAATCGACAGTCAACTGAGTGGACGGTAGCCGGTGAAAGCCGACCAAAGCGACTGAAAACATTAAATTTGGGCTGAACAATACATGAGGTTCTAAGTAACATTGGGAGTCTCTCTTCGTCGACTTTCTCTTTGTATTCCTTTGTGTTAAAACGTGTTCAAGTATTTTCAACAAACAGTACGGTAATACAGGGTGCGGCAGAAAATAATGCGAAAATGTTCAAACTTGAGTATTGGGTTAATTCGTGTAGCTAGTGACTAATTTCTGTCGAAAGTGTATTTGTTTATGTTTACTTTTAAGTGCTGCATCCAAACATTCTATTTTTTCATTGCAAATTCGTCAAAATATTCGCGAAAGAAGTGATCACCAGTTTGTGGCTCGCCCAGAAGAAGCCGAAAGAGATTGCCAAGGTGGTAGGGTGCCAAAAAAGTCCCTGCAGGATGGTCCTAAGCAGCGGAAGCCGGAAAACGGACGTGCGCGCTTTGCACGCACGCCGAACGTGATCAAATCGGTCCGTGCAAAAATTGCTCGCAACCCGGTGCGTTCCATAAGAAAACTTGCAAAGGAAGCCAATATTTTGGAGAAATCCATGCGGAAGAATCATCAAAGAAGACCTGCATGCATCTTCCAGAGCCAGAGTGAAACGCCACTTGATTACGGACCGGGTCAAAGAACTACGAGTGACTCGTTCCAAGAGATTGCTTTCCTTGTTGAAGAAGGAAAAAATGATAATCCTGTTCTCCGACGAAAAGCTTTTCAGCACCGATGCTGTGGCCAACAGCCGCACGGACCGGTTCATTTCACCGCAGAAAATGGAGAACGTTCCGGAAAAAGTGAAATTCACATTTCAAACCAAACATCCGGCTGGTGTCATGATGTTTGGCTTGGTGGCGTCCAACGGTTTGAAAATACCGCCTGTTTTCATTGATGCTGGAGTTAAAATCAATACCGAAGTGTATATCGGTATTTTAAAGGACCAAGTGCTTCCCTGGGTGAAGGCCAACTTCTCCGAGGACCAAAACGTTGTCCTACAGCAGGATGGAGCGCCGTGTCACACGTCCAATCGAACCCAACAATGGTTGAACGATAACATGAAGTTTTGGCCGAAGGATTTGTGGCCCCCTAGCAGTCCAGATCTTAATCCGTTGGATTATTCGATTTGGGCATATGTTGAAGCACGAGCCTGCAAAACATCACACCCTAGTGTGAAAACCCTGAAGTCAACCATAACACGCACATGGCACTCAATGTCGGAGGACTACGTCCGAAAGGCATGCTCTGGCTTCCGGCGTCGGCTCGAGGATGTTATTAATAAAAATGGAGGACACATTGAATAAATTTGTTTAAAAGGACTTTATAAAGATAACTGCACTCGAAAATGTTGATATTATTGCTTGAATTAGTTGAAAATGGGATTTGAAAGAAATAGTACAAATTTTTGCATTATTTTCTGCCGCACCCTGTATAAAGTGTAATTAAAGATCCAATATGTCAAAAGCATCAGCAAATCGTTTAATAGAGAAACTATTAACGAAAGAAAAAGTCGACGAAGAGAATCTCTCAATGTTACTTAGGACCTAATGCATTGACAAGCTTGAAATATCGGCCAGTAAGGTTATAGCGTCTGTTTTTCGGGATGCAGGTAGAATTTGGTTTATTGATAACCTTGAAAGAGGCACAATAATCAATAACGAATATTACGTAACATGATTGGATCATTTGAAAATGGGTATTGAAAAAGAGGGTCTGGAATGAAAAGAAATAATTGCTCATTCGTCAAGACAATGCACCATGTCACAAGTCATTGCTCACGATGGGAAAATTGCATGAATTGAAGTTTGATTTGATGCCTTATCCACAGTATTCGCCAGAGTTAGCCCACAGAGACTATTTCCTGTTCTCAGAGTTGAAAAAGAAGGCAAGAGATTTGGATCAAATGAAGAGACTTCGCCGAAACTGAGGCGTTTTTTAAGGACAAACCGAAATCGTGGTACAAAAGTGATATCGAAATGTTGTAGCGCCGCTGGAATCATTGCATTGCTGTTCAAGGAGAATATATCAAGATGAACAATGCATTAGGTCCTAAGTAACATTGGGAGACTCTCTTCGTCGACTTTCTTTTGCGTTCCTACGGCTATGAAAAAACATGTTCAAGTATTTTCAACACATAATGCGGTAATATAAAGTGTAATTATGGATCCAATGCGTCAGCAAATCGTTTAATAGACAAACTATTATCGAAAGAGAAAGTCGACGAAGAGAAATTCTCAATGTTACTTAAGACCTAATGCATTGTTCAGCTTGATATTAATGAATAAAATTGAAATCTGAAAATACATGTTGTTTTCTTTGTCGAACCAGGGATTTCTTGACCTTTATTGTAGGGATCGAGACCGAGTTCCACAATCATATAAACGTATTTTTAACCGTTATAAAACTTGTGTGTTGCTTGGGAGATAAACAATAACAACGATGAATATGAGGAGAAACAAACATTGACATTGCCAACAGCTTGACAGCAATCATGAGATGTGAATCGATATATACAGAATCCTACAAAAAAAAAAAAAACTAAAAAAAAAAAATTTTTTAAAAACAAAAAAAAAAAAATACTATTTTTCCACAACTTTTTTATTTTTTCTTTAAAGTGAACCTGAATAAGATGCACTGTTATTTCAACTTATTCCAGTTTAAATTAGTAATAATAAAATGGGTATAATGAAATGATAAATAACGTTCATTTTCATCATTCTCTAGATTTGTTCACTGAAAATTGAACAGGTTATCGATTAATTGAATAAAACGTAAATTCTATTGATTAGAATAAACATAAATCTCAAATTTAAATAATGTTTTTTCTAGTGGGTTTTATGAACGCAAATCCCTGATCCTAACAAAAGCAATACGATTTTGATTGAAAACGCTAACTCTAACCGGAAACGAAGATAATTTAAAAAAAAGATGTCTATGTGTGAGTGAGAGAAACTGGTTTAGTGAACGTTGGAAGGAAATTGATCATTAATTCTGTGTACGATTGTTCAGAAGTGAAGACCTCGAAATAGAATTCAAAAAATTCAATGAATACGACAGATGTGTAAGAACTTCTGTCACGGCATCTGTTTGGTTTAGTAGCGGTAGATGTAAAGGGCGAGCACGAAATTATTGCAACACTTACAACTAGCTGTAACTTTTTTTTTTCCACTGAACAAAAATTCACAATTTTGCACAATTTCTCTTTGAAGTGTATCACATGATGTAATGTGAATTGCGTAGTTGTGTGCTTTTGTTTCGGCCAAGATGGAAGTAAGTCAAGTGAAGACGCGTGAAAAAAAAGTGTACGCTCACATGGAAAATCTGGAGCTGTCCCATCGTGCTTCAGGAAAAATGCTGCAAATCTGCCATTCAGCCAATTCAAGACCACTAAAAAGGTTCAACTATCGGTTGACTTTGAATCCCAAGCGCGGAGCAGGAAGGAAGCCGGAAGCAACATGTAGGAAGACGGAGGGTAAAGTAAAGGAAAATTTCACCTGAAATCGCAACATTTCAACACGTAATGTTGCCAAAAAGGTCAACGTTCCGCAAAGTTACGTCGAGTAGGTCAAGGCAAGATCTAGATTACATGCATAGAAGGTTCAAAATTTCCCAAACCACGATGAACAGCAGCAAACTGTTACCGAGATCCGTGCAAGGAAGTTCTAAACGGAGATGTGGACCAGATACAGTTGATGTGGATGACGAAAAATACCAACAAATGCCAGGAAAGGAGTTTTACTTCGGAAAAAACAAATGCAAAGTGGACGATCATTGCGAAAAGAATTAAATCTCTGCACGTGTGGAAAGCTGTGTGATTTTTTTTTTTTACAACAGGCACCATCAATGGTGAAATTAACAAAACGTCCTTTGTTATTTTTGAAGCAGCACAATGAAAAACCACTATTTTGACCGGTTTAAGCTCAATGCGACTATTCTAAAAGCGCGCTGGAACGGTATGAGACTAATTTGATGAATTTTGTCCCTAGGACATGAATCCACCGAAATGCTTCCAATCGAATCAAAGTGGGTCAGTGATGAAGCGGGAACTCAAAAAGACCGCCGAGAAAGTAAAGAATGCAAATGACCGGATTCGACTTAACAAGCAATTATGGATAACGCGAAGCGAGAATGTTGAGCATTTTACCAAACAACCTTAAATAATTGATCCAATGCAAAAAGTAAAAAAAAAAACACAAAAAAAAATAAAAAAAAAAAAATAAAACATATTATATAATAAAAAAAAAATTTTGTAATAATATCTCGCGTTCAGTTTTAGCAGAAGCAGTAGCAGAAGCAGTATTAGTGGCAGAAGATGTAGCAGTAGTAATAGAAGAAATAATAACAATAACAAAAAAAAAAATTTTTTTCCGCTTTTAAAAAAATTTTAAAGCCACATGTGGATGACTTTACTTCTGCATCATTAATAACAAAGTACCCTTAATGTTTTCTGTCAAGCCCAGTTGTTTTGCAGAAGCCATGGCAAACACAACTCATTCACACCACAACTAAGCACATATCTGGCTAATCAAGCGTCAAGAGATTTTGGTTGCTTGACTGAATGTTCATTCATCTTCGCGTTCGTGAGTGATTTCTGCCACAGGATTTTTTGCTCAAATATTCCCGAACATGGCTGAAGGCAGAGGAAGCCAAAAGGCGGAGCTGTAGCAAACGATCGCTACAGAGTTTTTGGTCCGAGATCGAGAAAAGGCATTTTGCAGGATCGCTTCGAAAAGTGGCTGAAAATACGTGCAAACAAAATACGTTGATGTTGCCAATTCATTGATTCTTCAAATGAAGGACTGTTCTTTCTTCTTCACAGTAGAACGTTGAGATTGGATGAGTTGTTTGCGCTTATTTACATTCACCGCTTTCTGGAACGAATGAATGATGAAAGTAAAGCAATACAAAACAAGTTGATTCACCTTGCACTAAAGATACGTGATGAATAATATGTTGTCTCAGTTAAGGTGAATTATAAGAATTGAATATCATATTTTCAAGCACTGGCCCTTGGTGTCTTTGAGCGGAAGGTGCTGCGTACGGGATCTACGGTGGAGTGCAGATGGAAGACGGAACGTGGAGGAGGCGAATGAACCACAAATTGCACCAGTTGCTGGGAGAACCTCCCATCGTACACATCGCAAAAATCGGTCGACTACGATGGGCTGGGCATGTCGTAAGAATGTCGAACGACAGCCCTGTGAAAATGGTTCTCAAAAACGAACCGACAGGTACAAGAAGAAGCAACGAGCAAGGTGGATCGATCAAGTAGAAGGCAACCTGCGGACCCACCGCAGACAACGAGGCTGGCGAAGTACAGCCATGGACCGATTACAATGGAGACAACTTAAATATTAGGTGCGCAACTAAGTTCCCGCTGTTTAGCAATAGATGGCGCCAGTAGTACGTGCTGGTCGAATGTTGTACATCTCAAGCGTCATAAACCAAGCTCAGACATATGGTAAACAAACCGCTTTGCCAAATCAGTGATTTTGGTTTAGTGTTATATATTTTGGTTGTTTGAAGATGTCTGATTTCGTGTCAAATAATCGTCATTTGCGGGAAGTGTTGATTTTCTTCTTTCATTCGAAGAAAACGGCGGCTGAAGCACATCGAGAGCTCCAAAAAGTTTACGGTGATGCTGCTCTGAGTGAAACAACGTGTCGTGATTGGTTTCGTCGCTTCAAAAACGGTGATTTCAGTGTTGATGATCGTCCGCGTGAAGGAAGGCCAAAAAACTTCGAAGACTCGGAATTGGAGGCACTGCTCGATGAGGATCCGTGTCAAACGCAAGAAGAGCTTGGTTCAGGATTAGGAGTTTCCCGCCAAGCCGTTTCTAAGCGATTGCATGCGTTGGGAATGATTCAAAAGCAAGGAACTTGGGTTCCTTACGATTTGAAGCCAAGAGATGTTGAGCGTCGTTTTTTCGTCTGTGAACAACTGCTCCAGCGGCAAAAAAGGTAGAGTTTTCTACATCGCATTGTGACGGGTGACGAAAAATGGATTCATTACAGTAACCCAAAACGGAAACATTCATGGGGACTGCCCGGGCATACTTCAACATCGTCGCCTAGGCGGAATATTCACGCTGCGAAGGTTGTACTGTGTATTTGGTGGGACCAAGTTGGTGTTATTTATTATGAGCTGTTGAAACCAAACGAAACCATTACCGGGGAACGGTATCGAACTCAATTGATGCGATTGAGCCGAGCACTGCACGAAAAACGGCCACAGTACGAGCACAGACACGAAAAAGTGATTCTTCAGCATGACAACGCTCGACCACACGTTGCGAAACCCGTGAAAACCTACTTGGAAACGCTCAAATGGGAAGTCCTACCCCACTCGCCATATTCTCCTGATATTGCACCGTCCGATTATGACTTGTTCCGTTCGATGGCACATGGTCTCACTAGTCAGCAATTCCCCCCCCCAACTCCACCACACTCTCATCCCTCCCCCAAACAAAAAACCAGGCATTAAATAATTTTTTTTTTTTTTTAAAATTTTTTCTCCCCCAAACACCCCCACCACTTCCCCCCCATCCCCGCCCCCCCCTTTTCTTTTGAATTTTCCAAATAGAAATTTTACAAATGGCGACCTGCAGGAATTATTGGAAAAAATGATTATAACATTCATTACACATAGCTACGTAGTCCAGCGTCACCTTTGCATACAGCCTCATTGGGCTATGCCGTGTAGTTTTTCATGAAGGCCATAATTAACGCCATATCGTACGAGGAAGAATGTTTGATGACTGTACAGAAAGCATGAGGCTTCTCCTCCCAAGTAACATTGCTAACACCATCCTGCTTTATTAAGTTTTATTAAAGTTTTATGTAAGCCACTTGAAATCAATTTGGTTTTATTATGGCACCAAGAGGTGCCAATAGGTTTCATATTTTAGTCAGGTTTATGAGAACCTACACAGCTTGTTTACAACGATCTTAAAACCTTGTTTCTCAAATTCCTTTTACTCCTATCAAAGGTTTTATTTCGACTTTATGAACTCGTAAAATGCTGTTTTGAAATGCCGTTTTAGGACTCATTGATATTATCTTATTATGGTCAGTTGAAAAAGCATTTTAAAACCATTTTGCTTACAGTAAATGCATTAAACGGCAAATTGGCATTGAAGGAAGTCACCATTACACCAAATAGTTTTATAATAGTCATTGCGAAGAAAAATTGGCTTTATGGCACAACTGTGATTTTTTTCCAATCGCCATATTGGAATATAAGAAATAATTGAAATGCGGAAAAATAAATGCATCAAATTTTCAATGGTATGCAAATAAACTGTAGATCGGAGACTTATTTCGGCATTCTTTTAGATAATCTTATCCAATTCCAAGCACTTTTCAGGAAATTCATGATTAATTTATCGAATGTATTTGTTTTAATTTGATTTATGTTGTTGTAAATTCGCATAATTTCCGAGGCGCATGAATTGTCGGCTCTTATGGTGCCAATATTCACCATAAAAATAAATGCGCATATAATTTGGAGCATAATACGCTGTAGAAAACACAATTTGTTTTGGATATTTTGCTATCAAACAAAATTTACCGCAACACTAGACCTTTTTTTTACTGCTTAATGAATCAGAAGAGCAGAGAATCGAACAAAGCAGAACAACAAAAAACAACCTCGATTTCACAGTGAAGCTTGACAGCTGTGGCCATTTGGCCGCATTCTGGTGTTCATGGCAGCCAAAAGGTTTTATGAAGGTTCTCAAGTCGTCATAACATCTTTCACTAGAACATTTTCAAAATCTTTATGTTCTTATAAAGGTTTTATTAACTTGTTTTCACAACCGTCTATAGAGTGGGCCATTTTGTACAAATTTCGGCTTTAAAGAAGCATAGAGGAAGCTGTTGGTAGACAAAACAGTTTTGATTGTAGTTTTATCAACAAAGCCGGGAGAAGTGTTATACGGCTGGAATAAAACTTAAATTGTTACTTGGGCTCTCTTCTGGCTGGATTTGGCTTCCGCCCACTACAATGTACAATTCGTGAAAAAGGACATCAATTCGCCGAACTGTCCGGATCTTCGGTCAACTGAACGGTATTGGGCGATTTTCAAGCGGCACTTTCGGAAGGAGGGTACAGTTTTCCAAAACTTGCAGGAGTTCCAGAAAAACTGGAAAGCAGCCACCAGGAAAGTCACAAAAGCAATTATGCAGAATTTAATGAAGAATGTCAAGTCCAAAGCGCGAGCGTTTTACAGAATGTAAGATATTTATTAATAATAACAGTGAAATGCAACAGAAGATTATTTTTCTCCAATCAAATGAAAACTGAAGTCAAAATATGTTTTTTTTTCACTCTTTTATTCGAAAACTCAATGTTGCTAATACATTTCGATACATTATTTATAGAAGACATCATCATGTCAAAAGCATATTATGCACTGGATGTTTAGAAAATGTTGCGTGACCTTAAAGAGGTTTAAAAATTATATAAATTTATTCGCTGTTTTGGGCATATTTGATTCCACAGTTCAGTCATTTGTATTAGAAAAATAGATGCGTGTTTTGCGACGCCATCCTATCAATTTTATGTTTGCTATTTAATTCTAAATTTTCTTCAAAACAACATTTATAGCTTACTAATCAAGAAGCTGTTTTTGGTGTTACTTGGACCCACTCTTGACGACTCATCCATCAGTATCAAAACACGTTTTCAAGCATTTTTCGCTAATTCGTATCACTAGATTGGATTGAACAGCAAGCAGCATGCAAACTCGAACCAACAACCACGTCATTTGTGTGCGTGATGCTGAGAAAGTGCTAAATTACAAGAGCAGACGCTGCCAAGTTGTGTGACAAGGTTGTCTACAGCAGACGACACACCACCAAAAATATTGTCAATACTCAACCGAAAAAGAAAACGGAAGTATTGATTGACATACAAGCAAGGATTTCAGGTTTCTGTATTCCCCCTTGGTTTCCCCTTCATATTTGACCACAGCAGCAACTTTTTTCAAGGCGGTTGTGATTTGACTCTAAATTTTCCACCACCTGTGCTAGTGAGAAGCGGCCCTGATTCAATGACCTCACCAAAGAATATTGATCTGACAATAATTATGGAAATATTGGAGCAGTGTCTGCCGGAAAACTATGAAACTATATTCAATTGTCAACAATTCGGTTTACTATTCCAATCCCTCATTTGATCAGCATATAAACAAAAAAACAAGCTAACTTACAGCCACCTTGCTCAACCAGAAATTAATATCATTGTCATGTTTCCCTCAACAACAAAAAATCGTGCAGATCAAAAATGTTGTCAGCACACGTTTTGAGAGACATCTTAAACCAAATCGTCCGACCGCAGTATCGACTAATCTGTTATCGCGGCCATCGTCGTCGTCGTCGCCGTCGTGTTCGGTGCCAAGACCGACGCTTTGGTCAGTGGTTTTCGTTTTTTTTTTCGCCTTCTTTCCTTTCAGTAAGTCACTCGCGATCGCTAGTTAGTCGCACCTTCGCTGATATGGTCTAACTTATCGCTTTTTAATTCCACTACGATCGCGTGGACCCACTCAGTTAAGTCACAGATTTGGACCAAGCCAGTTCGAGCTCGCCCTCTGCTCCTTCTCGCCTTGGGACGTGAATTTTTCAAAAATAGTTACCTCGAGACAGTTGTTGACTTTATTCTCGATACATATCAATGATTGAAATTAGATGATCAGCAATCAATCGATCGAATAAGTGCCCTCAGTAGCGTCACACCAGCAGTATATGGCGCCGTTTTTCCATATGTGTTTCCGTGTGTGATGAGGGAGAGAGAAAACTAGCGAAAGAGAATTTACAGTGATTCTTGACTCGATTCCACCCCTTCTGCCGTGTGCGAGCAAAGACGCGAGAAAAACTACCCCCTCAAGTGCATTGTGCCAGCAGCGTGGCGGACAGCAGATTTCGGCGAGAGAACCCAGGAGAGTCGCAACCAGAGAGTTGCACCTGAACTGCGGAGAGCTTTTATAAAGTGCGGTGTTGTTTTTATTCGTACGTTAATTTATTGAGCTTCTTCCACCGGGTCGTGTCGCGGATCTTGCGAAAAACCCCCCGCGAAAAATTCCTCCGTTAGCGTGAGTTCAAATCGTCCTAGCCGAGGAAGAGCAAATCAAGTGTGCTGTCGAATGTGCTGTGATATCCACCAGAAGATCCTGTTTCTGATTTCGGGTGAAAAACCTGATTGGGGATATTAGTTGGATGTTGCGCCAGTGTTAGTGGTTTGAAAATACGATCAGAACTCGCCGCCTGCAGCCAGTCGTGAATCGCAGGTCGGTCGGACAGGAACCGAACAAAATCGTACATTCAAATTCCTGGCTGTTTTGGAAATCAGCTGACTTCTAGCGCAGTGCGGGTGTGTGTCTACATCTATAGAGCCAGAGTAGGCAGACTGCAAGTGATACACCGGTTGTCATTGTTGTTTTTGTTTTTCGCGGAAGTGCAAAGGATAAACTCGCAGTTGCGCAGTAGCAGCGGCAGCAGCAGCTGGAACAACAGCAGTAGGCTCTGTGCGAATGATATAATCTTGACAGTCGTGGCAGCAAGTGAGGATTCTTACAACTCCGGTGGAATTTGTTTTTCGCGAACGTGCGTTAGAATCGAACAGCGCCGGGAAGCGATCTGTTTAGAGAAAAAAGACAAACGGAAGAGGATTTGGTGCTTTTCCAGAGACTGCGTGTGGAATAATCGAGCAGCAATCTAAATTAGCAGTTCGTGTGCTCCTAATGTGGTAAGTTTGTTTTCTATTTGTTTCGAACTGACTGACTCGACATCCGGGTTGAATGACAGACGTTGCCGTAGAAACGCCTTATCGTTGGGTGAGAACGGTTGGGAAGATTCGGATGAGGGGGGGGGGGGGGGGGCTGTGGATGTGTTTTCTTACATTGAGCTTCTGTTGTTAAAGTGAACAACTGTTGTTGTTGTTTTTCGGTGTTGCTGTTGTGGATGTGATTCGAATGCACGGAAATACGTATGATGATGACATTGAGTTACGCTCTGAATGGATGTGGGGGATATTAATATTTATATGTGACGAGTTCGTTTACGGCCGGTTTCGATTGCTTCAATTACAATTGTGTTACTTTTAACTGAAAACCAAACAATCTAGATAGGATTGAGAAATACATTTGCCTAATTGCCGATTGTTGGCCAATTATGATGGAAAAGCAAAATTTATCTGTGATTTCAACGTTATTATTTTAACTGAATGTCGATTAATTTAGCAGGATCTGCAACATTATATTGAAACCTGTGATATTCATGAATATCTACCCCCTATGTTTTGAAAAACGAAAGATGCGGTCCCAAGACACTTCTCCCGGCTTTGATGATAAAACTACAATCAAAACTGTTTTGTCTACCAACACCTTCTCTATGCTTCTTTAAAGCCGAAATTTGTACAAAATGGCCCACTCTATAGACGGTTGTGAAAACAAGTTAATAAAACCTTTATAAGGACATTAAGATTTTAAAAATATTCTAGTGAAAGATGTTATGGCCACTTGAGAACCTTCGTAAAACCTATTGGCTGCCATGAAAACCAGAATGTGGCAAAATGGCCACAACTATCAAACTTCACTGTGAAATCGAGGTTGTTTTTTGTTGTTCTGCTTTGTTCGATTATCTGCTTTTCTGATTAATTTAGCAGTAAAAAAAAGGTCTAGTGTTGCGGGAACTTTAGTTTGATAGCAAAATATCTAAAACAAATTGTGTTTTCTACAGCGTGATGAAGCAAAATTCATAATCTAAGCTAAACTGTATGTGTGTGTGCAAAATAAGGTAAAATTGATTATTGAATTCCTTAAATTTCAAGCAGTTTAAGGTGACCGTTTCAGCGGGGTGAAATCATAAGTCTTTAAATTATTTGTTGGGGAAAATCTGGGAAAACCAAAACAGGTTCAGTTTTGCGTGAGCTGCCACATAATTTTTGCTGTTCCTCTACCAGCAAATTTGTGTATCATTCGAAAAAGTTATGTTTGAAGTTTGTTATAAATACCTTTTTTTTAAGTTTGCCAGCTCTTTAAGCAGGGATTGGAGTAGTACACAGAAAAAAAATCTGAGTTTTCATTGTGATGTAAATATCAGAGCATGTAAAATTTTATTTCATTCCACACGAAGCAGCAACTTGCATGAAATAGTTCTACGAAAGAAGAGCTTTTGCATACAATAATATCCGCAATGTATGCAATGTCCCAAAACATTACACGACTTATAATTTAGTTGTTTATGTTTTATGTTTTTTTTTTATTGAACAGAAATTCACACTACTTTTTCGAGCTGTGTACGTTTTACTGATTTTATCAAGTCCCACAGTTCCAGTAACACCAAAGCAGGACTAGGTAGCGGGTTCAAATGACCAGATTTGAAATTAGGAACACACTGGACGGACCTGGATGCTCGTTTTGCTAATGACAACTATTGGCTTATGAAAATCCCGGGTGAACTCATTCCTCTTAGTAAATGTAATTTCAAATAGTTCTTTAAATCTGTACGGGATTAATCGTTGTAAATGATTCTACTGGAAGTTTTTCGAAAAAAACCTGTCCACTATAAAACAGGAGTATTTTTTTCAAATAAGATCCTTCATCATCCACACAAGAAGCAGACGATTGTTTAGTTTGCTACTGGTTAATCAGACGGTCTAGGTCAAGAGAACTCACTCTCTAGTCTAAGTCACAGAGATCATCTGGGTTGGGCTACATTTGTCTCTTTTCTAAAGCTTCAAGCTTGAAAACTAAATTTTAACGCTTCAAGGTCAACTCCTAGCTTTCGGAACCTGATCAGGAGTACAAACAATTCTATTACTTTTATCACTTCTTTGCTTTATTTTCCTCATGGTTTTTGTAAAATGTGTGTGGATGTACTGGACAGCGATGACGGGATTTGACAGCGGGTGGGTGATTAGTAGTGGATTTTTGGTACAATCTCGACCCCGACGGATGTAGTTGTAGTTCGGCTAGTGCCACGTTACGTAACGCTTGAACTTTTGGTCGCCGGTCGCTAGAGGCCTGATAGATCGAGAGAGGTATAACTTGTAAAGCGAGGTTTAGCTTCTCAGCTCATCACAACTGAGCTTTCAGCTCACTATATTAATATTCTCTCAGATCTAGCTATACGAATGAGGACAGACTAAATTGTAAAGAATTGTTGGCAGTAAGACATTTACAAAAACTTAAGGATGAGCTATGTCAGTGACATAACTGCAAAGTTGACGTAGGACTCCTTGTTGAAGGGAAGAAATTGGTGTTATCGAATCAATAACTTTCTACTATATATTATTCAGTCCAAAGTACCATGAAACCCTATGCTATTAGTGTGTGTAGCTTAACTATTGGTTCTGCACGAAAATAATAGAAGTGGGCTTCAAATGGTGAAATGACAACTTCGAAGGAGGGTGCGACCGACCTCTGGTCCTCACAGGTTCCTACCTCACGCCTCCACGAGTCATGTGATCACAAAGGACTGCCAGCTGAAATATGGAGACGCTGGTTGGCGTAGCCTGGGAAAAATCTGACAATTGCGAAGTGAGGAGGTACGACTGAAGATCGTGTACCTTTAAATCATATTGTATATTTTCCATTCTCATTTTATAAATAATTTCAACACGCTTTGGAATCATCTTTCCAAAATCGTGTAGAACCTTGGAGCAACATGACAGACATCAAAGGCTCAATTTATAAATATATAGACATCAGAGGCTCAATCAAAATATTATAAAATTCATAAAAAAAATTTCATTAAATTCATAAAAGGCTGGCATGTGCTTACGAGCAGTTTAGGATTATATATGAGTATTTTGTTTAATGGTATTATGATTGAATAAGCCATTTATTTCAAAAATCATCAAACCGGACTCTTCGATCACTCCGGTTGCTGTCTTGGAAATGTTACTAGAACAGTATAGCGAAAGATGTGTTGCAACATATCTTATACAATAATATCTTTTATTGAAATTGTATCTTTGATGTTTGGAATGATCTATACTGTTTCAGCTTTTCCAGGAATGGGAGGATATTAATACGTATCTGATTTTTATTTATTTTTCAGTAACAATCTATTGGATGTCAGATATTTTTTTGTGCATACGCATATTATGTTTTCGTATTGATTAATTGATCAAAATCAAATTCTTATGACAATTAAATAAGAAAATAAAATAGCTTCATTGCAGCGTATGCCTAAAACATAGCCTCAGTATACACTAAATACGTACAGAACATTGTTTGCTGGCTAAGGTGGTAGGTATAATGGACTTATTAAATACCCGGTTCAAGCTTTAGTTGGTGACGGTGGCTATTCGTGACCTTCTATTCCTGAGTTGTAAGTGTGAATAAGGGCGTCTATGTAATGTGTTGCTGTACCTGTTGTGGACTCCCAGTACCTCCCAATTCCCCAAAAGCTTTGAGGATAACTTGTCTTGCCTCAAAAGTTCTCCTTTTTATTGTATGGGCCTCCATAACAAAAAGGGCACCATTGCAGAGCATATGATTGATCAAGTTATTCGCAGTTCTACTCTAAGATGACACTCACACACACACTCGGGAAAATCTGGGAAAACCAAAATTTCACGCACGACAGTTTCTAGCTATTATCAAAACCTTTCATTTGGTGCAAAAAAATTCTTGAAATATTTTGTAAATTTCGAGTCTTTAGGTTTTTCCTTCCTCCCCAGAAGCATAGCAAAGATAATCTTAGCTCACTTTGTGAATTGCTTTCAAAATCAGCGTGGTGTGCATCCAAACATTGAAAGTAAAAAAACAATTTTAGTTTGATCAACATTGAGAACCAAGCTGGGAATCAACTGGCTCTCCAAAACGTCCGTAAAAGTGGCTAGTTCTTGGAAGTAGTCCCAAATGGACGACATGTTTTTTTGCGAGCAACATTCAGTTTGTGAAAGTATAATAGAATGAACATCAATTCGTAGTCTGATAATATTCCTTCAGAGGTCGTATGGTGGCCAACCGAAAGATCCGGAACATACGTAAAAGTGTCCAGTTCTTGGAATTAGTTCCAAAAGGACGATTGTTTTGCAATCAACATTTAGTTTACGAAAGTAGAATGAACTTCAATTTGTGGTCTGAAGATGTCCCTTCAGAATTCATGTGGTGGCCACTCGCAAGATTCGGGACACCCGTAAAAGTGGTCAGTTCTTGGAAGTATTCCCAAATGGCCGATCTTACTTTTTTGCAAACAACATTTAGTTTGTGAAAATAGAATGAACTTCAATTTATGGTCTGGTAATGTTTCTTCAGAGGTCGTATGATAACCACCCGGAAGATTCGGAACATCCATAAAAGTGGAATTAGTCCCAAAAAGACGATTTTTTTTTTGTAATCAATATTCAATTTACGAAGGTAGAATGAACATCAATTCGTGGTCTGATAATATTCTCTCAGAGGTCGTATGGTGGCCACCTGGAAGATTCGGAACATCCGTAAAAGTGGTCAGTTTTTGGAAGTACAGTCATGCCTCGATCTCAAGTAGCACCGAAAACATAAATATAGAAGTTATATTTTCCATGTGTCATGCTGTAGATCTATATAAGTGAAATTTGACTAGGTTAGTCATTTAGATGTGCGATCCATATAATTCGAATCTAGATTTTCTTATGACTAATTGATTTGCCATATATGTGTTTGAGGATTTTAAGTAAGGACATGTTTGTTTACATCTGACATCTTGCTTGTTTGCATATTTTGTTGTATAAATGTAGCAACACAAGTCTTCCGTATACAGTGCGGGAAATAAATATAGCGTACAAGTGAAAATTCGACGTTTAACTCTTTAGTTGCCTTCTTCGAAGTGAGTTGGATATTTTTGATAAACCTTGAACCAAAACAAACAAAACGTGTGTTCATTCAACTTTATTGCTCTACCTCTGATAGTTTAATTCATAGATTTATGCATTGTTCATATGAAATAATTATACCGTACAAATCTGATTGATTTGATTTTTCTCTTCAGCTTTACCTATATGATAGATTTAATACTTCGTTCTTCCTCCTCGAGCAGTAATAACATCTGCGAGACGTTGTGGCAATGAGTCAACCAATGACTGCAGTACAGCGATGTCGATATTAGCCCATTCTTCTTGAATAGCTGTTTTGAGTTGCAATAGTGTGTCAAACTGCCGTCCATTTGCATAAACTCTTGCTGACAAGATTCCCCAAAGATTCTCTATTGGGTTCAGATCAGGACTTATAGCCGGCCACTCCATAACATCGATGTTTCTTGACGCTAGAAAGGATTTTGTTTGTTTGGAAGAGTGTATTGCAGCATTATCCTGCTGAAAAATCCAGTGTTCACCCCACAAATTATCGCCAAAGTCGATCAGGACGTTCTCAATAAGGTCTATGTACTTCCCTGAATTCATTTTGTGTGAAATAATGCATATTGGGGTTTTTCCGCGATATCCAAATGCGGCCCAAATCATGATTGAACCACCCTGAATGTTCCTTGCGTGACGCGTCTCAGGATTTCGGCGAATATCCCTCCAATACATCCATCAGGTCCGTCCAAATTGAACTTCTTCTCGTCCGAAAAGATGACAGATTTCCACTCATCTAGCCAAAACGCGTGTTGCTCAGCGAATTCCAACCTTGCAGTCTTATGTCGAGGAAGAAGCTTTGGTGTTTTCACTCTTTGTTGATATTGGATGTTGGAATTTTCCCTCAGAACTTGCAGAATCCTCCTTTTGGTCAACGGGAGAGACATTTCAGGCTTGATTTGACCTGCACTCAAGTTTGTTTTGACGGCCAATCGCCATACTTCTCGTTTTCCTCTGGCAGACAGCGTAGATGGCCGACCGCTACGTTTGTTTGTACCGTACTTTTTCGGATCTTTGAGAAAGTTGACGATCGTACTCTTATTCCGGTTGACCTTCTGAGCAATTTGGTGAATAGAGAGTCCAGATTCTCTGTAAGTCGTAAATTTTGTCCGTTCTTCAGACGACAATTCTTTTCACCACGGCATTTTTACGAAAAACCCTAGGAAATATATATGAAATCACAAAAATAATATGCTAGAATCACGGTTAGATATCTATCTTCTGATACCATTGCTCATTTCGATGAATAATTTACTTACAGTCCCAAATCCAGGTATATGAGATCGATGTACGCTATATTTATTTCCTACTGGGATGGGAACTTGAAAAATTCTAAGTCAAACTGCTGCTTGTGTGAGCGCGTAAACAAAAAATTTCCAATGCCATCACAGTGTGCTCAACAGATGGCGCAAGTGTGTTAGTGACGATGATTTGTAGTGCCAAATGTTCAATGTGTTATGTCTGTTTGTCTGTGATATAAATGTTAATAAAAAAAACGGAGATGGGTTAATATAAAAATATTAACATTTTCATAAAAAAAAAACTCGCGTTGTTACGCTCTTTGATGATAATTGTTGCTGCTGCTGATCGAAAATTATGCAGAAAAAAAAATGCAAAACTGCCAATTTTAAAACGAGTTTTTCTCCTAAAGGGAACAAAGTAGGACACACGATTTTGCAAAGATCTTGTAGATGGAAGTTTGTACTTTCAGTTTACGTACTCTGTGTTTGCAAATATTTGCAAATAAAGGAGTAAGATATCTTGCAAAAACGTATTTTTTGACACTTCAACTCCTACAACTTTTTTTCTATAATAACTAGCAACTATCTTGTATCTTCAATGTGCGTCATTTTATGCCCTAAAAGTTATCTTTGAAAATGTTCAAATGCAAATTGAAATAAAAAAGTTACAGCAAAAAAACTGTTTTTTTTTTAAGTCCCACATTAAGGAAAGTCAGAAAAACTGTAATTTTTTCATTGAAAATAAAACGATGTGTGGATGAGATAGAAGTTATATTTCTTCAGCAAAGTTTCAATTAAAATATCCACAATTCTCTACCAGCAAAAAACCCTCTAAATCATAAGAATAAAAAGTTGAAATTTTTATATTGAACATGAAAGGACCACCCGAGTCACCACCCAAACCAAAAGATAGATCTTATTTTTTAAATTAAATCTTCCGAAGACACCATCTGTCTAAAGTTAATGGTTTTCGAGTTATCGATTTTTGTCGCAAAATTTTTCCATTCGTACCATAGTGCTTTGACCAGTTCAAGGTATTTTTTCATCAAACTTGTTTCTTGTGGAAAATTTCTATATTTTATTATTTACTAGCTGAACCCGGTGCGTGCGCTGCTACGCTTGCAACTAAATGAAGAAAAATTTAATATAACTGGCATGTTTATGGTTTTTTTTTCATAATGAGTTTTTTTTCTTGAATAAGCAGGGGTTCAAACTTTTATCAAAACATGTTTCTTACCAGAGAAATACACGTGTTTAAGTAATCTGGATAGTTCTTATTTTTGGTAGAAATTTGTGTTTCATTTGTATGGGAGCCCTCCCTTCCAGAGGGGGGTGGTTTCTCAAACCACCATACAATCATTGCCTTCAAAACCCCCCACATGCCAAATTTGGTTCCATTTGCTTGATTAGTTCTCGAGTTATGCAGAAATTCGTGTTTCCTTTGTATGAGAGACCCCTTTTTCAGTGAGCGGAAGAGTCTCAAATCACAATAGAAATATTTCTTCGAAAACCTCAACATGCCAAATTTGGTTCCATTAACTTGATAAGTTCTCGAGTTATTCAGAAATGTGTGCCCCCCTCCCTCCCCCTTTCAGATGGCGGAGGAGTCTCAAACTTCCATAGAAACATTTCTCTCCTCCAAAAACCTCCAAATTTGGTTCCATTTGCTTGATTAGTTCTGGAGATATGCAGAAACTTTTGTTTCATTTGTATGGGAGCCTTCCTTTCTAGAAAAGGGAGGGGTCTCAAACTACCATAAAAACATTTCTTGCTTCCAAAAACTTCTGCATGCTAAATTTGGGTTCCTTTGCATGATCAGTTCTCGAGTTATGCAGAAATATGCGTTTAATTTGTATGGGAGCCCCCCTTTTCAAAGGAGGGAGGGGTCTCTTACTGTCTTACTGTCTCCTTTTCCGACCCCAAAAAACCCTGCATACAAATTTTCACGCCGATCGGCTCAGCAGTCTCCGAGTTAAATCGTGACAAAGGAAACCCCAACTCATTTTTATTTATATAGATTTATTTGTTTCGACAGCCACCTCATATCAGGTCAAGAAAATAAGTATTATAATTACACAAACTTTGTTTGTTTAGAGCACTTGACAATAATATTCAGAAGTCACTAATCAGTTCAAGGTATTTTTCCATAAAGTTTTCTTCTGGGAATATCTTTGAAAAATTATACTGCATCAACTAACACCATTTTAAATGATTGAATGATCCAATGATTGTGTACAGATCACTGTAATTTTCACTGCATTCAAAAAATATACTGTTAGACAATGTTGAAGTGCTACAAATTTATCAAAATATATTTGAAATTTAGCTTTTAAAACAAGCTATGAGTCAAACTTACACTAAATGAATTTATTCTTTGCCACAACTGTGGAAACATTCCTGCCCCTGGCATGCTTCAACATTTATGGTTCAACTAGCGCAATTTATACACACTAAAATCGACACCGCATTGAATTTGTACCATATTTTTATTATTTTCTCTGGCGTAATCTCAGACAATCGTATTTCCTTACCAGGCTTCTAACGTCGCCTTGGAAGACGTAATGACGCGGCTTTGCGTTGCTGCGATTTTAAAGGAGCCATTCTATGCCACCACACTGCTGCAACTATGATAACAAATTACAGTTTACGCAAATTCATGTGAGCAATTGTATCACAACAAATAATTTGTCAAACTGCTAATCAGCTAAAATCATCATCATAATTATTGTTTCACGGTTGCCACGCAACGAATTCCAACTGAACCGAATGAACAGAGAAGAGCATCTTCACGCTTATTCCAGTAGTATGTCGTAGTTTATCAAGTATCGCAACAATCCGAATGTTGGACCTTCCTTAGGGGCACCCACAATAGATGCGTTTGCGTTCCGTTGATGTAAATTTGACAGACGACCTGTGGGAAAACTATCAAATCACGCAAACGCATCCGCAACGTATGAATTGTGGGCCAGCCATTACTTCCAATGTAATATCCAGTAGTGTTTGTAGATTCCCGCCCATACCTAATTACGCAAAGCTTATGAATATGGGCCAGTTGGACAATATTGATCCTCATTCTTGATCCGTCTTGATCGCAAGCTTCTCGGCCGCTAACATCCTGCTCTTCTAGGTTGCAACCATATGAGCTCTGAATAGAAATTATCAGATCTATTAGAAATTATTAGCCCCCTTAACCGTCAACTATAGCGGCTCAAGCAGTTTTGAATTCAAAACACTGGAGGAAAATATAATCCGTATTCAATACAAGTTGCAATGGTTTTGTCCAATACTGTTAGTTTCATGAAATATTTTTCTATAGTTCTTACAAAGAATTAGTTCCTACACTTTATGATTCTTATTTTTCTCATGTAAAATGTTTGCTTAAAAAGTAAATCGAATTTGAAGTAGTTTGAAAATATTGCTTTCTTAAATTGCCATATAGTCACATCTAACGTAAGTGAACAATGCACCCTCCTGGTTCCCATGGTTCATTCAATTTCTGCTTGGGAACCTAACTACGTTATCCACATGTGAGAGATCACATGAATAACAAGTTTCTTAGTTAAAACAAGTTTGAAAACTGCATGATTAACCTAATATCATACTCATAAAACAGTGAAAAAGCTCCTTTCATAACCTCGTCAAACAGGTGCCACATATATTTTATTTCAAAAACACATTTTTTGACCCACCCTTTCTTAACCACATCGACTCCGATCAATCATATCGATCCCACGTCCACTTGCAACCTTGACTGACTTATGACACCAACTTCGAAAGGGTCTTAGTGTGTCTAACTCTGCCCTCACCCCGTTCAGCCGAGGCAGAAACAAAAACCGGGGCCTCCGAAAAATACTACCGATTATGTAAATGATCAGAAACAAAAAATAATCGAGGAAAACCTGTGTGTCATAGAAAACCAACTAAGTCAACGTCCAAATTGAAAAGTGTGTCAAACTCACAGTGAATGTGGCTCAGAAGCAACTTTTTGTTTACTAAGAGATTTAGTAGACGGTTTTGAGACTAACTAGTTTTTTTTTTCTCATTTTTTCGTTCAATGTCTACACGACCAGACAAAGATCGATCAAAAATGTGCCCCAAAATTGCTAGATGCCGCTTTCAACAGGTTTTGACCGAAGCCAAAACGCACATAGCGAGTGATTATACCGGTGAGGCGTATTTGTCTTGTTTTAACCGAGATAAATCGTACGCGGGGAGATTGGAAAACAGCGATTCTGCCTGCATCTTGGGGGCATTAGTACCTCGCTAGCTGCCTACTGTTACGCTTAGTCGCGCAAAGTGTTGTAAGCGTAACGCAATCAAAATCCAAACTAAGAGCTTAGCTTTGTTTTCGACGCACATCGAGCCATGTGTCAATGTGGTGACATTGGGAAGGTCTTTGGAGCATTAAAGATTTTGCTTCGTGAAGAAGTGTGTAAGTCAAAGTCGCGACTTAATCGGTGGTAATTATTTGTCTCCGTCGCAAGTTTTTTTTTCATAGGGATGACTTTTTTTTCGGTTTGTATGAATTTTTCGTTCGAGCTCAGTCGTAACAAAACCTTGAGTAACCAATTGGCTGATCGCAATTGGCTATTGGCAAACACAGCTCACCCGGTTGACTACTTGAACTATCACACTTCGATGATAGGATTATGCATTGGCGTGATTCTATAGATAGAAATCTAATCAAACTGTACTTAACTTACAATGAAATGCTCATTAGCTTACAATTCAAGCCATATTCATGCATGTGAATGATGATGGGAGGCGATTGCGCTGCTCTTTCGTCACGAAATCTATCAGAACCGCGACGTATTCGATCTCACCTCTCTGGCCAGTATCTCAGTTTTGTACGATCGAATGATTATCGATCACCTGATCAATTAGTGTGTGTGCCGTAAAGTGAGGCAGAATTCGGTTTCTGTGTGAATCTAAGATCTGAGAATGAGGAAAAAATTTCCACTGGGAAGATTCATTACGAAACGGCGCAATTATCCCCTACTCGGCGGCGGGGTGAGAGTGCACACACGGAACACACGGCATTTCTTTACAGCCGGCAATGACGCTGAACCCGAAGCGTGCGATCGTGTCCAGCCATGACTTGCTAGTTTGCTTGTTCTACTTAGAAATGAAAACAACAACAAGAATCCGGTGTCATCTAACAGGTTGAATTTCACGGAAAATAACAGCCCAAAACGTCAAATGTCGCAGTTGCCTCATGGGGATTTCCCGGTTATTAGTTCACAGGTAGGCTTTGGAAAACCTGCGACGCAGTGACGAAGCTTGACAGAAGTTAGGTTTGATTAATTGATTATTGGAGGTGTGCCTTCCGCTAATTGGTTCATTGGATACTGGTATGCAATTATGATCGGTGCAGGTTGTTTATTGATCATCGCTGTATTGCTCAACCGCCGAGCAAAAAATTCGAACCAGACAACATGTCATACCTGCAAGCCACAAACAACGTTTTCAAGAGTAAGGTTAACGACGACTCACGCGTTGCTCACAAATTTCTGCTCTACTTGGCAACCTTAAACTTCAATTCATGAAAAAACGCCAACTACATGCATCATTGCCATTACCTGGGGGCGATGAAGAGGCCATGCCCCGTGCGCGAGGAAGCGTCGAAATAGCCAAGCAATAATTGTAAGCGAAGAAACGCAAGACACATGCAGAAGATCAAAGCTCACTGCAGTCATAAAAACTCACGTTCATTTGAGGCGATTATGGCAAAAGTAATCATCACTTTGACATCCCCCCGTGCTTCTGCTGCTCATTGCTGGCTCTTTCTTCATCTGGTTTCATTCATTCACACCACTGACAAAATGGTAAACAGCAGCAGCAGCAGCAGCAACAACAACAACAACAGAAAACCGACGGTTGTGGCACACTGAACTTGACCGCAACCATTCATTCCCCTCGGACTCTCACCGTCATCGGAGGAGGAGAAGCGACGAACTCGGTGGGCGTTTTGTTACCTAATCTACCAGCTGTTGAGTCTCGCTGGCTAGCGAAAAGTGAACGGAGTCCATTTCTGGTCGGAATTTCACGGAATTTTTGTTTTCGGTTGATGCTTCGGCAATCGCTGAGATGACGGACGGCAATCGCGGCCTTGCTACGACACCTATCGTTTTGCAATTGATGAGCTTTTAATAGCTACTACTGGCTAAGAATAGCGCAATTGACAACGACACGAAATGTATCAATTAATGACAGTTTTCAGTTTCGGAAATTTAGGCTTCGTGAGTTACAGCATGTATGTAATAATATTTTCTGGTTAATTGATTTAAACTAATAGAGCTCCAAAAAGGCGGGAAATTGGTGGGAAAACACCTCCAATAAACAGGTGATCTTGAAGAAGCAAGTAGGTAATAAAAGTTTGCAATTTGCGGATCGCTACAATGTTTCATGCATGGTTTCCGCCTGGCGATTGGGGTCTAAGCTGGAAATGTGCAGTTAACTGTGTTGGGGCGGGTGTTGGTTAAATTGGTAGCTGAAGTAGAATGATGTATCGCGATATAAAAAAAAAAGTGTCTGTAGTGTGATTCCGGTATGAAGAAAGGGTGATGGACGTGAGGTTCTTTCATAAGATTTCGCTATCTTTGTTCTGATCCTTGTGTATTTCTTGGGCTATGTTCATACACTGATTATACAGTTTTGTCCTTAAAACTTTAGTAATATATCAACATGCAGATAAGACTAATGCAAATTTCAAAATTTTAGCTTCACTGGGTTAGGTCTTAAGACGTCATAAGTCTTACAACTAGATCACTTTCCGAACCATACGTTATGGGTCAATTAAACTCAATCAACTCTTGAGTGCATAAATATTGATTACGGTACGTGGAATCATTGCTACTGTATCACCTCACACTCTGGTGCAGAATTCTAATTTAACCGGAAAAATACATTCTGAACCTAAGTTCGAAATTTAAGAGCACAGTTGATTTATAAGTTATGCTAGTTCGTTTGCGTATTAATAAAGCACAAGCGCGGTCCTTACAATCGTATCAACTAGAAATCTTACTTTTTTATTTACTGATATAAAGACAAAAGACAATCTTGAAAAAAGTTGTAAATTAGTAAACTCGAGAAAATGTAGGTCTTCAAATTTGTGCTATACCTTCTCCGACGAACGATCGAATTACAGCAATTTTCAGTAGAAAAATTGGGACGTACTTGCGATAAATAAAATATTCTTCATTATTTTTGAATACATAGGAATAAGTTTTTTTAATTTATATGAAAATAAGGACCACCCTAGTTTTCATTAATATTCATTATACACGGAAAGAAATCCCAAAAACGTGATCGAGCTAAGGTCTGTATCCGAGATAATCCGGACACCTCAAAACATGAATAAAACATAAATTTTGCATTATATTTCCGTCGTAGCTGTTTATTTCAGATTCATAGGATGTGTTTTAACAATTCGTGAAGACAAAACATAGTTATTTGGTATTTGCATAAAATTTTCTAATTTTGCGCTTAACTCCGTCCATTAGGGTTTGTATAGACTCTTTAGAAATCGTAGAAGCCGTCTTTGCCCAAATTTGCTGGAAGTGTTTGATGTCTTTGATTCCTTGATTCTTGGAATGTTTTGATTTTTGGACAAAACCAGGTGACATCCCTATTTTACGAGCCACCGTTCGAATGGAGAGATTTGGGTTTTTCGTTAATATCCTTTTCACCTTTCGGTCCATGACAGGATCGGCGCGTCCAATGTTTTTGTCACTTCTCGGTTTCCTCTCCACCGTCGAACGTTCCGAAAATGATTTGAGCACATCGTGGACAGTGAACAGTGGATTTAGGCAAATCCAATGTTTTTGCAAGATCCCGTATTGACAAGTCGGGATTTGCCGTACTTGTTTTTTTTTCGTCGCCATCTTGAATACTAAACATGAAATGTAAACATCAATCAAAGTCTTTTTCATCATAGACTCTCAGCTATACCACAGTGAAATTTTTCATTCCTACGTGCAATATTTCAAAAGTTACAATGATTTGAAGGTGTCCGGATTAATGTGGATACAGACCTTATTCTTATTGTCTTGAAATTGATTCATGAACTGGATTAAGTGCGACAGTAGTTTTGTAACGCTCCAGCGAATACAAAATAAAATCTTGCCCTCGTGATCCCATGCGTTTGATGTTGTTCTCACTACTGCGAACTTAACTCACCCAAATTTGTAGCTTTAATTTGTTTTGTTTTGAAAACTGTCCCGGCATACAGTTTTCCGTACAGTTGAGAAATCTGGATCTACTACGAATAAACCCGCAAAATATGCCGTTGATACTATCCGGCCGATGGATAAATGTTTGTGTTTTTCGTGTTTATCAACGAAGCGATTGTCGTGAATTGTATGGTGATGTGATGTGATGTGATAGGAAGGCACCACCAGTGCAGGACTTGCCATGGCGTAGAGTTTCTTCTAATGACATGATCTGTACATACCTGTAATCCTCACTATTCCATTGTACGAAGGGCCAAAAACGGGGATGTGGACCCGTTAGCAGAAGCATTTACACGAAACCCACGGAAAGGATCGAGAATCTCCTTCCAACGAAACGCTCTTATTGCAGGAAATGAACAGTAAGCAATACACATTAGGATTTCCGTTCATAATTGTCATCCATGACTTGGACCATGACTTGGGTCCTCCCTTAGCTCAGTCGGTAAAGGCGCAGCTACAAAGCAACACCATGCTGAAGGTAGCTGGGTTCGATTCCCGGTCTGGTCTAGGAATTTTTCGTCAAGGAAAATTTCTCGACTCCCTGGGCATAGCGTATGATTGTATTTGCCACACAATCATACTAATGCAAAAATGGTACTTGACATCGAAAGCTCTCAATTAATAACTGAGGAAGTGCATTTAGAACACTAAGTTGAGAGCAAGCAATAAGCTAATTGTGAAAGCAATAAGCTTGAAGTGCTAAATAAGTAAGTAAGACTTGGACCAGATAACCACGAATCCCTCATCCAGCCTACACTTCATCTGGCACCCTGTATTCCCCCCTTACCCTTTGTTAATGATTGTATGTATTTAATGTACGTAATAGGATATAATATATGTATTAAAATATAACTAACAGCCACTGGATTGTTACTGTATAATAAAAATGAAATATGAATTAATATCTAAATAGTCCTTCCTGGAAGAGCTGAAAAGAGAGGAGATCAGCCCTTTAGCAAAGATAAAATTTCAATGAAAAGATGTTTCTCGAGTACTTTTTCAAATAGACGTAAGTAACATTTGGACGAAGATGAGAAAATCAGCTTTGAACTTTTTTGAGTTTATTTTTATTCCTATTTGAAAACCGGACATGTTTATCTCAATTAAATTCCACTAAATGACACATTAGTAAAAGGTATTGCATCACTGTGCTTAAAAACTACACTAGGAGCGAGAATTCAAGCTTTATTTAGAAAAATGTTTCTTACAACGGTCTGCAGTCGAAAAAGAAAATACGTCATTTTGATAAGTCAGTATGATAGATGGCATGTTACTTGCGTCAAAATGATACGCCATTCTGCGAATGACAATGTTTTTACGTCGAAATGTTACGTCAAGTTGTCATATTTCACACAGATACGTCGAACTTTTTAAAATGACGTATTATTTTTTTCTACAACAAAACGTTGTAAAAGTATTTTTGCTAAAAACATCAAAACATTAATTTGAAAAAAATCTAAACTTTTAACCCTGTGGTATAAAGACTTTTACTAACACGTCGTTAAGGGGCATCCAAGTGATATAATAATGTTTCGCAGTTTTGAAAAAAGTTAGTTAAATCTTCCAAGAATAATCCATCTGAAATTTCATCAAACAAGGGCATATATACATGATTTCTTAACAATATGCCATGAACAACGCGTTTATGTGACTTACGTCCTTTCAAAAAAGTACTCGAGATTTGATTTGTTCTATTTTTTTAAGAATCTAAAGACTATTCTATAGGTTGAAGAAAGCAGTTTTAGTGATCGATGAGCCTGGTTCAATGATTTCTGAAATAAATTAAATATCATATCATAATACCACTAAATACATATATTCAAATACAATCCAATACTGCTTATAATCACATGTCGGTCTTTTATGGAATAGTAGTTGTAGTTCAGGAATAGAATACCAATAAAAATGTTATGCTGAAAAACAAATTGAGCATTACAAGCATTACATGTTCATGCTGCTCCGTGTTCTGAAGTGCAAAAGTAATTTGAAATGCAAAGATGTCGCAAAGTGTACTGAAATTATTGTTAAAATTAGAATCGAAAATATACCCTGCTTGAACATGATCTTCAGTCGCAGCCGCGCACCTCCCTGTTGACAAGTTGACAACATTGCCCAGGCTACGCCAACCAGCTTCTCCATACTGAAAGGCTGAAAAAATGTGTAGATAACAGTAGAAACATTAATGAATGTTATATAACCACAATGGAACTGACTTTTAGCTTCGGGCCTTGACAGAGAATCCCTACTGAGCCCTTGCGGCTCATCAAGCCGGCCAGTTCAGCGCAAGGGCGATTGTCGTGAATCGTATGGTGAGCATTTTCCATCTTATTGACCCATCAGCTAGCTTGCATTGGTGCAGATTCCATGATTGAGCAGCAGTAAACAGATGGCTGTTAACAGAAGACTGCTTAAGCATTGTCATTTTTGGTGTGAATTTTATCTCTCAGACTATGCCAATTGAAATTAAATTTTCAGCCATTTTTTTCGTTTTGCATGCACTATCCATTTCCTTGCTGTACTTTTACTATACTATAGATACGCATGAAGTAGTACTTTTCTCTTTTAAAAATAGATACATGATTGTATGAAAAAAAAAATGCTAATACTGGGAAATGGGAGGGACCATCAGGGCACCCGATTGAAGCACTTTAGATAGGGAGAGTAGGTATGCCAACTCCCCATTGCTAACAGGACTCTTCATTGGGGCATCTCTCATGTCAGATAGCTCGCCCTTTTAATCCATTGTTCAATCTTGTTGTTGGAAGGAGATTCTTTATGTTCCAGTGGATACGTATAAGTGATGTTGCCTATCGATCCACCCAACCCGTTTTTTGCCCTTCATACAATGGCATGATGACGACAATCAGTGGTTATTAAAGCTTGATCAAGTCAAATAGAGGGGAGACTGCCGGACTAAACTTCCATGCTACAATGGGTGGTTGTACATATCATACATAAATTGTTAAATTATATTGAAAATATTGTCCAATCTATCATTTACATTACACGAATTTTGTTTTCAGTTTCGTGAGTAGAATCAGGTAATCAGAAACAACTTGTGAACATTTATCACGTTAACCAGAACAACATTTTCGTTTCCATGAGTTTTATTGCCTTTGGCAGTACCTGGCGAATCGTAACGCTGGTATTCCCATTTTTTTTAGGTAGAACAATGTTATCGATTCCATATTTTTCAAACATGTTTGACATTCTTATAGGAAACAATGACCTGTTACGAAATTCGTGGCTCGAAGTTGACGAATTTGGGAACGGATTTTTTTTTCCATGATAGGAACAACTTTATAAAAGGCAAATTTACACTGCAATAACAATCCAAGGCTAAAAATGAATCATTCTTTCGGGCTCTAAAATTAAAATGTTGCTGAGCAAGATATACTCTCCAAAAAAAAAATCATGTGAAATTAAGTCCATTGAAATTTGCCTCAGTTGCTTGGTTAACAAGACTATTAAAACTCAAAATGATAACTTATGTGACACGACTTATAAATTAGTTGAAGAACACTCAATAACATTTGCCAAATACTGCTACTATAATACAAATAGAAATGCTTCTTGATGCCAGTTTTGATTTCAAGGATCTAGTTCTAATTGCCGTCAGACAAATTCAAGATTTGTCTATCAAATTTCATTACAAAACTAGGTTATTCAAGGCTATGGGTTGTATTGCTAACAACTAGCTCAATATCATCCTATAGATTTTTTTTTGTTCCTTCATCTTCAAATTTTTGGGAACTTTTAAAATCAAATAGTACAAAACTGGTCGTAAGGCATCGTCAAAAAGCCTTTTAAGGATTTCAGAAAATGCTGTTATGTTTAGATTAATGAATATTAAAATCAAATGACCTGCTTTTATTACGCTGTGTGAATGGGTATCATTGAAAAAGGTTAATCCTAGTAGCACGCTTGTAACATATCAGTTATAATAACTTCTATAGAACTTAATTCAGTCATTCACAGGTTGCTGAAAAAAAATTGTTTTTTCTCAAAATTTCAAAATCCTCCTTGTTTTAAACTGTATTTTAAATTTTCGAGCATTACTTTGACGTCTGGATGTAATTTGATCAGTTATGCAAATTGCATAACTGATCGAATTACATCCAGATATTATGAACTTTTCGTTTAACAATCTATCATGGATGAGAACGAATTCGAACTTGTATCTTGTTGTGACGCCAAAAAAAAAACATAAAAAAACACAAAATATTTTTTTTAAAAAAAAAAAAAAAAAAAAATATTTTTTAATTAATTAATTTTTTAAAAAAAAAAAAAAAAAAAAAAAAAAGAAAAACATTTTTTTTTTTCCCCCCACTACACACTTCTACAAAACACCGCGCCCCCCCACAAAAATGTTTCATTTTTTTTTTTTTTTTTAACAGTGATCAAGTAAAGTGTTAGTTTAAACTTTTATAATTTAACAATTTCAGGTCTAATCTTGCAACATTCATAAAAATTTGAGAATTTTAAATCCCATTATTCAGTCTAGTGGCTATTTTTCAGTCACTCTAAAGACTTAGATTTGAATGGCGAACCAGCCCAGGAGGCTGAAAGCCACTATAATAAAAAAAAAAAAAAAAATTGAAGCGAAAAGTATATTCCAGAAGGTTTTGTAAGATAATCCAAGCATCACAATTTGTTTCAATAAAGTAGCATTGCCTTCTCTGAGACAAATTATGGTAGAATTATAAGGTAATCACGACGTTATACGTCACTGCACTGCAACCAGAAAAGCGCAAGAGGTGGAGCATATTTGCAACATATTATCTGAGTTTCAAAAATGTTGCCAAAAAGATCCACGAAACTTTTTGCTCTTATACCGCCAACTGACATGTCGAATGATAATTATGTTCCCAACGAGTTTTTATTACGTTTCATCAATGTATTTATGTAGTAAGATAAGTCTAATGTTTTCAAATTGTTTTCAAATTATAACCGGTTGCAGATGTGGTGCAATCATTTTGCAGACATACACTTTTTTTTCACTAATATGCAGTTGTTCAAAAATCTGTAGAATTAATAATAAATATTAAATTTAAAAAAATTTAAGTTTTATTTTAGTTTTTTTTTAAAAATCCCCAACCCCAAATTTTACAAGATTTTAACTAAAATCAAAACAAATACCTACATCTTTTCACATTCTTTTTGATGGACACCATCTGACCTGCTTCCTTAAAAATTCTCAATCCTACCAACATCATTTACTGCAAAATGGAACGAATAGGTTTATATCTAGAGATCACTTCCAGATGTGAATTATTCATCAAATAAAATCTTTTTTCATTTTCACACTCACCGGAAGTTCCTCACTCAATATTTTGCTTTGAAGTGAAGGGTTTTCTTCATCTCAGATTTTCATTGAATGGTAGCGCATTTTGAATGCAACGCTGCTAAGTAATCGCTCTGGGAAGCAATAGCGCTTTTGAAATTTCAAATTTCTGTGATCAACGTCGGTTTTGTTTAAAATTTCGTTGACATTATTTCTTTTTGTAATAATAGTTTGGATTCAATTTAATTGGGAACCATACGTATTAATGACGGTAAACGTTTCATGTATAAAAGTTGTTAAAATATTTGCCTATCAACAAACCTTGCTTTACTGCTGTTTTAGTATCTAATGCGTTAGAGCGAATATTCACCACGATATTTGATGATAGTGATGACATTAATTTGAATATCAATCAAATCTAAGGTGCTTGACCTAGAGCAGTACACTGTTGCACAATTTTTTTAGACTAATGAAAGGACAACAATATGATCATAAATCATATTTTGAATATCAACCTTTGAAACGAGCTAGCCGCGAATGAATCAGACTGAGCTGAAATGGCTAGCATTTGTACAGATATTCCAAGCTTTTAGCAGTAACCATGATGTAGATTGTAACATTGCTATGTCATGATTTCTGGAAGCCATGTCAATTACTTGATGATAACAAATCTATTACAATATAATTTCAGTAGCAACTTGCTAGAGTTAGTTACATAATAGATAACCTATACGATCATAATACTGAAAAGACACAAAGTTGCAATTTTAGGATGCTTTACAATGAAATTCCTGGCTACAACAAGTTTCATATATGCAAAGAGTAATTTATTTGGAACAAACAAACTTTATCTACTTGAAATTATATTACAATGTTAATGCATGTGTCAAAGATAAATATTTGGCAACGTTAGTGCAATTTATAAAGTTCTGTCCAGTTAGAATCTGGAATCACTTATTGTGTTACAGCGGCACGGAAAGTGACCACTGCAAGAATCCTTTTTCTGCGGTTTGTTTACGGTCTAGGCGCCCACTTTCTGTGGTATAAATTTCACGGTGTTTCGTGCAGTGAGTCAAAAGTTATTCCAGATGGAAGCCGAGAGGAGAGAAAAAATTCGGCACACTCACGTTGATAATCCAACGTGGTCCGCAATAAAAATCGCAAAAACGTTGAAAATCGCCAAATCAACCGTGTATGATGTGCTCAAACGTTTCAGGGAGCGAAAGAGCGTAAATCGAGTGTCTCAAGGTAAGCGTCGTAGTGGAACATATGACCGCAAGCTGAACCAGATGGTGTTGAGAACCGTCAGAGCAAACCCTGGACTATCAGATAATGAAATCGCTAAAAAA
Source organism: Aedes koreicus (assembly GCA_024533555.2). NCBI lineage: Eukaryota > Metazoa > Arthropoda > Insecta > Diptera > Culicidae > Aedes > Aedes koreicus. Next base: position 400,157 of record JAHHFK020002058.1, on the reverse strand, counting down.
TACGCTGCTGCTCGCACTTCCGTTCAAAGAATACGTTTGCGAGCAGGATATCGTTCTTATCGAGCCAGCAAGCAACCAAACAGAACGTTGAAGCAAAGTTTCGTCTCCAAAACTCGAGATCGGAAATTGTACCAGCAGGTTTTGACGAAGTACCAAGGATGCCTACTCATCGACGATGAAACTTACGTCAAAATGGATTTCGGACAGCTTCCTGGCCAAAAATTCTACATGGCGACGGCACGAGGAGATGTTCCTGCGAAGTTTAAGTTTGCTTTTATGGACAAATTTGCCAAAAAAAACTGATGATTTGGCAAGGGATATGCAGCTGCGGAGCAAAGACCAAAGTGTTCGTGACGAATAAGACGATGGACTCGAAGCTGTACAAGGAAGAATGCCTCAAAAACCGCGTACTACCTTTCATTGAAGCCCATAAAGGTCTCGTGATGTTTTGGCCAGATACAGCCGGGAAGTCATCCAGTGGTACCGTAGATTTCATTGGTAAAAACATAAATCCACCCAACTGCCCGCAGTTCCGGCCCATCCAGAGATTTTGGGCAATAATGAAGCGGATGCTTAAGAAAAGTGTAAAAACGGCTCAGGACGCGACTCAAATGGCCAAAATGTGGAACAAATGTGCCAAGGAAGTTGACTCCGGAGGTGTGCAGCGTTTGGTGGGAGGAATAAAGAATAAAGAAAGTGCGATTTTTTATTAGAAACGAAGAGAAATGATTTGTATTGATATTTTTTTCTTAAATAACAGTGAATTACCTTTGTTTTGATGCATTAAACTTATTTGTACGTCAGTCCGTTACCGAGATACAGATGATTTTATTATTCCGGATTCTAAATGGACATAGCTTTAGTACATCTTGCAACATTAAATCATCCGTGATGCAACAGCGTTTGTTGCCTGTGCCTTTTGAGAGTCTTATTAAAAACAACACACTTAGAAATTATGAATTTTACACGAGACGTAATTCATGTTTGTAAAAAGTCGGGGAACGTAAAGAAAGATTTCGTATGAAATTATGTTTTCTGAAACTGACACATACACAAGTCAACAAAAGTAGTACATGGCATTTTGGTAGTGTGCAGATAATCAAAAATATTGTTTGAACGATGTTACATGTGCTGCTTGTGAAGCAACCGTTACACGACTTTCCGTGTGACCGTATTTACTATATTGGGTTTATAATTAGGAAAGGAAACATACAATTGAGTCATACTCATTTTAAAATCTCTAATTATTTACGTGCAGCAAGCACTACATCACTCGTCATATTCATTATTTTTAAGAGTGTAGAACACAGTGAATGAGAAGTGTGCTTGGCGTGCAGTGTAAGTTTTTCACCAAATTAATTCAAATTTAAAGTGTTTGATAAGGACGCAGAGTGTTTTCGTTTAAGCATTATAGAGCGGATATTTTGAAATGTCCATAATTCTAGTACATTTTTATCCCTTCTAACTGTATTTACGTAATTTAACCTCATGGGCTGGGTCATAACATAATGAATTTTAACAAGCACGTAAAATTTCTCCTCGTTTAATTTCAAGCCAAAGGACGCGTAAACAACGAAATTGTTTGCAATCTTTCATGCGCCATACAACAATGTTTGCATTCTTTCATACAACAGGCTAGATTCAGGCCTTGTCGGGCTAAAATTTACATGAAATATCCCATTATTTTCTGCCAAATCTAGCATTCCCTTTATGTGCATTAGATCACGCAGAAAACTCAATGTTTCTTTTTATCTGTGTACATAGAAAAAATGTCTAGAAAATTGTGGGAAACATTCATATTACTTACCATCTGATGAAATGCTATCATTATCACAATGCGCAAAATGAATTTCGTAAACACCAGCCAATCGCTACTCTTCTTCTATCGTACTCGTACACGATGGTATTACTTCTGCGATGGGCGGGAATCATTGGTTTATCCCGAAATAAAAATAAAAGCGCTGTCGAAAGTTGTAACTTCAAACTTTTGATGAGATCAACGTCGGATTCAATACAGCCCTTCCTACAGGTACAGCCCCCCGACTAAAAACAAACTCCAAAATTTTCCCCCAAAAAACTTTTTCCCAATCCCAAAACCCCTATACCCCCCCCACCCTCCATTGGAGTCCCACATACACAGAAAAAAATAATGAATTTTAACAAGCGCGTAAAATTTTCCCTCGTTTAATTTCAAGCCAAAGGAGGCGTAAACAACGAAATTGTTTGCAATCTTTCATGTGCCATACAACAATCGTTTGCATTCTTTCATACAACAGGCTACATTCAAGCGTTATCAGGCGAAAATTTACCTAAATCTCCGATTGAGTTGGGGCTGCCAAAGGTAGCATTCCCTTTATGTGCATTAGATATTACGCAGAAAATTCAATGTTTCTTTTTATCTGTGTAGTTCGATTTACGGAAGAACATATTTACGTTTGTCAGTTAGATCCTAATGAAAAATCTTTGTCGAATTAACTAATCATCGTGGTTGTGCTGTTGTTTTTTTTTTCGACTTACATTTCAAATAGATCAATAAATAAATATCAATCGTTCATCCAACAACCAAAGAGACGTTTCTTTTTTATTTGTAAAAACATATTCGTAGTTCTTAGTACTGCTTTTGTAGAATGCACAAATTTTTTTCTGTGTCAAAAAATGCTTCGTACGCACTTAGAAACTATGAACTTTACACGAGACGTAATTCATAATTGTAAAAAGTCGGGGAACGTAAAGAAAGATTTCGTGTACAATAATAAAGCTTGCTTCAGATAGAATTGGAACAAAAACAATTGCGTATAGTATTATATGAATAGATCTTTTTTATACAAAGTAGGTTTTCTTCAAACTTTTAAGAAAAAATACGGATAAAATTACGTCATGAAGAACTGAATTCCGTAACACGGCTATTAGGCCCACCTTTCTTCGTCATCGTTTTAGCTATCTTATTCCACCAGGTCTTCATCTGATTATGTCTTTGACAACCTTTCCCTTTGCCTTGAGTCTCCTCTTCATGATTACCCAGTATTTCTCAATAGGGCGGAACTGGGGGCAGTTGGGTGGGTTAAGGTTTTTCGGAACAACCTGGACCCCTTTCTCTGCATACCATTCTTGAACGACTTTGCAGCTTGCCAAATCTGGCCAAAACATTACGGGATGGTCGTGGGATCGAATGAACGGCAAAATTCGTTTTTGGAACCTCTTTTTGGTATAGTTCCGACGTCATTGTCTTATTTGTAACGAAAACTTTCGTTTTTTTGCCACACCTGCAAATGCCCTGCCAAATCATGAATTTTCGTGCAAATTTGTCGGCAAAAACAAATTTAAATTTGGCTGGAACATCCCCCGAGCCGTTGCCAAGTAAAATTTTTGACCTGGGATTTGCCCGAAGTCAGCCTTGACATAGGTTTCATCGTCCATCAGAAGACACCCGTCGAACTTGGTCAGCACCTGGTCGTATAGCTTCCGAGCACGGATTTTGGCCACACTATTCTATTTTATGTCCGATTTGGCTGTTTGCTAGCTCGATACGACTTGATTCCTTCCCGGAGTCGAGTTCTCCTAACGGTACTATGGGCAGCACCGAATTTTCTGGCCAAATCACGGTCCGACAGATTGGGATTCCTCTTAATCGTCTTCAAAATCTTACCACGCAGTTTCCGGTCGACAGTTCCACTCCGACGATTGGCTTGAGGCTTCCGAATCGTCGTCAATGTTTCCTTATACCGTTTGATAACGCGCCATACGGTATTTCTGGGCAATTTCAGCTGTTTAGCTAGCCTAGATGCAGACCACAATGGATTTTCCAAATAACTGTGCACAATTTTTTCCCTTCTTTCGGCTTCCATGTTGATTGTTTACAAAGTACAGTCGATTTGCGGAATGTCAAAAATACATACGTGAAGCTGACAAAATTCCCGACACGTGGGCGCCAAGATCCGTCCAAATCCGTCCACCAGGAGCGCCACAATATGAGCAAAAGTTTGTTCCAATTCTAAATGAAGCAAGCCTTATCTCATGATACTTGCACAAACGCAATCCGACGAAAGATGTGTTTGATTGAATTAATGTTCTCATCTTTTTCAACTCATTCTTATGTGCTAGAGGACACTTGCATGTGTCGGTTTCAGGGCACGTACATGTCATTTTGGTAGTGTGTACTTTTGACAGTTGCGTGTGTCGCATTAAATGTGAAGCTAGCTTCATAAATAGTTCGTTGCAGAAAACAATGAATAGATACGTGAATCCTTCCTTCGGTTTCGCAATAAAAACTAAATTTAATTTTCAGTGTAAGCATGTCATCCAGATACGGCTTGCTGGCAGTGAACTCAACATTCAAATTGATTCCGGGTGATAATTTTCTTACTGAAACAGATACTTGTGCGTGTTTATTGTCAATACACAAGAACAAACGGTATATATTGCAAATTGTGATCTGGTTCTTGTATACCATTGAGATCCGTGGAATACTCACCATAAAAACGGGCCTCGGAGGGCTATAGGAAGCCCAATCGAAACCAGTAATTGTGAACTGATCTCGTTGTCTTGCAATACTACGTACTGTCCGAAACCGCATTACCAGGGTACGGACTGTTTTTGAAAAGCTGTAATACATGCAATTTGCATCATCTAAGACATTTGCTCTACTAAGCCGCCCATTAAATAAGCTTACCAATATTCAAATAAACAGAGAAAACACACCAAACGCATACCGAACCAAACATTCACCAGCTTTCGTCCGTCGGCGGCTGTCAATGAACGTGAAAATTCAAGGCCGCCTATTGGATAAGCAAGCAGCCCTATAAAAAAAAATGAAAGAATACACACGCGCTAAGCACTCACCACTGGCAACAAAACGCCAACATTAAACATCAACGCATAAAAGGAGAAGACGGGGAGGAGGTGATTGTCGAATGGTAATGAATAACACTTCATAACAAGTAACTGCCTACTTACCTTTGTAAGCATACTCGTAATGGATGGGTATTATAATGTTCGTTTTGTTAATAGGTAGTAAGTTGAAGAGCTACAATGTGGATCGTTTAGCGAAAAACAAGTACTATATCAGACGCTAATCGTAAGTACACCGGTAAACCACCAAATGAAATGCTGGCTATAGGCTATAGTCGTCTGAAAAAGTCACAAACTAATGTAGATACCAACCCACCGGCCTGGCAAAAGATGACCATGGCCTTAGCCTTTAGTTGAAAGCTCGCTTCGTTGTTCGCAAAACGTCATGAAGAGATGTGGAATGGGTGGTGGTGGGTTGGCAAACTCGATCAGATTTTACATATTTTCGTATCCAGCTGACGATTTCATCGAACATTTGGCAACGATTGACCTAGGTCTTGTTGTTGATCGACAGCCAGTGTAGATACGAAAATTACGTTTCTGGGTGCGGACAATCGTCGACGGAAGGCATAGTTTGTGATTTTAATAAATGCAAATTAAACATGAAATTGATATTCCAAGAGTATCTGTGGAAATATCCATGAATAAAAACCGATTCCCATTGGGTAACTCTTTTATGTTTACGTTGATTGGATGGTAAAAATTAAAGAAGACTTCATCACCTTTCCGGTTTCGCCTAATAAAAATGCATGTAAACTGGTCCCTTGGTTATCACAACATCGTTCAAAATTCCACCGATGATCCACTTGCAACCAAAGCAGCGAAATAAATCACCCACGAAGGCAGAAAATGAACAAACCGATGAAGATTTCGTTCACCTTATCAACGCTGACCAAACCAAACTTGTCAGACAGCGGTCACGGTTCGAATTGCATGGCCTACTGGAGCTTTGCCTTTGCTATCTAGGTAGGTAGGTTGCACACTAATGACACCCCGGCTGGGTCGCTTCGGTAATGCCTCATCATATTTGTCACGCTGCAACTTTGTCCAGGTGCTAATTATTGGCTTCTCCTCCGACTGTCCAATCGACCGAAGACAATTTGAGCGGGGCATTTTTCGATGCTAGATCAGCAGTTTTCTGTTCGTGTGAATGTTTTTTTTTTGAGGTCGTCATCCGATGCAGTTTTCTGTTCTGGCTGACAACAATTTTATGAAAGTTTAATAAATACAGCGACACAGAATTTTGCCGTTTTGAGCTGAATACCGATGGCACATTTATTAATTGCATTCTAGCGTTTTGCTTCGTTCAGCGAAAAATAAAACGCGTTTCCAGTTCTAAATCAGATAATCTGTGCTGATGGCTAAACGGCTTTTTTGTTTTTTTGGATATAGGAAGACCTTGCTCGTGGCAAACAACAATGGCTCCAGACATATTGATAAACATAATTCTCCGATCTGTGACAGGTTCCACTCATATGGGCACTGCGGAAGTGAATGTCAAGATTCAAGTTTGCTTGTTATTGGCAAAGATATCTAGAACAATTGGTGGTTTGGTTGGCCGTTCAAAATGTGCTAATTAGTTCTTTTAATAGGATCGTGTGCAGCAGTTCATGTATATAAGCGTTAAGAACATCACAAAGTCACAAACCTGATAATTAAAAGCATTTTAAAACTAAATCCTAATATTGGTTTATTTGTTTGTTGTTGTGGCATTTTTTTTAATGACAAAAATATCAATGGGCTAATCAACGTCAAGTTTAGGAAATGTTTCAAGCAAATAAGAAGGAAGGAATGGGGAGGGCCATCCAACAGAGTTGTTTTCAAGGGTTGAGGTAATTGTTAGGTGTGATTCAAGTGGTAGTAGCAAAAAAAAATCAATGAGAATAAGATGAATTAAAAAGAATGATCTCACCAACTCTACCTATAGCAATGTTCCAAGAAGTGTTTGCTCAACATTTTATGAGTCTGTTTATCTTGGAAAGTACAACGTACTAGCTGTCAATAGTATTATTTGCAATTCCTGTGTCCAAACGTTGACATTTTACTTGTTGGATTGCTCCAATGTAGTTTCGCAACTGTATCCATGGCAGCACTTACCAGTTTTCTTGATCACGACTTTTTACTTAATACTGATAGAATCAAGAAACTATTATCCCCAGCAGCTCGTGAAACATCTTTTTAATTTAACACTTTTTTATGTTTCATATTATTAATTCTGCAGTTATCTTTGTTGCAGCAAAGTTTATTTAACCTAAAACGAGATACTTAATATTTCATTGATGTTACTCAAATAGTTCACTAAAAACCAACCAACACAAATATTACCCAAGTAACAATTTTAGTTTTATTCTAGCGGTATAGCACTCCTGCCAGCTTTGTTGATAAAACTACATTCAAAACTGTTTTGTATAACAACACCTCTTCCATGCTTTTTTAAAGCCGAAATTTGCACAAAGTGGCCCACTCTATAGACTCTGAAAACAAGTTAATAAAACCTTTATAAGACCATAAAGATTTTGAAAAGGTTCTAGTGAAAGATGTTATGACCACTTAAGAACCTTCATAAAACTAATTGGCTGCCATGAAAACCAGCATACGGTATCAAATTTCATTGTAATATCGTGGTTGATTTTTGTTGTTCTGCTTTGTTTGATTCTTTTCATTTAGCAGTAAATAATATCTAGGAAAAAGTTCTTGTGGAGCGGGAAATTTTGTTTGGTTGTAAAATATCCAAAACAAATCGAATTTTTTTACAGCGTATCATGCTCCAAATCATATGCGCATTTAATTTGATGATCAATTTTGGCACGATAAGAGCTGAAAATTAATGCACCTCGGAAATTATACGAGTTAAAAACAATAAAATCAAAATTAAAACAAATATATGCGATAAGTTAATCATGAATTTCTTGAAAATTGATGGAATTCAATGAGGTGATCTAGAAGAATTCCGAGATGGGTACCTACCCAGGTAACATTGCAAACACCACCCTCTTTTTTTAAGTTTTATTAAAGTTTTATGAAACCCACTTGCAATCAATTTGGTTTTATTATGACACCAAGAAGTGCCAATAGGTTTCATATTTTAGTCAGGTTTATGAGAACCTACACACCTTGTTAACAACGATCTTAAAACCTTGTTTTTCAAATTCCTTTAACTCCTATCAAAGGTTTTATTTCGACTTTATGAACTGGTAAAATGCTGTTTTGAAATGCTGTTTAAGGACTCATTGATATTATCTTATTATGGTCAGTTGCAAAAGCAAAAAGCCTACAGTAAATGCATTAAACAGCAAATTGGCATTGAAGGAAGTCACCATAAGACCAAATAGTTTTATAATAGTCATTGCGAAGAAAAATTGGTTTTATGGCAAAACTGTGATTATTTTCCAATCGCCATATTGAAATATAAGAAATAATTGAAATGTGGACCAATAAATGCATCAAATTTTCAATGGTATGCAAATAAACTGTAGATCGGAGACTTATTTCGGCATTCTTTTAGATAATCTCATCCAATTCCAAGCACTTTACAGGAAATTCCTGATTAATTTATCGAATGTATTTTTTAAAATTTGATTTATGTTGTTGTAAATTCGCATAATTTCCGAGGCGCATTAATTTTCGGCTCTTATTGCGCCAATATTCGCCATTAAAAATAATTGCGCATATAATTTGGAGCTTAATACGCTATAGAAAACACAATTTGTTTTGGATATTTTGCTATCAAACAAAATTTCCCGCAACTCTAGACCTTTTTTTTACTGCTAAATGAATCAGAAGAGCAGAGAATTGAACAAAGCAGAACAACAAAAAACAACCTCGATTTCACAGTGAAGTTTGACAGCTGTGGCCATTTGGCCGCCTTCTGGTTTTCATGGCTGCTAATAGGTTTTATGAAGGTTCTTAAGTGGCCATAACATCTTTCACTAGAACATTTTCGAAATCTTTATGTTCTTATAAAGGTTTTATTAACTTGTTTTCACAACCGTCTATAGAGTGGGCCATTTTGTACAAATTCCGGCTTCAAAGAAGCATAGAAGAGGTTTTGGTAGACAAAACAGTTTTGATTGTAGTTTTATCAACAAAACCGGGAGAAGTGTAATACGGCTGGAATAAAACTAAAATTGATACTTGGGTAATCAATAGTTCATTAGCATTACATTTAAAATTTGGTGCGTTTATTTCTCCACAATTCGGGTTTTTTAACATTTCAATATGGAGATTTAAAAAATCAGTTTTGACAAATAGCCAATTTATCTTCGCAATGACTACTTTAAAACTATTTGGTCATGTTTTTGCCGTTTTGAAACTACATGATTTCCTTCAACGCCAATTTGCCGTGTACTGCATTTTCTGGAAGCAAATTGGTTTTAAATTGCTTTTTCAATTGACCATAAGAAGATACCCAGGTAACCAATAAGCAGTTCCAAAACGTCTTTACGGCAGCCTATCAAGCAATTAAGTCACCTTAAATGCAACATAAATGCCACTTTTGGTCCAATATACGGCTGTTTTACTGCAATGCTTCATTAATGCTATTTTGCATTTTAAATGCCTATTACAGGCTACAAGCATTTAAATAGCATTTGAAATGCAACTTTACAACAGATAGCATTCAAAATGCGGATGTAATGTTAATATAATGCTTGTAGCATCCGAAATGCAATTTAGGGGTTATTTTCCACATAATATAATGCTTATTGGTTTCCCGGGTAATAATAAAAAAACCAAAAAAACCGCATTAACAACCAACATTTACGGTTTCAAAAGGCCAAAAAAAACCTTAGATAGGAGAAAAGGAATTTGAAAATTTTAATTCCAAAAAACCCACCAAAAAAAAAAACCTATTGGCCCCCCGTGTTGCCACAATAAAACCAAAATTTTTTTTTTTGTTTTTTTCCAAAAAAAAAAAAGCTGGATGATTTTTGCAATGTTACTTGGAAGGAGATGTCCGCTCATCACCGTGAGGCACCAAGAGTGAACAGTAATGTTTGGTAGAATGAAAGATATGAAGAGAAAGTGTTGAAAGCTCCGTCAGTGTACGGTAGGTTGAAAATTGAATAAAAGTATTGAAAATTAAGCGAAAGAGCATGGGTAAAGTAGTACTCGAACCATGGACGTTACCATTGCCTAACATCAGGCCTGTTGAGGTGGCGGATTCGTCCGTGCCTTTACCTACCCCGCAGTGCGGACTTTATAAAACAAATGATCGAAAATTCACAGCGTCTCAAATAAAGTCACGCCCTTCGCTCGATATTGTCATTGCCATATTTTTTATATGCTCATAAACTGTACTGCCAGTCTTGCTTGTAAAAAGGGGCGACCTCTCACGCCAAATTCACGAGTTTGAATCTTACCCCCGGACGAGTTACGAAAGTACCGAAAAGGTATTTAAGTGACTACGACGGGAGATGAACCAACCCTGGGCTGAAAATCTCGGTAATCCAGGAAAAAAACGTCTTCTACTTTGAACATGGGAACAATTTCATAAAACAAGACGACTGATAATCCATAACTACTATTCATCTTTACAATTCATTACATATATTATCACTTCCACATCACCATAAAAGATATCCAGCACGAATATTGGCACAAGCAATAAGGGACTACCCCAAAAGGTCCAATTGCTTGCCTATATATATTACAGAACAATCACACGTCTTACTTCAAATTAAACTATAGTTTCAACTGAACATCGAATCGCTTGTCATTATGCGTGATCTATTTTTTTTTTCATGAATTTCAACAATATCTCGAACACTAATATGTATAGCAAAAAACCATTATCATCATAACCGTTAAAATCACTTTAACCAAGAACATCATTCAATAACCGTATTTTACCTTATTAATATTAGTCATGATCAATTTCAATAACAGTCACCGCCAAAATAAAGTGCCCACTTTTCTCATGAACACGCTTCATCTCTGACGTCATTGAAAAACTCATTATATCGTATTCATATATTTTTCTAAGCATGATAATATTATTATTTTAAAGATGCATGTGTATTTTTGTAATGGATAATACACATTTTTGCAAAATTATTTTTTGAACCATACGTGATGTAAAATTGAAAATATATTTTGTGTATGTAATTTTTACATCCAAACGCCCCTCGTATACAATTTTTTTGACGTTTCCAAGTGTTTGTTGATCTTCCTACGGATTTCAGTTGTCGGTCAGAGAGATTCAGGGCGAGTTATCTAAATAACCATGGATAATACGGTGGCAAGCAAAGCTATTCCTTTGCAGATCCGAAAATATGTTATTCGTGACATCGAGAAAGGTGAATCGCATCGCAAGATTGGTGAAAAGTATGGATACAGCAAAGCAGCGGTTACCAAACATTTTGCAAAGTACAAAACCTATGGTTCAGTAGCTGATCGCCCAGGAAGGGGAAGGAAACGTAGAACAGATTCCCGAACAGATGCGAGAATGATTCGAGAAGTTAAGAAAAATCCGAAGGTTACCCTCAGGGAGATCAAGGAAGTGATTCAACAACCGATCTCGGACAGTACTCTACGCAGAAGGATCGCTGAACACGGTATGAAGAGCAGGTTTTGTAAGAAGTTGCCTTTTATTAGCAAAGTCAACAAAGCGAAACAACTCAAATTTGCTCGGGAACATGCTGATAAACCTTTAGAATATTGGAAGACTGTTTTGTGGACTGATGAGTCCAAATTCGAGTTGTTCAACAGCAAAATACGAGCCCGTGTATGGCGTAGACCTGGAGAGGCGCTTCATGATCGACATATCCAGGGCACAGTTAAGCATGGTGGAGGGAACGTGATGGTGTGGGGGTGTTTTTCTTGGGCGGGTGTTGGTGCTTTGGTAAAAATCGATGGTATTATGACAGCAGATGCCTACATCGACATATTGCGTGAGAATTTGGAGGTTTCGTTGGTAAAAACTGGGCTGGAAAACAAATTTGTGTTCCAGCAAGATAATGACCCAAAACATACCGCGAAGAAGTCAAAGGCATTCTTCCGTTCCTGCCGTATTAAACCTATGGAATGGCCCCCACAGAGTCCAGATCTGAACCCAATAGAGAATCTGTGGGCCATCTTGGATTCACGAGTTGATAAGACAGGAGTTACCAACAAACATAACTATTTTCAAGCTCTTGAGAACGCCTGGGAAGATCTTGACCCACAACACCTGAAGAATCTGGTGGAGAGTATGCCGAAACGTTTGCAAAAACTGTTGAAGGCCAGGAGAGGACACATCAACTACTGATCACTCAACAGACTGGATCTACAACTTGTTTTTTTATTTTAACGAAAATAAGAAGTGGGCACTTTATTTTGACATGCATAATTTCTACTATAGTTTGATCTTTCTTGAAGAAAAAAATGAATTTGCAGGACAAGTGTTTTTTTATGTACCAGACAAGAAAAGAACATAATAAATATGCCATCAAAACAACAAAACTTAGAATTTTTATTTTACAGTTTACTGCACAAAAAGGAGAAACTGGGGTAGGTGGGCACTTTTTTTTTTGGCGGTGACTGTATTTCATCAACTTCAATAGCAACTATCAATGCTTCCAGATATTCAACGTCTCCTTGAACCATTTAGAAATACAGATTTTTTGTTTTATCATTTGGCCTACTCCACTGCCCTTCCGTCAGGGAGCCTACCGTAGATATTTTTTTCCTCCTCCACCTTCTGTTGGGGGTGTTTCATTTGTTTTCCTAGGCCTACTCCACTGCCCTTTGGTCAGAGAGCCTACCAGAGATTTTTTTGATCATTTATTGGATTTTTCGCCACCCGGCCTACTTAACTGCCCTTTCGTCAGCAAACCTACCGGGAAAATACATTTTTCTATTCACCGTCAATGTGGTCGATAAACTCTGGTATTTTTTATTACCTGTCCAATTTTATTCTCAGCAAATTATCGAAGAAAACTGCAGGATAATAACCTTTCTTTCTTAACACAAACTTTCAAATTTAAAATGGCTACCGACTGCGTCATTGTCGTGAATTTGTCAAAGTTTCAAGCTTCCGCTATTAATCGCAACAAGATGCCAATTCGTGCGCTTCAAAATTAGTTAAAAGACTGACGCAATAATGCAGAAAACAAACCCTTACCGCTTTGGTTCATACACAGGCCATGTGTAGACACATGCAGAACAACACCGAGAACTGAAAGCTGAAAAATTCAATTCTAGAAGCAACAGTTCAAAGACCACCAGGTATGACTTCAAATAATGCAGATCTCCAAAGTATAAGTGAGTTCAGCGAGGGTTTCAGACCATCCAGCACACAACATGAAAAGGCTGCGGTATCCTTTGAGGAAACTAAATTTATGTCATCTATTAATCAACTGGTCATAACCTCGATCAATGTTCCCGAATGCAAACCACTCGGAGAGGATTCTGAAATGCATAGACAAGATTTCGAACAGTGGAAGGATCTTCTGATGGACTCGATGCAGCTGGCTGGAATAACAGAGGAGCTCACGCAATTCACTATTTTCAAGGTAAAAGCCGGTCCTCGTTTACTGGAAATTTACAAGAACACGAAATCGGATGATCAGGCTCCAGATGCAGCTGCCAATCCATTCACGAATGCGATGTATCGGCTTAAAACGTATTTTGGATCGGGCTCAGACGTGATGCTGCAGCGTCGCAAATTGGCTCTAATGTTCCAGAAGAAAGGAGAACCTGACTTGGCCTATATTACCAGAGGTGAAGACACTGCTCGCCTGTGCGAATATTCGCAGGAAAAGGAGTTTGAAGAAATTGCTGGCACTGTAGCAGATCACGCACGAAACAAAGATGTCCGGACAGCTGCGCTCAAAATGATTAGTCGAAAAGGGTTGTTCACAGATCTTATAGACAAAGAGCGAGAGATAGAGAGAAGCATTCGGCTTAACGAACAGTTCTTCCAAATGAAACATGAGTCAAACGATCAAGCTACTATTGCACCCGTTAGCGCTGATTATTCATTTTCGCGGGGAACACAGTTCCAACGTCACAGCTATAGTGGAACCGACGGTAAAATTCCCTTTTACCAACGCGGTCAGTCACGCGGTTACCCGGTTTTTATTTTATACATGAAAGTGACACGGGTTTCAAGAATTTAATGTTTGAATCTTACTTCCCCTCTTTGTTTACAAAATCAGATACGTGTGTTTGAAAAAATACTCGAGAAATATCAATTGTACAATATGTACTGTATTCATTCTTAGTGAATTTGTTTATTATAGCTCTAAGTGATGTGTCCACGCCTTTTCCTCCTGCAATAGTTCCGTAAAACGCTTGAAAACTTGTTTTCACCTTACCGTTCACGAACTCACGTCTTTCGGGAGCTAGGAATAAAACCACAACATTGACAACAAAAGAAAATCACTGACATCTTAAGTTAGCTCCGTGAGTCATACAATACACACGTGAATAAAAATCCTTGCAAGCTTTGATTTTTTTAATTTATTATTTGGTGTTAATTATCTTTCTAATTCTGTCTTGCAAGGAAAGTTGATCCAAAAATAATGGGTGATTGACGACCGTGGGGTGAGCGTGCATTTAAAATAAATAGATACAGTCGCTGGTATAATGCTTTTTCTGGCTCCGTACTCTTACCCCACTTTATTCTTTAAGTCAAAAGCAAAAATAGTTTTTTTTTATCTACCAGAACGCCGCAACGGAAAGTGCACTGGATAATAGAATCAATTGCACCATATAGTCAACCGCTTCTAATGTCCCTCCACAGTTCCGAGGCTCTTGCTACTCAAACCCAGTAGATCACTCATCATCAACTGTCACACATGAATGAAATCTCGTGATTTCGAAGAGCGCTTTAACGCCGATGCCCACCGTTTCCTTTTAGAAACTGGAAACAATTACACGATCACGATTGTTTGTTATCTGATCGGACCTTTGAGCCCGCATGATTGCGCACCTAACCTACAGGTACGTGCACACAAGCCTAACAATCACCCGTAGATGATATCTTAACGATGGTGCTAATAGAACCGCTTCTAATCGAATTAGTTCCGTAGCCGATGGGGCGAGAAACCCGCCAGGCCGCTACCGTAATCCAACCTTGCGCCAATTTATAGGCATCTACCCATTCTTATTTCCGATTGAAAATCACCGGCGAAGGTCTCTTACAGTACATTAACAATTGCATAACGAACCCATCCTGCATCTGAGCTACCGGTTTGTACATGGCTGGATGCATGCCGTAACTATATGTAACCTTGAAGTTATGTTGACATTTGCAAGAACCATGTGTGCCTATGGTTGATCAAATGCTCCAATAGTACACCGCAGAACCGCGTCGTCGATCTAAAGCGGCCAACCAATTCAGTTACTGGTCTTGCAACATAAGCTGTTCCCATCAAGCGCTTTTATTTAGTGTATGCAAAGCATCTTGGTGGAATTCATAGCTGCATGCATGCATACATGCATTAGCTCTTATGAATGGTTCTAACACGGTCGTCCATTGCGCCCCAGTGCGTGGTAATCGTCAAATCAATCAAAAGTAATTACCGAGCTGTAACCGTGCAGCGAAGCTAATAAAGTGTGCGGTACCGATATCTACACAATGTTTATCCCAAGCTGCGCTTTGAACGTCATTCTCATGATCTAATGATCTGCACGCCGCCGTCGGCTGCCCGGCCGGTGGTGGCACGAGATGACATTGAATCCGTGGCTGCCGCAGCAACCGCAGCCGTCGTCGTGATCGTTTATGCACTTATGAACTATAAAACAGTAGGCACTGGTGGTTAGTGGCTGTTTCTAGGGGTTAAATGTGGTCATAAACACCATTAAGGTGGTAAAAGTGACGTGCAGTGCCCATTTGGCCGCAGGCGGTGGAAGTGATGAGTTAGTTTTTTTATTCAATTGGTTCGATATTGATAGAGTTGTTCCTTACGTTTTCCTTTGATCGGTTTTTGAGGTGCGGATCTTTTGATTCCTCATCGGTGTTCAGGGGAATTTAAATATTCTCGGTGCTCTAGCAGATAGAAATAATTCTACTGTAAGTGTTGTCTTATCGACATGTTTTTGGCGTTTATGTTGGTTAACATTTATTTAACTCATGCTCCTCTCTCGATGACAATTGACAGAATTATCAATAACAGTTCTTTTCGGCAGTTGAACTACATGTAAACCAGTGACTCCAGTGTAGGTAATAAGAATAGGTATAAGAACAGGGAGGGTATACTTCCAACTGCGTGTAGGTTTCTGAAAAAATAGTCTTGCCTAGCCCTACGTTAATAGAAGGAAACCAAATGTCAAGCTAATTATACGAGTAAATTCAAATTCAGTGAAGTGTTCTATTGATTAAATATATAATTCCAATAAAGTCATTTTCAGTATTTTATCTAACTGCTTTTTACAAGCTTCAAATTAACGTGCAAGGTCACAGGTGATCTGGTGAGGAGATCTGGTACAGGACGCTCTGAACCCAGCCAGGGTTGATGTTCTCCGTTCTTCCAACACCTTAATACCATCCAGGCGATGGATCTTGGAGTTTCTGGTTCTCGGAGGGCTGTTCAGAATAATTCCCATGGAATTATTCTGAATGATCTGTAGTCTATCTAAAGGGTGTGCACAGTTAAATTGCATCACTTTAAACTCGTCCTCAAAAACAAGTCTCTCAACCGATTGTCATAAAGTTTCAGGGAATAAAATGCAATGTATAATCGCGGTTTAAGTATGTTCATTTCACTGTATTTCTTTACCAAATCCAAAAGCCCGAACTTTCTTCTTAATATCACGCATAAGATTTTGTACAACGCTTGAACCGACATTTTTTCCGCTTTCAACCATGACTTCAACATTTCCTGTTCTGTAGTGACAATTTTAAGATGCTTACGAAGTTCGTGCTTCATTATAGCCTAATATTTTTCTATTTTTCTGGAGGGTTTGGGGGATTGAGATCCTTCGGCACGAAATTGACACCATTCGTCTTGTACCACTCCAGCACATCCTTGGAGTAGTGACAAGAGGCTAGGTCCGGCCATAAAATTGTAGGAACGTTGTGTGTTTTGAGAAACGGAAGCAGTCGTTTTTTTTTTCAGGCATTCATTAATGTTTACTTGACCATTTACATTTGAAGTTGTCACGAAAGGCTTGCTTCGTTTACCACACGAACAAATCCCCTGCCAAATCATGAATTTCTTGGGCAACTTTGACACTTGCTGTTTCCTGAGAGACTCTGGAACATCGAACTTGTCTTTCGCAGTCACATACTGGTTGCCGGGAATTTGTTTAAAGTCCGCTTTGGATCTTTCTGAACTTTGAATGAACGGAGCCCGGCTCGTTTCTTGGCTTTCTGCACGAAACTTTTGGTCATGTGCAGCTTTTTCGCGACATCCCGAACGGAACAGTTGGGTTTGCGTTTAAAGGCAGCAACCACTCGTTGGTGATCCTTCACACAGTACGGAACACTCACCTTCTTTCGATCGACAGTTAAACGTTCCCCGAAACGTTTTATGACACGAGACACTGAAGACTGGTGGATTTTCAACATCTTTCCGATGGCTCGGTGCGAAAGAAGTGGGTTGTCGAGGTGCGTGTGCAAAATGTTCTCGCGCACTTGCTGTTCCTTCGACTTTATTTTCGAAACTACGACACATTTCATAATGAAACTCACGCAGTGTAAACAATACACGCTGAGGTCATTTCACCCAAAATTTCGTTGAAATCAACGCAAAGGGTGAAATGTTACAGCCTATTTAAAGTGATGCAATTTAACTGTGGACACCCTTTAGCATGGTGAGATTTGGCGCATGTCTACCAGACTGGCAAAGCGTATTCTATGACCAGAAAGATAATTTGCTTGTGAATTGCAAGACCCTGTTGATGAGAGAGTATCGAGACCTCTTGAGGATGGTACACTTGATGTTTATTTAGTCTACGTATGATCTAACGGGTGGCGACCAAATAGCGGGAGTGGATAGAATGGCTCGGAAAAATAACAACATAGAAGTACAGTTCAATTTGAAATATTTTGGATAGAGGGTTGATCTTTCACAGAAAAAATTAATGAATTTTAACAGGCGCGTAAAATTTCTCTTCGTTTAATTCCAAGCCAAAGGAGGCGTAAGGAACAAAATTGTTTGCAATCTTTTATGTACCATACAACAATGTTTGCAATCTTTCATACAACTGGCTATATTCAGGCGTTATCTGGATTTAATTTACATGAAATATCCCATTATTTTCTGCCAAATCTATCATTCCCTTTATGTGCATAAGATAACGCAGAAAATTAAATGTTGCTTTTTATCTGTGTAGTCTTCAAACTTAGCATAATGAATATAAGCATATGGTTCGTGGTCTAAGTCCTGATGGTAGCACATGACCGGTAAACGGCTGTCACCTAAATTTTCTGGATGCTGCTTTTGATCTTGTGGATGAGTTGCTTCGTGTCCTTGGGCTTCCAATTATCCTTATATACAGTGGATCTCAATAGACCCAAAAATCCTCGATAGAAAGACTAGTCGAATTTCGGTCTTTTGGCACAAATGGTATATTTTGGCTCTCCAGGAACGTTAGCTTTTTCTTCGCCTTGTCCAAAAAAAATGACGTAGTCTCCATCCGAGTGATGTTTCTGAAGGAATGGTATGAGAATTTTCTGCAAACACGCTGTTTGGTAGACTTGCTGGTTGATGGCCAAACCACTTGGTTTGAACCACGGTTCCCAAATTCCTTTATCGGAAATTGCGATGCATAGCATCACTTTTTGTTCGAACTTGTGCTAGAATTTGTACTTAATCTTCGGAGGAGTTGTAGATTTGTCTTTGATTATCGTTTCCGCGCATCTGGCACTTTAACGCGGGAAAGTAGTTTTCGTCGTCCAGAACGAAGCACTTTCCACCGTTTTGCCGTATTAAGGAGTGTATCGAAAATAAGCTATCCACAAACTTTCTTTCAAATTATGTTGAAAACCGATATTTTATTCATACACAAAATTGATCCTTTATTGTACGAGGTTAAACTTGAACATAATGAAGACCGGATGAAATTTAAGTTATTCCTTCACGAATTTTCAAACTTTGGATCGAATGCTCTTCATCAAGTTCCGGACAAGTGTTGCATCGCATTTTTTGGACGCTTGAGCCCAAATTTTTTTGAGCTCCTGCATGTTCCCAGCTGCCTTACCAGTCTTCTTGAAGACCCTCTTCACAATTGCCCAGTAACGTTCGATGGGTCGAAGCTGAGGGCGATTTGGTGGATTGATATTTTTTTCAACGAAATCTATACCCTTTTCCGCAAGCCAATTGAGAGTGGTTTTGGCATAGTGAGCCGAACTTAATCCGGCCAAAACAGTGGACGTGTACTATGCTTCTTATATAAAGGCTATAATCTCTTCTGGAGACACTCAGATCGATAGATTTCCGCATTTATAGTTCCGGTAGTGTAAAAAATGGTTGACTTCAAACCACAGGAACATATTGCTTGCCATACCAGTACCTTTCGACCGAATTTCTCCACTTGAATCGACCTGTCCGCATCGCTCACATCCTCCCCAACGACGGCAGTAAAGTATTGTGGACCTGGAAGGGTTTTTTGAGTCCTCCTTTACATAGGTCTCATCGTCCATCAAAACGCATGCATCCGGACGCTGCAAAAGACGCGAATACAATTTCCGGGCCCTTGTTGCTGCTCGCTTCTTCTGTTCTGCACTTTGTTTCGAGATTTTCTGCTTCTTGTAGGTCTTCAGGTGGTTTCGCCTCTTGATACGCTGGATCATTCCGACACTCGTTCCTGCTTTTTTGGCCAAATCACGTATTGACATTGATTTGTTCTTCATGATTAGAGATACCACTTTCTGCTCCAGTTTCGGGTTGGAAGAACCGGGTTTTCTGCCTCTTCCTGGTAGCTCATCCAAAGAATAGTGTTCCCCAAACTTATTAATGATGGTTTTAACACTCGCATGATGAATTCCAAACCGCTTCGCCAATTTTCGCATAGTAATACCCTTCTCACTTAGCCATGTGTCCAGAACCTTAATTTTCACTTCCTTTTCAATACGCGACATTTTGAAAACGCAGAATTTGAACCGCACAAACAAGTAAACAAAAGAAAGCTGACAGTCAAACGCACAGCATGCAGTGTTCAGAGCATAAAAAACCATCACAAATACATGCGTACAACGCAAATGTATGTGGATAGCTTATATTCGATACACTCCTTAGTGGCACTGAGATTTCACAGTTTTGATTTGTTCGTCCGTGTACTTTGGGGATTTTGTTTTCTGTCGACTTACTATTCCCTTCTTTGTCTGGGTTTCTCCTCCGGAACTACCATGAAGTATTTCTTGGGAGGGGAGGTGTTATGCGCAATGTGCACCGCATCCAATTTATTACTATACAATTTTCCCGAGCCCCTTGAATCCCATCATGCCGAGCCCTTCGGCTCTTAAAGTTAATGTGTTACTTTCTCGCCAATCAGCGACCAACATGCGTCATGCTGAGCCCTTTGGCTCTTATTAGTAGACTACCTACGATTTTACACATACAACTAAGACACGCTTTGCACCCGAGCCATCCGGTGCGCAATGCCGCCCGGAAGCAGACATCTTCTTCTCACTTTTCGGCACCCTGGAGCCTGGCATCCGGTTCACTGGCGCCCCGACGACCCAGACCGGTGCTACGACGCGTTATACTCGACTAGCCCCCGGCGGTGGATCTAGCCTACTCCGTCAGAGAGTTCCCCGGCGAAGGAATTTCTCCCGAAACCGATCGTGCTTCCTTCTCGCCACCTACAACGCATGTCGTGGATCCTCCCGCCAACTCCGCTGTAGTGCTGACATGATCTGTACTACAGTCGTGTTCACCGCGTTCCACTTGTCTTCGTCGCTACACATACGACCGACGATATTGTCTACGTCGTCCTGAAGTGAGTCCACTCCTTTGAGGCCGGCAATCATGCCATTCATCAGTTGCTGGAAGGCCTCAGGAGCAGATCTTACACCAGGTGCTAACCGGTTGAAACGGAAAAGACCTCGATGAGTCGTTGTCAATTTCCACTTGAAGATAAGCATCACTAAGGTCTATAATGCTTAAATTCCGGCATTTGCTGCTGAAGATATCGCCTGAGATGTAGATAATGATTTGGTTCCAAAGCAGTATTCAGTCAGGTTGAGTAATCCGTACAAATACGAACTTTTTTCTCCTGGTTTCTTCGCTGCAACGATTGGAGCAGCCCAATGTGAAAAATCCACTGGCGTGATGATACCCAGCGATTGGAAACGTTCCAGCAATGCATCGATCTTCTTCAAAGACGTGAAAGGAACGGGTCGCTTAAGCTTGAAAACGGGTCTGGCATCTGGCTTGAGATAACGTCGCACCTTTGCAGTGTCCAAGGCCAGAAAAGTTCGATCCAGTCCAGACCGAATAGGTTTATGTAATTGTTGGGCACGGAGAAAGTTGCGGCTTCGGTGACACATTCGAGAGTGGCTGTACATCGGAGTTCACCAAGTATATGAAGATGATTACCCGATGCTGTTTTGGCAGTCCGTGTAGTGCGAGTAAGCGATGGCGATCCCAGGTTCTTTTTCCACTGTTTCTGCGAGACGATTGAGATGTCCGATGCGGTATCCAACTGCATCCGTTGATGTCTATCGTTCTTCAATTCTAGGTTGAGTACTCCATCGACACCTGTGGCCATCATATTTTTGGTTGATTTGATAGCTACTATTAACCCATCAGCAACAACAGCATTTGTGACTCATCAGGAACAACCGTGGGAGATTCATTGACTCTAGACATTGAACGGGAAGCTCGTGTGGACTCGCAGGTTTTGGGAATCCACAAGCAGCCCGAAGCATTGGCCTTACCAACAGGTGTTAGTAGTAGCGATGGGTGCGTATTTGGGGCCATCAACCTGGCTTGGATGAGGGATCAAATTAATTTTTGTTTTCAGGTGAGGGAGGCCAGAACATTTGTATTGACACCGAATGATATTACGGAGTTAAAAGGGGTATTTGGTACATTTGTCTAGGTTACTCTTCAAACTGGGAGCGGCACGTGTTGATCCAGTGCCTGAGTTATCACCTCGTTGATTTTCTGCAGGCATTGGTCAATGTCTTCACATGACTTCGGATGGGTGCCGTAGTTAACGGATCAGTCGAGGCACTGCTGAAATTGCACCTGATCAGCAAGATGGTAATTGGTCCAAGCTGAGTTCATGATAGTCGACAGGATTGGAAATGTTCGTCAAGTTGGTCAGGACGATATCGGTGGTATCATGAGCACTGGGAGGGCTCAACCGGGTGAGAGATTTCGGGCTCAAGTTGGTCTAGTGTCCTTCTTCAAAGCCTTGCTGGACGGTGGTATCATTGTGGTTCCTGCGGATGTTACCCCAGGTCTGATGGTTCACATTAAGTTCGCCGGCGATGATGACTTGCCCTCACCGCCGAGGTAACTCGATGATTTCTTGCCGTAGATCCGCTGTCACGGATGTTTGTTTGCTTGAAGGCGATGTTCCCTTCGACTCCTAAGGCCTCGATAACTTTCAACCTGAAACTGGGCAGCGAGCGGCAGTTGATGATGTGCCGCAACGCGATGGCTACTAACCCTAGTGTGGGTACGATCCAGCCATACTAACCGAAAGCCTGGGATGCAGAGATTCATCTCAGGCTCGACGAGCGTCTCAGTGATTGAGGCGATGCAGATTTCCTTCTCGCTGAGGAGGTCAACGTGCTGGAGAACAAGCATTCCATTTGAGGATGTTGATTATGTCTTCAAGGACCATATTAGCTCATGAAGTTGATCAGCACCCTGGTGGTGGCTTCGATTTGTTGTTCCGAGTTATTATTGAATGGAAGAGGCCGGCTGGCGTTTTTCCTGACGATGGTTCAACTGGAGAGGAGGCAGATTCGGTATTCTGTACCGGAGCTGCGGCAAGTTCTCCGTCGTATTCGGAGGAGGTGGACGGCGATTGCACCCATTATGATTTCGTGTGGATGCCTTGGTTTCAATAAATTCCGCTCGCTTGGAGGCACGGGTTTGGCAATCATGATTTTACCCAGAGTTTGTTTGCTGTCTATCCGTGGATCCAGTTTGACGTGTTCCAATAGCAATGCTTCAAAAGAGTTTCCTTCAACAGTCGCCGTCTGCAAAACCGGCTATTCTTGCGGCGCCTCCATATTCGGATTTTTTCGGCATTTTTCGATTCGATCCCAGATTCCTCCGTCTTCCTTTCAAAGCACCAGGCTCGTGAGTTTCTCTAGAATCATATTCTCGCTGGTCGGGTTCATGTTGAATAACTGTTGGGTTGAATCCCTCCCAGATCCGCGAGATGATGATTGAGATTTCTTGCTTCGGCTTCTTCACTCCGTAGTTTTGCCATTGCCAACAAATAGCAGCATTATCGTAATCCTGCAGGAGCGGCTTGAAAACGGCCAAATCGATGAGCTGTAGGAGATGATAGTTTCAAACTGACAACATTTCAAATCCAAAGAAATGTGCGACGAATGTCCATCGAAGATTTTCGGTCGATGAGCCTCAACTGATGGGAGAAAACTCTTTTCGAAATGGTTTGCAAAAGTACCGTTCCCATTTTCCGTCGCTGCATACTGCCGTGAAACGCATATCAGTCCCATATGAATAGGAAATCGAGCAAAGATGGGACTGATATGCGTTTCACGGCAGCATACGTTATTACTAGAAACTGTTCCACTTGCTCTTACCTCTAGAAATTATGAGGGACGAAATGTTGCGCCCTGTTGCAGTGCCACCCATTAGCTCTGTTAAGTTTTTCCTCCCCGGTCGAGTGGTAACCCGGTGAGTGGCTTTTCCTATTTCTGCAACAACTTTTACGACAGTCGGATCCAAGTAAAAGCTCGTCACATCGACATTATAAATATCTTCTGGGGGAACGTTGGTTGTAACTTATTGAAGCAAGTCAAAATATTCGGGAATCAAAAAGGGATCTGCAAAACGCTTCCGGATCACTTGCACAAGCTGATGTTGTTTTCTGGGTGAGTCTACGGCGTATTTTGAAGTTCAGAAAGTAGTCATCACCGAGTTTGTTGTCCTTGAAGGGTGTTTTAATAATGTTTTCATTGAGAGATTGACTCATTGCTTCAATAGCTCCTTTTTTACTGAATACATGGCTCGATTTCTTCTCCATGGTCTCATGGTCTTTTTTTCACCATTCTGGACTCAATCTCAAAGGGGACGGCAATTGGGCTTCCCTTGGAACTGCTTTTAGCACCGCCCAATGCCTTCACAAATCCTTTCATGGTAGATTTGGAAATGCCTTGAAACGTTGCTGATTTAACTCAAGTCATAATTTTTCACGTACTACGAATACTGCCCTTTTCAGAACATCCTTTGAATAAGCAGTTGTCGTTTTTGTGATGTATTTTTGTTCGCCAACTTTGCTATTCCAACTTGCCCCTCTGTTCCCGTTTCGATTTGCTCCGTGCGGTGAACATTTCTGGGGCAAATCGAAACGCTAAATAAACACCTGGAGCCGGAATATTCAATGGCCTTACACTAACTAATCACAACTTACTTACCTAGTGTGAATAACTATGGGAAATATTGAGCTTTCAATTGAATTGAAGCACAGCTAAAAAAACGTTGTTGATGAATTTACGCAGGAACGAAAATAAACAAAGCTGAGAGGTACGTTCAGCTGCTCACAGTTATCCTATATGACAGTCAAAGGGTGCGTTTAGCTATGTTTTATGCAGTCAAAAATAATCTCAGTGATTACGAACTTCCGTTAGTAGATGTGCTTTCCATTTAAACTTTCCCCGGTGTACTAACCCAATTTGGTTTCTTCGTTTTTTGGCAAATAAAATACCGTCCCATTCAACCACCTAAACTTATGAACGATTTGTGGAGAAGTGTGAATAAATATTCAAGCGGAACTAATTCGTCACTAAACAATTGCCCCAATCATCAGGTAAAGAAACGAATTTCCCGAATCGAAGGTCACCGAACCTGTACTAGCAAACCTCGTTCACTCGGCCGACGGCGACGGTCCGCTTGCAACCAGTTTTCCTGTCGGACAAAGTTCCAAACTGCATCCACTCGAGTTGGTCACTTCAAACTTGCTTGCGCCCAGTAGAACATAATTGAAAGTTGTTTGCACTCAACGTTCTATCCCCACTAACGCTACGACGAAACACGCATAGAACCGATCCAAGCCCAGGCGAAAACCGCAAACAAACAGAACCGTTCCGTGCCATTTGTGCCGTCCGTGTCGCCCGTCCGTCCGTCCGGCACTCACCGTGAGGTTTGTGTTGTTTTTTCCCCGCTTCATGCTGACTCTCAAGCAAAAGGAAATGTTCGTCTCTGTGCGAGAGTGGATGCAGAAAAACATACCCCTGCATACCACTTTTAGACATATGAGCTTAATTCGAACGCTTGTAGGTATTCCGTTCAATGCCAACCACATTAGCGCGCACGGGTTTAGTGTTATGATAGGCAGTTATATGAACCTTCTCGAGAGTGCGGAATGATCGTTCGCCCTATTAGCACAGATATCCTCTTGATAGACTGTATCTATCATCCACCGCAACGCAATCCGTAACTGGTATTTCGAAGGATTCCTACCCCCTAAAGCAGGCAGGTGACACAGCGCTCACTAACTCAGAATTAAATCTATCTACATAAATACTAACAACTTAGCGGAAACCAAACGAGTTCAATTTCAGGAAGTGGCTTTCTACGGCAACTGTCACATTAATTTTGCATTCATGCACGACTAAAACTTCCTGAATCATCTTCCTGGTTCGCAAGCGATAGCGATATTTACTAACCGGTTCACATTCTTTTCTCACCCCGAACAGATAATCAACGAAAGTCTGCAGCAGAGCAAAATCGAGTTCTTCCTCGTGTTCGATAATACACGACCACCTTAGAGTTACCAAATGTCAATCACTCGTAGTTAGCGTAAGCTTCATTGTCGAAAACCGACTGAGCTAAGACGATCCTGCATAAAAGTCTTCGTCTTGGTCGAAAGAGACTAGTTCAAAGAGGAAACTACCTTACCAGTGACCGCCAGTTACCAGCACGACTCGCCCTGTCCCACTAATTAAGCTCCCACAAGTCAACCAAAACAAAAGCAAGCTACCAAAATGTCAGCCACGATGAATGCCACCGCGACGACCAACTACTGGGACTTCATCTTCACCGATCTGGCGGATCCGCGGACGAACCACTGGCCGCTCATATCGTCGCCAGTGCCCGGTCTCACCATCATTGCCAGCTACCTCTACTTTGTGCTCAACTTCGGTCCCAAGTACATGGCCAACCGGAAACCGTTCCAGATGCAGAAGACGCTGGTCGTGTACAACTTCATCCAGGTGCTCGTCAGTGTTTACCTGTTCTATGAGGTGAGTGCGTTGATTGATGAAATTGAATTTGATTGAGGGCATTCATGCTGGCCAATGCTGGTTTCTAGATAAAGTGTGTATCAATTTATCGGTTATCACAACCATCGAAGTTTTCTTAGCAACTAACGATCGAATGAACATAAGGTGATTTTCTTCTTCTAGGCAAGCTTGCTTAGCAAAGTCAACCCTTTTATGAGTATTTTCGCAGCGTCGTGTGCACATGAGTTCGTTTTTCTTTGTTCAAATTTATTTGCTTCGTGATGCTTGTATCTTTTACAATGAACAGAATTACCCAGAACGACTTAAACGTGTTTTTATAAGTGTGTGTAACTATTGTCGGAAGCCCTTTTTATATTCGGTTATCGTTCCATTTTAACTGCGTAGGGTAACGGGATGTAATGTTAGCCTTCCAAGTAACGATTTCAATTTTAAGGTACACTTGAAGAAGTTCTCAAGACTCATTTGATAAAACCACGCATAAAACTAGATATTCTACATAACATCGATAAAACAGCCATAAAACCCTCATAAGTTCAAAAAGGCCCATACTACAGGAGGTTCTCAAGACTATTTCCCAAGATTCGCATAAAATTTGATAGTTTTATCGGTGCATATTTGTAATTGCATTCAGGACATGCTTAAAACTATGATAAAACTAACACAAGCTTTGGTAGTTTTATGATTTTCCTCGTTAAGAACACTTCCAGTCCGTCACAAATATGTTTAGAAGATTCCATTTTGGATTCGTTCTGCTGAATGGGGACTTTTTTAAGAGAAAAAAAAACATCGATATACATATGATGTTTCTTTTCCAAAGTGGATACGTATGTAAATTAATTGTAAAATTGACCATAAATGCATGAGTTTTTGGCCTGCAATTGATAATTTTTTCATGCGACGTTCAGTTTATTGGTGTTTTATAACATAAAAGTTCGAAAATTTTAATGCGCCACGGAATCATTGCTAGAACATTGATTTATTTGAAAAATAAAAAAAATACTTAAAAATTCAACAATTAGGTGACAAGGCTGATAAATTGTTAGATCTTGAATAAATTGTGCCTACAATCCATTTTACGTTTCAAAATGTATTTTAAACAGCAGAAATTGTTCGTAGCATTGAAAAAACGAGAGCTTTTTTGCTTACATATGTAAATGGCTACCATTCCGAGGGAATCCAGAATAGCCACGCTCGTAATTTTTTCAATGGTTTTATCTAAAACGCATAAAACGCATATAAAACTAATATTTCTTGCACAAGACTAACAAGATTTTTTTAGGAGCGCGATAAGTTCATCTTTACTTGTTCTATTCTTGAAAAAGAGGAGTAACGCTTGAATAAAACTTGTTTGAATTGCTCAAGGTAAACAAGTCTTTCGTAAGATAGCCATAAAATCAGTGTGGAGAAAACATATCATAAACAAAGAGAATGTGAACGTTCAAATCAAAAGTGCCTATGCATAATTGTTGTTAATCATTACAGCTTATAATTTATTGTTTTTAATCACCAGCGTAAGCCGATTAAAACATTAAAAAAAACTTTAACTTGAATATGCTAACAATGGATTTGGGAAGAAGAATCTATATAATAAAAATGAGTTGGGGTTTCCTTTGTCACGATTTAACTCGCGAGCGGAAGGACCGATCGGCGTGAAATTTTGTATGCAGAGATTTTAAGGGGCCGGAGAATAATTTTATGATGGTTTGAGACCCCTCCCTTCACTGGAAAGGGGGGCTCCCATACAAATGAAACACATATTTCTGTATAACTCGAGAACTGATCAAGCAAAGAAACCCAAATTTAGCATGCGGAAGTTTTTGGAGACAAGAAATGTTTTTATGGTAGTTTGAGACCCCTCCCCTCTCTATAAAGGGAGGCTCCCATACAAATGAAACAAGTTTCTACATAACTCTAGAACTAATCAAGTTAATGGAACCAAATTTGGCAGGTAGAGGTTTTTAAAGGCAAAAAATGTTTCTAAAGTAACTCAAGACCCCTCCGCCCTCTGTAAGAGGGGGGCTCTCATGCTAATGAAACACAAATTTCTGCATAACTCGAGAACCAATCAAGCATATGGAACCAAATTTGGCATGTGGAGGTTTTTGGAGGAGAGAAATGTTTCCATGGAAGTTTGAGACTCCTACGCCATCTGGAAGGGGGAGGGAGGGGGGTTTACAACAAATGCAACACAAATTTCTGCATAACTCGAGAACTAATCAAGCAAATGGAACCACATTTGGCAGGTGGAGGTTTTCGAAGGCAAGAAATGTTTCTAAGGTGGTTTGAGACCCCTCCGCCTTCTGGAAGGGTAGAATCCCATAAAAATAAAACATAATTTTTAGCATAACTCGAGAGCCAATGAAGCAAATGAAACCAAATTTGGCATGTTGAGGTTTTTGGAGGCAAGAAATGTTTCTATAGCAGTTCAATACCCCTTCCCATTTTGAAAGGGAGGGGGAGACCTAATCAAGCAAATCGAATCAAATTTAGCATGTGGGGGGTTTTGAAGGCAAGAATGTTTCTATGGTAGTTCAAGACCCCTCCCTTTCTGAGAGGGGGGGGCTTCAAACAAATGAAACTCACATTTTTATTATAATCGATGAGCCCAGTGTGATGGTTCGAGAACTAATTGAGCAAATGGAACCAAATTTGGCATGTGGAGGGTTTTGAAGTCAATGATTGTATGGTGGTTTGAGAAACCACCCCCCTCTGGAAGGGAGGGCTCCCATAGAAATGAAACACAAATTTCTACCAAAATTTAGAATTATCCAGGTTACTTAAACACAAACCATGTATTTCTCGGGTAAGAAGCATGTTTTGATAGAAGTTTGAACCCCTGCTTATTCAAGAAGAAAAAAACTCTTTTCGAAAAAAAAAACCATAAACGTGAGTTATATTAAATTTTCCTTCATTTAGTTGCAAGCGTAGCAGCGCAGCAGCGGTTCAGCAAGTTCATAATATTATTCTTTTATGTCAATGTGCTGAATCTTTTATAAGGCACATTATTCACATAAGCAATAATAACTTTTTAAAGATTTTTTTTTCAATGGAGCTACATTAGCGCTCAAAATTCCTTTGACAAACAATTTTTGCTTGGTAAGCTTCCTCTACCAATATTTATTGTTATTAAAATCCCAATGTTTACACTGCACAGAGGCAAAATATAAAGACGCACTAGTATATTTCAAACCATATGTATTCTTCATTTGCTTTCAAAATAATTAAAACATATTTTATAGAAAGTAATTTCACTACGTAAAAAATACAAGTAATTCAACAGATTTCAATCGAAATGCTTTCAAAACGAGTAATTGAAGGGCGGTAGGCTTCAGTTCTTTGTAGTGAAGTTGTTTGATTGAACAACAACCTGACATCTGCGTGGTATTGATGCCACAAGATCAATGATACTATGCAATTTATTTCCCTTCTTCCTGAAGAACGTTGAAAAATATCGTCAAATTAGAGTAGTGTTGTGCTCGTATACGTCTGTCGAGCTTTTCCCACAAATGTACAATGAGATTCAGATCTAGACCTTCACTACACAGCAAAAAAATATGAAAGTTACACGAGATGTAAACCAGGCCCATTTGAAATATACACAACTGGCCTCTCATAAGTTAGTTGAATTTTCAATTGAATATCATGCACATGAACCGAGCATTCAAAAACATTAAAAAATGCATTGTTTTTCAATCAAAAAAGTGCTACAATGTATGTTTACATAGTGCTGTAAAAATCGAGTGGAGCGCTCACCAATTTCAAGAAATAATAATTGAACTTCACATAAACGTGTAAATTTCTAGGTTCGCGCACTGAACCCAATGAAACAATGGCGCCCGATTCTTCTGCTGCCTTATCCTCTCGATTAGCTGTCATTCGTTTCCCAACATCATAAAAAGTGGTCCGGAATCACAGCGCAGTTACATGTTTGGGATTGTTCCAAAATAAAACATCAAATCCCGTTGGCATATTTGGTATATCTACAGAGAAATAATGATTTAACCACAGTTTGAAATCGCAGTTTGATTCCAAGGATCGGTAGATTGTTGGCTGAGGTTAGCAAGAACGAGAGAATATCGATATTTTTATTTAATGATTTACGCATTCACTGTTTTTTTTTTTTTACAACTATCTCTTTGAAAAACGACCCTCAAGATGCTCATGTATCAGGAATTTCGAGAAATTGGCCATAACTTATCAACTAAATTTTGTTTACAACCAATTCCGTATAAAATTAAAGTATAAAGTCGCATGTTGTTTTCAATTCATTTATCTTAATTTGGACTTTAATTTTGAATCGTTTTCCATGCTCCAATTATGTGCATGAAAATCAATTTAAAATTACATAATATTTTTAACTGTGTAGGCTACCCCCTAACCTTAATTTTGGCCTTTTTAAAATATTCCTACAGCAACTTCGAACGAAAGTGTGGGTCATTATTTGTTGAAAAATCTTATTCTATGGCACTTTTTTTTTTCTTGCGAACGGTAAATGTGATTTTTCAAAATATCTCTATGTACAATTGGGTACATTGATACGTACCAATGCCCCAACACCTTTGTTGGAGAAACAACCCCATACCATAACATTACTTCCGCCATGCTTTATATTTAGTTGGACTTTGTTACCGAACATCGTTTTTGTGGTTGTTTTGCTTTCGTCGCTCCTGAGTAGGGGAGGATGGTACAAAACGCACCGTTAAAGCAAAATCGTGAATTAATAGGGAATGGAAGCTGAAATTTAGGAAGAAGTTATTGAGTATGGTGCATTAAGATGTTTTCGTTGTAGGTCAAATGTGATTTGAATTCAAGACGATGATTTTTCATGATTTTTTAAACCTTTTTGAATTTGATCCCAAGACGACACCGGGGTAAAACGCCTGTTTCATTGCTCAATATGCACCTCAAATTTGAG
Organism: Aedes koreicus; assembly: GCA_024533555.2. Taxonomy (NCBI): domain Eukaryota; kingdom Metazoa; phylum Arthropoda; class Insecta; order Diptera; family Culicidae; genus Aedes; species Aedes koreicus. The sequence continues at coordinate 369,072 of JAHHFK020002058.1, read as the reverse complement.
GTAAGACGAACCAAAACACTGGGATATGATGCACCACAATATTGAGATAGCATGCACCGCTTGTAAAAGGTCAAAACACGGCTATAAAAAGTTACTCATTAGAGTTGTAAAGTGAGGAGATTGTATCACATTGCCACATCCTTTTAGCTATGTTTAGTAATCAAGCAGCCAATGAGTATAGAATAAAGATAACAAAACGTTGCGATGTGTTGCCAACTCCTCATTATATACACGCGCAGAAAAAAGTACCCAATGGAGCAGTTAAGTGTGGGAAGCCAACGTTGGGTATAATTGTGTTTACCTACCATCGGGTTCAAATTTCTTACTTTTGGGTAGAATTTTACCAGAAGTAAGTTATTTATACCCAACGGTAGGTTAACATGATTATACCCAACGTTGGCTTGCCACACTTAACCGCTCCTTTGGGTACTTTTTTCTAAGCGTGTAGACATATATAACGCCACGGTGCGTTCTGCCCCAGTTTTAGTTTTGCATAGTTTTGTCTAAATATTCTGAAAATGCGTGGAATTATAGTGAAATTTTGATACTTTCTTGATTTTTTGTTGTATGCGATACATTTGAAGTGAATTTATTATAATTTATGGATATTAACGCATGGTAAAAGCTTATTTTAATAACACTATTATTTACATGTGAGATACAGTCATGATAATTTCTTCAATTTTTATCATATGATGGTGTACTTAGTGTCTTATTGTTACATAAAATTATGAGTTATACTGTTTTATATACAAATTCATAAAGTATCATTCCATTAAAGCTATAGATTTGAAGATTTGAGCATATTTATTGAGTGGGTCATTCTACCCCACCAGTGCATTTTGTACTGTTTTCCCCTACTTTGGACTAATCCTTGTGTGAGTCCAATGTTGGTGAGCCAAAGCAAAGGCAACCCTAGCCTTTCTATTTTTCGCGGAAATGAGTGGTCTCTTACTCGACTGACGACCATGCAATTCAGCAATAGTCAAACGACGCTTAGCAGAAGTGTGGATTTTCAAATCATGGTATTCGATCAACTGCATGTTAAGGAGTGTATCGAAAATAAGCTATCCACAAACTTTCTTTCAAATTATATTGAAAACCGATATTTTATTCATACAAAAAATTGATCCTTTATCGTACGAGGTTAAACTTGAACATAATGAAGGCCGGATGAAATTTAAGTTATTCCTTCACGAATTTTCGAACTTTGGATCGAATGCTCTTCATCAAGTTCCGGACAAGTGTTGCATCGCATTTTTTGGACGCTTGAGCCCAAATTTTTTTGAACTCCTGCATGTTCCCAGCTGCTATACCAGTCTTCTTGAAGACCCTCTTCACGATTGCCCAGTAACGTTCGATGGGTCGAAGCTGAGGGCAATTTGGTGGATTGATATTTTTCTCAACGAAATCTATACCCTTTTCCGCAAGCCAATTGAGAGTGGTTTTGGCATAGTGAGCCGACGCTAAATCCGGCCAAAACAGTGGAGGTGTACTATGCTTCTTATATAAAGGCAACAATCTCTTCTGGAGACACTCAGATCGATAGATTTCCGCATTTATAGTTCCGGTAGTGTAAAAAATGGTTGACTTCAAACCACAGGAACATATTGCTTGCCATACCAGTACCTTTCGACCGAATTTCTCCACTTGAATCGACCTGTCCGCATCGCTCACATCCTCCCCAACGACGGCAGTAAAGTATTGTGGACCTGGAAGGGTTTTTGAGTCCTCCTTTACATAGGTCTCATCGTCCATCAAAACGCATGCATCCGGACGCTGCAAAAGACGCGAATACAATTTCCGGGCCCTTGTTGCTGCTCGCTTCTTCTGTTCTGCACTTTGTTTCGAGATTTTCTGCTTCTTGTAGGTCTTCAGGTGGTTTCGCCTCTTGATACGCTGGATCATTCCGACACTCGTTCCTGCTTTTCTGGCCAAATCACGTATTGACATTGATTTGTTCTTCATGATTAGAGATACCACTTTCTGCTCCAGTTTCGGGTTGGAAGAACCGGGTTTTCTGCCTCTTCCTGGTAGCTCATCCAAAGAATAGTGTTCCCCAAACTTATTAATGATGGTTTTAACACTCGCATGATGAATTCCAAACCGCTTCGCCAATTTTCGCATAGTAATACCCTTCTCACTTAGCCATGTGTCCAGAACCTTAATTTTCACTTCCTTTTCAATACGCGACATTTTGAAAACGCAGAATTTGAACCGCACAAACAAGTAAACAAAAGAAAGCTGACAGTCAAACGCACAGCATGCAGTGTTCAGAGCATAAAAAACCATCACAAATACATGCGTACAACGCAAATGTATGTGGATAGCTTATATTCGATACACTCCTTATTAACGGGTTTTTGTTGTGTGTGTGTCTTTACAATCAATCTCCCACTGACCGGCAGTGCTTTTATGGAAGAAACTTGTCTGCATTTCTTCAGTAATTCATATGTGATCACTATGTGCAAACATTTTTAGCCCTGGAGATTGAAGGTGACAGCTCTATTGAAAATCCAAAGACCCATTTCAAGAATGCCTGTTCATACACGTACATTCTGAGGCCATCTTCATATACAATAAGCCGCGCATGAAAATGTTCACACATCAAATGGATATGTGAAGAGTTTTCACACTTCCAGAATCAAAAATGGAAATTCTTGATCCTGGAGTGTATATAGTTAAGGTATACTTTTGATAATATGAAACGACCTCACCAATGTTCCTTATCTGATGCTGGAAAGCTCGTCCGGATACGGGAGCGGGTCACGAAAAACACACAAAAAACAATCCATCTCAAGAAACACGACCATAATACACAACATAAGAGGGATTCCATTCACAACGTCCTACGCAAAGCACTCGGAAAAACTATAATTTCATCATTTATTTAAGTTGAATGAAGGAGTATTTTTTAATTATATTTCCGTGAAAACGACGCAGCAAAAGCAAAACACGTCATTTTTCATTCTATTAATAGGTTTTTGTTGTTGCTTAATTCCAAATTATATGATAGCCTGATATTAGCACTAAATGCAGATATAAAGCATGTATGCTGTAAACATAATACATGTTTTTATGCATTATAACTGCCTTATATGCGCATATAATGCTGGCAATAATGCTAAGTTTTGGTTGGAGCTTGAATGCATTTGTGATGTTAATATGAGCTTGCATGCTTAACATATGCTAATACAGAACTTTTAAGAAACATTTACGCTGCTATAGTGCAGTTATCTGGCTATAGCTTACACACTACCAAAATGTCATGTAAATTTCTGTCCCCATGAGACCGACACATGCAAGCGTCCTTTAGCACATAAGAATGAGTTGAAAGAGATGAGAAAATAAATCCAATCAAACACATTTTTCGTCGAATTACTTAAGTGTCAGTTTCAGGAGACATAATTTTACACGAAGTCTTTCTTTCCGTTCCCCGACTCTTTACAAACATGAATTACGTCTCGTGTAAAATTCATAATTTCTAAGTGTGTAATGCTTATGGTTACTCGGTTAATGCTTATTCATTTATCGTTATATTGTCTCAATTTTTGTGTCAATCGATTGCAAATATCTCTTGCAATTGGTTGCATTATTAAATAAAAGTGGTATTACTAATTAAAGAAGTGAAAAATTACAATTGGTGAAAATTGATTACTCCAATTGATTTTTCATGACTTCTACTACCACAGACTTTGCTATAAAGCACGAATCGTATATGGACCTCCCAAGCAACACAAAAGTTTTATAACGGTTGAAAATACTTTTATACGACTAGATTTGGTTGTAAAGAAGCTTACTCAACATAAAATCATGAACATGTGTTACTCGGGCTGATAGAAACTTGTTAATATTAGTAGCAGTACTTGGCCGTATCGTTCATAATTTAAAAAAGAAAAAACACACTCCAAATGGTGCATGTGAAGTATTAATGCTCGTGAAACGGCACATCGTCAATTTACCGCGCAGACAGACGTTTAAGCAAGATTAAAATTAAAATACGTTAGCAATCGCTTGATCACTAGCGCCACGTAGTTTACTTAGTCGAGGTGCCCACTGATGTGGTGAAGTTGCGGCATCTGCAAATATCATGTCGGAGTTCGCAACACGCCACCCGATATAGACACGATGTTTTGACGTGCAATGAGATGCCACATGGAGGCGCTTTGATGGGCGCCTCGCCATATCGCTGCAACAAAACTGACAGATTAACTGACGGGATGAAAGCCGCTAGTTGCTTGTTGTTATTTGGCGATTTCTTTTTTTTTATGGAATTATACACACGCTGAGATTCAAGCTTGAATGGCTGTGCTAATTGGTTCTAACGGTGTTTGATTTTCAAAAAGTAAATAAAAGTAAACAAATGATATTAATTGAACAGTACGGGTATACTGCTTTCCTTTCCTAACGTACACAGAAGTTATTTTCATTTTTTTCGGTCCATGACTGCATTTCGCTAGCCTCACAGTCTGCGAAGAGCCCACAGATCACCTTCTACTTGATCGATCCGGCTTAGTCTTTGCGCGCCTCTTCTTCTTGTTATCGTCGGTTCATTATCGAGAATCATTTTAACTGGGCTGTCTTCCGACATTCTAACAACACGCCCAGATCACCGTAGTCGACAGATCTTAGTGGTTTGAACGATGGTAGGTTCTCCCATCTTCTTACTTTATGTTTGGGGCGAAATGTTTTTTTCTTATTCTATTTACGCTTCTTCACTTTTTGGTTATTTTTCGTCAATGTTTCTATTATCATTTTTTTCTTGCGCAGCACACGAAAGATAAGGAATTCATGAAGTACATATATATATATTTTCTTTTGTAGAAATTTGTGTTAGAATAAGAAAGTGTGAAGTGCGATATTTTATTTTAAATTGGATAATACACGGTTTTAAAAAAAAATCGTTCAATGTTCTGTAATATCAAATGCAAGAGTGCTCAAATTATAAATTGCTGAAAATTCTCAAATTTGAAGAGTCTCTTCCTTTGATAGATACCTACATAATTTTCAACATACACTTTACTTCCCTATTCATCATGAAACCAGCAAACTGCAACTGTGATGTCGGATCAGAAGTTATAAAGTTCAATTTGCAGGCACCTTTTTCCGGTCCATTAACGATGAACAATGAATTCCTGCATCCAGAAACTGTGCCATCGTTCTACATTATCCGATACACAACTATGGTTCAAGTATATTGCACCTACATTCATCTTTCGATCGATGCGTTAGGTTCTAGCTCCCTGCTAAATCTCCATATTGTAGGTACAACATGACATATCATTAGTAACGCTCATTTAGCGTTGATTATCGTGAAGTCATTGGAAATATTGAATAAGTGCGCGGTGCCCGCCGTTTATCGCTGCAGAAGAACTCTGAACATCATGATCAACGTTTCAAGTGAGGAACAAATAATGCACTTGGTATATAAACTGCGCACGTGCAGATTTAACAATAAAAATTCATTCCCTGCTGAGTATCGGAAATGGAATGCAGAACGATGCTAGAAACAATTTCACAAAAGCAATTAAAAGACTTACGCACAGCAGAGCACTGAACGAACAGATTGCATCGGTGCGATAGATAGCCCGTTTAGTCTTTATCCTTGTTGAATATCACAACAAATGCATCGTAGTCAGTCAGGCCAGAAGGACTAAGTGAAGGGCTGAAAACGGGTGGCAGTTCTCTTGCCTAGGTGAAAGTGTGGAATTTCCGTCCGTTCTAATGGGGCAAAAAGTCAATTCACCGTATGGCGTGGATGAGAGTATTCTGCTACGTTTGTTTGATAAAATCTTCAATTTCGCCATGAGTTTGGTATGACATTGTTATACCGTTTGGTTTGTAACCCTGTTTTGCTAGAGCTGTCAAGCTTGGAATGATAGCTTGAAACTGCTATATACTGAACATCCATGTGTATGGCAGAACAAATCGTAGCAAATTGTATCCTGGAAAGTTGTTCATGTTAGTTTTTCATCCGCAGGGAACACAGCTGTTTGTAGCGATGGGATTTGCATTGCTAGGCAGCAAACTTTTTACAGCGTCAAACTTTATCATTTGATAGCATCGTGATAGTTTCGCAAAATTGTGATTTTTGAGTAGATTAACTAAAATCGTTGATGTTTCAAAAGGTGAGCTTGTTAGCAAATTGTTAATTGTAAACGCGCCTCCAGAACATATGTTTACAGTTAGTTTTGCTCTCACTAAAAATGATCAAACTTTCCTACTTGTTCATGGCAAATGAAAGTTGTTTACATTCAATGCTAACAAATCAAACGATCACTTCATACAAATACACTTCCTAAACCACTTGAATCTCCATACTTTTCGGCATCCCGGTTAATTTGCATTTGATGAGCTCTTTCGGATTGAATATACACACTCTGAAAGTGATACATCCCTTCATTAGTCAACGCTCTCATCTGATGCTCCAGCAAACCACTTCAATATGCATCAAATGCGCCTTTTTTCTGTTTGCCCATTAACAGCTTTTTTGTTTCGAGTAGAGTTTATTTACTGGTAATCACTTCACGCCGTCGTTATTACTGCGTTTGAATTACTGGTAAAATCTTCCAACAAAACTAGAGTAAAAGCATACATGTAGGGCCAATGACTACCGCCAGCTTATGTCACAAGTGAACTAGGAAATAATTTATTGACATAGGCATTAAGCTCTTTTTTTCAACAGATACAATTGTTTGACTATCAGAGCTCAGACAATGACTTCAAACGTCGATTACTCACAGGTTAGATCAGATTCACTCAAACGGACACGAGCATATATGATAGAGAGCGATTAATCCAGCAGGTAGTTTGCGTGGGTGCTTTGTGATGAGAAATAGATGTTTATAGTCATGATTACTGTGTCTTATTAGGCCGTTTGTGTTCAAGTAGATGTACACTATGAATATTTGTACAATGTTTCAGGACGGAATCTCATTGGCCTTCTGAAATGGATTCAAATGTGATACAAACTTTGGGCAATGCCTTTGATAATTCAGAATTAATTTTCGTAGGGCTTATCCCAAGTAACAAATTCAATTTTAAGGTACACTTGAAGAAGTTCTCAAGACTCATTTGATAAAGCCACGCATAAAACTAGCTATTCTACATAACATCGATAAAACAGCCATAAAACCCTCATAAGTTCAAAAAGGCCCATACTAGAGGAGGTTCTCAAGACTATTTCCCAAGATTCGCTTAAAACTTGATAGTTTTATCGGTACATAATTGTAATGACATGCAGGACATGCTTAAAACTATGATAAAACTACCACAAGTTTTGGTAGTTTTATGATTTTCCTCTTTAAGAACACTTCCAGTCCGTCACAAATATGTTTCAAAGATTCCATTTTTGGATTCGTTCTGCTGAATGGGGACTTTTTTAAGAGAAAAAAAATATCGATATACATATGATGTTTCTTTTCCAAAGTGGATACGTATGCAAATTCATTGTAAAATTGACCATAAATGCATGAGTTTTTTGCCTGCAATTGATAAATTTTTCATGCGACGTTCAGTTTATTGGTGTTTTATAACATAAAAGTTCGAAAATTTTAATGCGCCACGGAATCATTGCTAGAACATTGATTTATTTGAAAAATAAAAAATACTTGACAAATCAACAATTAGGTGACAAGGCTGATAAATTGTTAGATCTTGAATAAATTGTGTCTTCAATCCATTTTAAGTTTCAAAATGTATTTTAAACAGCAGAAATTGTTCGTAGCATTGGAAAAACGAGAGTTTTGTTGCATATATATGAAAATGGCTACCATTCGGAGGGAATCCAGAATAGCCACGCTCGCCATTTTTTCAGTGGTTTTATCTAAAACTACCATAAAACGCATATAAAACTAATATTTCTTGCACAAGACTAACAAGATTTTTTTAGGAGTGCGATAAGTTCATCTTTACTTGTTCTATTCTTGAATAAGAGGAGTAACGCTTGAATAAAACTTGTTTGAATTAGTCAAGGCAAACAAGTCTTTCGTAAGATAGCCATAAAATCAATGTGGAGAAGGCACATCATAAACAAAGAAAATGTGAACGTTCAAATCAAAAGTGCCTATGCATAGTTGTTGTTCATAATTACGGCTTATAATTTGTTGTTTTTAATCACCAGCGTAAGGCGATTAAAACATTAAAAAAAACTCTTACTTGAATATGCTAACAATGGATTTGGGAAGAAGAACAGATAATAATATTGCGTCGATGGCTGAAACATCAGTTGAGCGAAAGATGATTTTTCTCTTGATCTGTACGCTGAACCTAGCTTTGGAAGAATTGCACTGTGTAGTGGATCACTAAGCGATTCCAGCGCAGTACTTCCGACTTTGGTTTAAACGTGCGGATCATGGGAAAAATCGATTTTTGCTCAGATGATATATACTAATTTTTACTTGCAACGAGTATAAATATTGTGTAGCCTATTGGGAACGGAAATGCACGACTCGGGAGAATTCAACATTAACATAACATTTGACAATCGTAGTGCCCATTAAACCTTACGTCAAAAGTACTGCGCTGTATTTCCACGGTGGTGCGCCATATAACGCACTACCTGAGACGTTAGGTTTAACTTGCACAACTGGCATAAAATCAAATATCATGAGTTTTGCATTTCGGTTTTCAACTGGCGACACATTGCACCATTTTATTTTATTCGTTTTACGCATAACGCATAGACCCTTTTGATAAGTTAGTCTCAGTAGGCTGCGAATCCAATGGAATGGTAAAAAAAAATTGTCGTTGGTGGCTGAGATGAAGGAGTGTTCAATATATTGGATAGGTTTTTATTGAATTTCCGTTTGAACGATCCGCTAGTTTTTAATTTCTTCCACCTGTGGGCGTCCATTGTGACAGTTTGTTTATTTTTCACATAATGTTCTTTCTCAAGAATATGTGCTCTTATTTAAAATCAAATGGTTCTAAGAGAGTTTTATGGCAGCATTTCCAAGATACATTCATCTTAAAGAAGAATGTCATAAAACTTTTACAAAACTTTTATCAGGTTTTATGCAAGTTGCGAAACGATGTCTTGAGAGGGGGATCAAGTATCTTATAAAACTACTGATAAGGTGAATTACACTTATAAATGATGTAGTTTTATGGAGGTTTCTTCAAGTGTTCTTTAATCACTCTTGAGAACTGTTAATGAATTAAAACCACCTTAACTTGGAAAATGCCCTGATAAAACCGGATGAACTCCATAATGCTCTGATAAAACTACCATAAAACATGAATAAAACCAATTTGCATTTGAATTGCTACTTGGGATACTTGGTGAGGTGAAAAGTAACCTCCTTGGGGACCCGTAACGCTGGTAGATCACCTTTTCATGGTGCGTTGCGGGGTATCAGATCTACTACCGAACCCTAGTCTGAATTAATTCAAACTAGGGAGCATATTTGTTTTTGTAGTCAAAGGAACATATATTAATATATTAGCCCTTATTACATTTTATGCCTTGTGAAAAGTGACAATACTCGGATTGCGCCATCGAGGTTGAGCTTGGAATAAGGAAAACATGGTTAGTCTTCATTTATGTGAATTCTCATTTTCTATTTAATGTTCTATAGTTTGAATTAGTTATGACTAGGGTTCTGATGCATGGTCAGTATCGGAGTCATTGTTTGTTTTGTTTGCAATGAATCCGGTTTTGACTGATAAAGGGGCGCGCCTTTGAAGAGTGCTGTCACTCGCAAAGGGTTTAAATAGCGGAAACTTTCAATAAATTTCGATTCATTGCCAACAAAACAAACAAAGACAACTGTAAAAAACACCGAATACTTCATCATTTCTCAATGGTGATGAAGTAACTCGACATGCACTAAACAAAGGATACGGGATATACTACAATAGATCAAATTACTGGTCGCAGTGGTTTATGTCCCGAACAGAGGAAAAAAAAACCTCCTTGGGAATGAAAAAAATATTTTAAATGTTTTATTATTTTATTCAATGAAGTCCCATTTAGCTCGATACACTTATTCCTGCGATTTTCCAACTTCTTTAGCCCGTCCGAAAAGTAATTTTCCGGAAGGTCTGCCAAATACTTTTCCGCGGCGTCGATGATTTCCTCGTGTGAGCTGAATTTTGTATTGATAAGCCATCTTTTGAGGTTTCGAAACAGATAATAGTCCGAATGAGCCAAATCGGGTGAATACGATGGATGCGGAAGCAATTGGAGCCGTAAGCCCTTGATTTTAGCCGTGGTTGTGATGCTCTTGTGCGCCGGCGCTTTGTCTTGCAAAAACAAAATAGTTTTTCTCTTCATGTGAGGCCGTTTTGCAGCGATTTTGGCCTTCAATCGCTCGAATAATGCACAGTAATACTCGCTGTTTTTATTCTTTTCGAGGTTGTCCACGACGAGTATGCCATGAGAATCCCAGAAAATCGACATCAAACCCAAGCCTTACCAAGCCTCCCTAGGCCGCTTCGGAGCACTTGTGCCGGCTTCAGTCCATTGCCGGGCTCTCATTCTGTTCGCTGGTGTGTAATAGTGGATCCAGGTTTTATCAACCTTTACCAATTGACGCCAAAAGTCCTTCCGATTCCGCATCAGCAAGTCTAAACACTGTTTCGAAGTGTTCTCGCGTTCGAGTTTTTGGTCATGAGTGAGCATGCGCGGCACCCAGCGGCAGGATAACTTTTTCATATGCAGAATCTCACCCAAAATATGGCGTGTGCGCTCAGTACTAATCTTTGAGGCATGTGTTAGCTCACGCACCTTCACTTTCCGGTCAGCCAACACTATTTCATGAACTTATTTGACATTGTCCTCTGTAACCGCATTGGAGGGCCTGCCGCTGCGGACTTGATCGGTAGTGGAGTTACGGCCTCCACAAAACTCTCAAAACCAATATTTAACGGTGTAATCTGATGGAGCCTTTGCCCCACAATACTTATCCAATTTTTTTTTGTTTTCTTTGCCTTTTTGCCTCTCAAAAAATAATGTTTTATGAGAGAACGAAAATCGTGTTTATCCATATTCAACATGATGCCAAACACGTCAACAACAAACAGCCGTCAAAACCAAACTAAGGGCAGTTTTGCACAGTATTGCGTGTATGGAACGGTCAAAAATGAGTCATACACAATTAAGTGCACACTGATAAGTTTATTATATAAATGATCAATCGTTATTTCTTTTTAAATTTCATCCGATTTTCCAAAAGCGGACTGTCCGGCTTTACCTCTCACACCTTTCATCAAGTTTTGTACCACTGTTATATCCTCCTTATTTGATGCTGAACGCCAAATTGCCTTGAACTGCTTTTTCACTTCCAACTGTTTTTTGAGTTCCCTTGAGGTTTCTCTCTACGATTGCCCAATAATTTTCAATTGAGTGCTGTTTGGAGGGTTTTTCTCCTTGGGTACGATTTTCACACTATTGGCGGTTTACCATTCCTAAGCCATTTTCCGTAGTGGCAAGTAGCGTGGTCTTGCCAAAACAGCACGGAACAATTATGTTTCTTCAGAGTTTTTGCAAGCATTCCTTCACATGAATATTATTGTTGATAGTGCCAGTTGTCCCGAAATTTTCGCTTTTTAGCCCACATGTGCAAATCACCTGCCAATCCAAGTATTTTTCGGTAATTTTGACATTTTTTTCTGCTTAAACTTATCTTAAACCTTTTCTATTCCGGTAGCCTGATAAAACTCTTGACCTGCGAGCTGTTTGAAATCAGCCTTGACGTATGTTTCATCGTCCATTATGACGCAATCAAACTTTGTCAACAAACTCGCGTACAACTTACGCGCTCTTCCTTTGGCTGTTGCGTTTTGTTTATCATCTCGTTTCGGTGTCATTGTTACCTTATATGTAGACAGTTTGGCTCATTTCTTTGCTCTTTGCACTGTTGTGTGGGACTTTCCTAATTTGTTTCCAATATCTCCGATGGAAAGGTTGGGATTCCCTTTGAAAATGCTGGCCGCTATTGTTCCGGTCGCTGCGGCTTCCTAGTTTAGGTTTCTTCCTGATCCCGGCTTCCTGGCTATCGTCAGACGTTCTCCAAATACTTTGATAACATTCGTCACGGTTGATTTGGCAATACTTAGTGGTTTTGCCAAGTCAGCGTAAGTATAATTTGGATTTTGGTTATGCGCGTTCAAAATTTGGATAATTTTCTCTTCTTGCTTCGACGCCATTTTGACAACTGAATATAAAATGGCAAAAACAAAATAGAGTCAACATTTCGTACGCCTACACCTACAAAATGAGGGGTGTTCAAGTTTTTTAAATGCAGGATTAAAAAAACTGCGTCATATTTGAGTCGACCAAGTTTTGACCGTTCTATACTTTAAAGGCCCTATAACCTTTTTTGCAGTAGCATCGCATAATGGCGGTCAAGGTCAAGGAGGTTACCCCACCTAGTATATTGACAACTTCTTCATTCTTAATGTGTGTTATGCTTCCTTGGCGAGCGTTTTGCCTATACACTTAGAAGTTTGTAATTTTACACGAGACGTAATTCATCTATGTAATAAGTCGGAGAAAGCAAACAAAGATTTTTTGTAAAATTATGTTTCATGAAACTGATACATACGGAAAACGACAAAAGGTGTGTTTGATTGAATTTATTTTCTCATCTCTTTCGACTCATTCTTATGTGCTAAAGGACGCTTGCATGTGTCGGTCTCAGCGCACCGAACTTTACATGACATTTTGGTAGTGTGCTTAGTGCTTGAATGTTTGCATTAAAAAAATAGGTTGGAATGTGCTGAAAACAAAATCTATGATACAAATTTTCCTTACATTTATCGATCGTTTAACAAAATTACTTCCATACTATGACGACCTAAGTTTAGATCATAGAACGTACACATTTGGAAATTACCTGTCACACCCAAGGCCGCTCTTCTGGCGCTTCTATCGTCTCTACAACAGCCAACCCAGGATAGTGTATGGTCGGAAAATGCTATGCTATGCTAGTAAGGGCCTCAAACCTTTCTGCTCGTAGACTTTGCTCCATACATTTTTTTGAAATTTTGTATGGAGTGTAGACTATGGTCAAACTCGCCTTTCCCCTAGAAAAGTCCACTTGGTTTATGAATAGCCCCTTATAAAATTTGATAAACAATTATCTTTTTCTAACTGACTTTGACGCTCTTTTTGACGAGCTTTCACCTGCTCTCAGCTAAGTATTCTAGAACCAGTTCCAAAGTCATCAATTACTATGCCAAAACCAATGCATGAATTTCTATGTTGTGTGATATGCAAAATTATTCTTTATGTTCAGGGAAGTCGAGAAAACTTCCAACACGAAAGATTTTCTCGATCGACCCTTGCCGCTTGGTACAAAGTGCTCTTACCGGCTGGGCAATCTGAGGCCCCCAATGATCAATGCATTCCCACTATTTTTTAGGATTCTATCGCACATTTGAAGTGTGCGTGTTGGCATTCTTAATAGAGAATAATATATTGTCTCTACATTTATCTTTTCAAAAAAATATCCTCTTTTTTTTTTTTTTTTTTCCTTCTTTTCCTTAAAAAAAAAAAAAAAAAAAAAACTCTCCTAATAAAAAAAAAAAAAAAAAAAAAAACACACCCCCCAAAAACTAAAATTTTTCTTTTCCTTCCTTTCTTTTAACACAAAAATATTCATAAATTAAAATTTTTTTAAAATTTTTTTTAACAAACCCAAACTCCCCCAATTTTATTGTTTTTTTTTCCAATTTGTTTGAAACAAAACAAAACTTAACAAATGTTATTATCAATTTATTTATTTCTTTATTTGTCGATGAGCCGTTGGCTCTTAGTGACTTACTTAAAGTAAAAAAATAGAGACATTCATTTTGCTATTACGTTGATGCACACGAGAAAATATGACGTCTTCGAATATCGTCATTTTTTTATGAACAAACTAATTACAGATTACTTTATCATAAACATAACAAAATTGACAATATTATTCGTGGCACTGATTATTTAAAAGCACTGTTTTCAGTTTAAATTTAAAACTATTTTGAGGGAGAACTTTAAGATCTTGCTGAAGATTGTTATATAAACTAATTGCTTTGTTAAACACAGAGTTCTGTCCATATGTTGTCGTGCTCTGTCGGGTGGATATTAGACGGTCCCTTCCTCTGGTGCGATGATTATGTTGTTCGTGAAATCGATTAATTGTTGTATTTGTATGAATATCGTGGTTTAGGATTCGGTGGACATGCATGCAAGCTGCGCTGGAATACACGTTGTCGACAGTCAATATGTTGTGCTGTGAGTGGATGAATACCGTAGATGTTCTTCGATGATAGCCAAACAGATTCTTTATTGCCTTATTCTGGATAGTTTGCAATGCTTTCAGTGATGTTTTGTTAGCAGTTCCCCACACTAGTATTCCGTAGGTGAGGTGACTGTGAAATAGGGAGAAATACAGATTTCGTTTCGTTGCTAAGGGCACAAGGTCAGAAATTTTTCTGAAAACACCAGCAATCTGGGCAAGCTTTGAGCTCAACTTGTTGATGTGTTTATTCCATTTGAGCTGTTCATCTAGAAGTACTCCTAGATATTGAAAAGAGTGTACTCTTTCAATTGTGCTGCTTCCGTATGACACAATGATTAGGCAGTACATTGAACATCATGTATTTTGTTTTAGTGATGTTGACCGTCAGTTTGTTCTTATTCATCCATTTACGCAGAGCTTCTAGATCCTGATGTATTAACTGTTGAAGATCTTCGCTGAATGTTCCAGTGTATATAAGCACTATATCATCGGCGTACATAAAAAGCATTCCATGCAGGTGTAGGTCCTTCATGTTGTTAATGTAGCAGTTGAATAACGTTGGGCCTAACGTGCTACCTTGGATAACTCCAATGTCAATTATACGTTCTTTGCTTTTGAAGCCTTTATTGGAAAGGTACTGCTTGCGATGACTAAGAAAATCTCTGAACCATTTGCAACCGTTTCCTCTTACACCAAGTTCATTCAGACGACGGAGCAGTATTTTTCTGTCGCATGTATCGAAGGCTTTACTTAGGTCCAAGAAAACTGCAGCAACCTTCTGCTTTTGGTCACATAGTGATTGAATTGTTGAAACAACATCGAATAAAGCTGCTTGGGTGTTGGACTTAGGACGAAATCCATATTGGTAAGGTGAGAGAAGACTATGACGGCAAGATGTTCTACGAGCTGTTCATTGACGACTCGTTGCAGAATTTTGTCGACTACGCAAGGAATGGAAATTGGTCTGAAGTCCGAGAACCTAGTGGGTATAGTCACTTTCGGAATTGCAACTACTTTTGATATTTTTAGACCATTCGGTATTCGGGATTGATGAATCGAAGCATTGATGATGTCGGATACATTTACTGACAGTTCTTCGTTGAATTCTTTGAATATTTTGGTTTGAATCTCGTCGTAGCCAGTGGATACTGTTGTTGGGAGTGCTTTGATGATCCGCTTGACTTCAGTTGGAGTAACAGTCTTGAGGTTGAACGTGACACTTGTTTGTTCGTGGAATGGACCTGATCCTTCATAAGGTATACATTCCGCTAATTTTTCACTGACTGTCGCAAAATAGTTGTTTGCTTCTTCAATTGCACTTAGCTTGGTATCAAAAGTATCACACATTCCCGTAATTGAACTGTAGCTCTTTTTACCGCCCAACACTTGCTTGATAGTGTCCCAAGTTTTCGTTACACTTTGTTTGTTTTGCTGAAATTTAGCTGAGTAGTATTGTTTCATTTTGCTTCGCTTCAAATTTAAATTAAATAAAACAAGAACTAAAACCCCCCCCTCACCAAAACAATATTGGTGGTAAATCCCATAATTCATTATGGATTCTCTATCTTTTCTGGATCCAGCAATGAATTATTTGAATCGATCCTGCAGAACCACATGCAACCTTCAAGCTTGACAGTTTTAGCGCAGTGAGCGGTATGCAAAGGAGAACTCAGTTCAACAGCTCTAAATTCCAGACATTGTTTACGTTTCACAAACCTCGACCACCACCCGCCTCGTGGCGTCAACCCCCCCGGAAATGATTTATTACACAAAAACGCACATTCCTCGGATGCTCTAACACGCAAGATTTGAATGATATATTTTTCTGCGCTTAGCCGCTTCACTCTGTAGTTCAATTCCAACGATTTCGGGTATCTAATAGACAAATAAATGGCAAAATGCTCTGTTCCCTTCTGAGAGTTTTTGAAATATTGGTGAAACCATGTGCAACGGGGTGGGAAGAAGGAGCATTCGAAATTGGTAATAAAAAGTGCGAAAGACGCCAAAGCGCGGTAGGCGTTGATGTGAACCATCACCCATTAAATTCTCAGCCTGGTTTTCTTCGTCGATGCGTGGATCTGGTTGGCTGAATGACTTTTGGAGCACGCACATAATTCCTTTCTTTGTAGTTCAAGTTGAAGTTCCTTTTATATGGAGCGTTGAGGAGTATGACGGGGTGCGTCGAGAGTTTTAGCTAATTTGGATCATAAAATAAATGAGCGAATATTAGACGGTTCAGTGACTGCGGCAGCACTTGAACGATTCCTTCAAGTTCATGGCTACATCAGTTACGGTGGTGTTCTTGGTATCAACGTGTGTATGTGTGCAATTGCAATCTATCTTCCACTGTTTGGTACTGGTATTATGGATAAAATTTTCCAGCATTGTTTTTCACAGCTACAAGGAGTTTTTATCCGGAGTTTCAAGCTGATATATATTGAATCAGTTAATCTAATAGAAGTGAACATTTTGTTTCCATGTGTTTAATAAGTTCTAAGCTTCACGATTTGAAAAAAATACTTATTCCCATTATAAAATTCTGGAGTGAATCGACTTACAAACGGAACACACACAAAAAATCATCCGTGGTAGCATTACCTACACTAAAACACAAATTTCTTTTCTATATGTTCTTGCTCAATCAGCCAAATATTTTGCTTTCAATCATGGTCATGATAAAAAAATGCAAGCAACCACTCATCACTCATTCAAAAGCACAGACCCCGGCCTTCAAAGGTTACCAAAGTCAATTACCATTCAATATCGGTGAGGGATGATCCGATAACCCATCAGAGCATAAGCTGGGATAAATCTGGTAACATTCGCTGCTGGTGCTGAATGTTGATCTGGTTTCCTTTGTTATGGTTCAGTGAGGCAGTCGTGAGAATCTGCTTGTTCGCTGTTTGGACCTATCATCTGCTGAAATATAATAAATAATAAAGGAGAATTTCTCCCGCATGATGACAACGTTGCTTCTTCGAATTTGATTTATAACAATCCCGAGCTCGTTGTTGTGCTTTATGCGCTAGGTAAAAACAGATATTTTTGTTGTTTTGGTGAAATCGTCGCATTTTGTTCAGTGAACTTTCACTGAATTGGAACAATCAATTGGGAACGAAGGGCTTGTGCTTGTTTGTTGCATTCAAACGCAAGCCTCCTTCAACACACCAATATTTTCTTTCTTGGCATTGTGAGTTTACTGATAATCATAACTAGCTCTCAAATTAGTGTTCTAGATAAATTTCCTGAATTTATAATTGAGTTCTTTTTATGTCAGTGCCATTTTTATTTTAGCATGGTGGCAAGATAAATACAAAAATTACAAACAACCGACTGAGCTATGGGAGAACTAATGGACACAAACACGAGGATTGCTACTTGAGTGAAGGCTCGACATTAAATCGACATGTTCTCATAAATCTTAGAACTTTCAGACATGGTTAAGTAGATTGTTTTTATCGGCCCGAGGACTCTCTAGGATATTTTACCAAAATATTTGCGCTGAATGATTTATATAAAGCTCAATCTTCAAATCGCGAGTAGCTTCAAGGCAAATGATAAATTCGTTGGAACCTTAATAAGTCACATAAATTAATAAAAAAAAAAACAACTAGGGAAGATGTACCTATATTAATCTCATTGTTCCTATATTCATCCTACTTGAAATAAAACGATATACACGTGACAGGATTAGTTGGTAATGTTTGTTGTAGTTATTTAACGTAAGCAAACATTATTAGAAAACGAAACCGATCCTTCAACTGCCCAATTGTTTGATTCATCGTAGGATGAATATAGGAACAATGAGATTAATATGGGGGCAGTTTCCCTAGTTGATTACCTTGTGTTTTTTTTTGTCTGAATTTCTTTGTTCAAAAATGACATTTTGCTTCATCAGTTTGTTATTTTTAACCTTAATCCATTAGATTAAAAATAACAAACTCGGACTCTTTTATAGCGACCAAATGGAGGAAGAAGGTAAGTAAAACTGACGATTTTTCGTATTTCCTACAGCAATAGAGACACTCTTGTTTCTTGTTCACGTTTTATTCGCTAAAAGAAAGCTTGAGGTAAAACTGCTCAGAGTTCAATATTGGCCGTCACAATAGCTGACATAAGCTCCCAACTTGCATTTCCTAATTAACAAATCAAAGAAAATTTTGTGCCATTACTTATTCTACACGGTGTTCAATAAGTTCGGATACACTTTCAAAATTTGTTAAAAAAATGAAAACATGTTTTTTTATTTTTTGGATTTATGTTATTGAAAGCTATGTTTACAAGGAACGTTTACAACATTTCTCTTGGAATGACCCCCCCCTTTGTACTCCTTAACGAGCTTCAAACGTTTCTCGAACGCGTCGCAGGCGGCACGCACGGACTGCATGGGCATTTCGTCCCAGATTTTGAGAATTACCGTCTTGAAATGATCCAAAGTGCTGACCTTGTATTCGTTCAGCTTCGCCATCATATAGGACCAAACAAAAAAGTCGAGAGGATTCAAGTCCGGGGAGCTGGGAGGCCACAAAGTTTTGTCCAGAAAGTCGGTTAAATTGTCCCGACACCAGGCTTGAACCACATTTGCCGTATGGGCTGGTGCACCTTCCTGCTGGAACACGTAGTGCTCATCGCCGTAGAGGCTTCGGAGACTGGGGGCAACAACCTTTTCCAAAACCTCAGTTTTGTAGTACGCCGCGTTGATTTTGACGTTTTTTTTTCAATAAACACCAAGGGTAGCTTACCACGTTTGCATACTGCCCCCCAAACCATCACCGACGCGGCACTTTGGAACCGAGGGATGTTTATATTGGATTCAGGAATGCTGTCCCTCGATGGCGCCCACACCCGGTCATTTTGCACATTGTGCGGCTGCTGCAGCACGAACAGTTTCTCGTCCGAAAAAACAAACTCCTGACCAGCGTGCCGAGAGAGGATCCTCTTAGCTCGATCCAACCGCTTTTTGCTGGTAGCCTCCGAAACGCCATGGACCTTACGTTTTTTGTAAGGCCTGAAACCAAGGTCCTTGGTGAGTATGGTGTGAGCGGTTCCAATGGAAACGTTGAGATCTGCAGCCGTTTTCCGGATTGAGCGGTTCTTTTTGCGCCGAATTCGCTCCCTCACGATCTTGATGACCCGTGGCGTCCTCGCTGAACGCGGCCGACCGGATCTCGCACGGTCATTGGTCGAGGACGTCTCCCGGATCGCCTGATGGTCGTGTAGACAAAGTTCCGCTTGACCCCATGCGATTTCAGCAGCCGGAATATATCGCCGGGTCGCTCACCGTTCAAAAAACGCTTAATTACGAAGTCCCGATACTCTTTCATCGCGCGTAACAAACGAACAACAACTAACAGAATGTCAACACCGCGCACATTCGGTAGCGTATGAATGAAGCTAAAGCTGACACCAATACCAATGCAGAATATGTACATGGCGCATACCTACGCAATGATGAAAACTTGTATTCGAACTTATTGAACACCGTGTATACTATTATTTTTTCAATCTTTCCACACTGCAGTAAAATGAGATGATTGTGGTTGCTTGCTACTGTCTTCCTGGTGCTCTAAAATCGTGAGGTTGTAATGTCTGATAGAGGATTGTGAGGCGTTGAGTCTTGTCCAGTTTGGTCTATGTGTGCACAGTCCGTTCTTGAAGGTGATTTGAGGTGAAGTGATAAAAATCCATAACTTTGGTGGCTATTTTTAGAATTTGCTTAATATCGTGAATGTGACACAAATAGTAATACGGCCAGGAATACTGCAAAACGTCAATTCAATTATGTGGATGCCGAAACATAATAGGTTAACGGGATGTAATGTTAGCCTAGCTCCTTCATTCGGCCTATGTTTCAAAAATGTCATAAATTCAGCGATAATCGGCAAATTCATGGTGGCATCATGATGATCGCTTTATTTTGAAGCATTGTGTCAAATGTTCATCAATTTGTAGTTATATACTTGAGTGATATCTTTTCGATTTCCTTAACCTTTAAGCCACCATGGTTTTCCTTAACTTTTAAGCCACCATGGCATGGCGGGGAGCAAAGCAGAGTCGACGATGAGTGGAAACACAGCGCACGGGAATCCGGATTAATAAGCATGCGAAACTATAATTTGTACGAACGATTTAATGAGCGAATAGAATGAAATTACACTCGTGCTCTACATGCAATATAGGCGCGAACAGAAGTTCGTTGGTCGGCAGGGTTGCCGTTTATGCTGCAACGTTCGAGGGTTGCACAGATGGGTGGTAGCGGAGAGTAATCATCTACTCAACTCTACTACCGATCAAGTCCGCAGCGGCAGGCCCTCCGATGCGGCTACAGAGGACTATGTCAAAAAAGTTCATGAAATGGTGTTGGCTTACCGGAAAGTGAAGCTGCGTGAGCTAGCAGATGTCACAAAGATTAGTACTGAGTGCACACATATTTTGGACGAGATTCTGCATATGAAAAATTTATCCTGCCGCTGGGGGCCGTGCATGCTCACTCCTGACCAAAAACACGAACGCGAGAGCACTTCGAAACAGTGTTTAGACTTGCTGATGCGGAATCGGAAGGACTTTTGGTGTCGATTGGTAACGGTTGATGAAACCTGGATCCACTATTACACACCAGCGAACAGAAGCGGCCTAGAGAGGCTCAATGGGTCGGCATTATTCGAGCGATTGAAGGACAAAATCGCTGCAAAACGGCCTGAAGAGAAAAACAATTTTGTTTTTGCAAGACAAAGCGCCGGCGCACAAGAGCATCACAACCACGGCTTAAATCAAGAACTTTCGGCTACAATTGCTTCCGTATCCACCCGATTTGGCTCCCGCGGACTATTATCTGTTCCAAAACCCCAAAAGACGGCTCATCAATAAAACAAATCAGCTCACGCGAGGAAATCATCGACGCCACGGAGGAGTATTTTGCAGAAAATTAGTTTTCGGACGGGATCAAGAAGTTGGAAAATCGCAGGAATAAGTTTATCGAGCTAAAAGGGGACTACATTGAATAAAATAAAAAAAAAATGTTCAAAACCACTTTTTTTTTCGTTCCCAAGGAGGTTACTTTCCACCCCACCTTGTACTTACGTGCTAGACCTACATACTGCGGTCAATATTAATATCTAAAACGGAATTCAAATTCTTAAATTAAGATTTATTGTACGGTTAGAAGGATCAATACGGTGGATTTCACTGTGTGTGTCCAATCTAACACCCATCGGCCGGCAATGGTATTATGGAAGAAATCTGTTTACAACAATCATTCAAGTGACCATTGGAAGCAGCTTTAATCCGGGAGCTAGAAAGTGATAGCTCTACTGCAGATCCAGCAACCCATTTCAGAATGTCTGGAGAGTCACGCCCATTCCGAGGTTACTTTCACATACAATAAGCCCCGCATGTAAACATTACCGATATCATTTGGATAAGGGCACTGCAACACACTTCCAGATTTGGAAATTTAAAATTTCCAAACCAGGCACGTATTTAGTATTTTTTGAAAATAAGATTTTTGTTATATAGTTAGATATATCTCACCCATGTCCGCCTCCTCTATCACACTATCTTGTTCATTCGTAAAAGTAAAGATTTTCGACGTTGATTCGTGATTAATTTCATGCACTCGCGATTAAATATGCGTAAAAATTAACATTACTAAACCGCCCGCTAGATATGCAACCAGCATAACAAAACTCTGTACACCCCGTGGTGAATGCACCTAAAATTATGTGCAAGTTTTTCACCCGCCCATGCGCGTTGTTTTCGTTTGCTGCTTCTGACCAGCAAATGGCCGTTCTCTACATTGCACTAGTCTTCTTTTTTTTCACTCCACACTCTGCCAATAATGCAAATCCCCGTTATGTGGCGACTTTATATCGAGCTTCAAAACTGCTAATAATCATCGATTCACTCGCGACAAAGCGCAAAAACCCTCTGAACTAATAAATTATACCCGAGTGTCACAATATTACCACTAATAACCAAAACTAAGCTGATTTAACTCTTCTTCCGGGTGCGGGGGCGATGCACAAAAACAAACAAAAACGGGGAAATACTACCGACACTCACACATTTCGAGAGGGAATCGATTATATTCACTACGGCTTACACAATTTTCGCGGAGATTTTATGATTTCACTGTTAGCTCAAGTTAAATTACGATTTATTGTTTGATTTTTTTCGCGAAAACGACGCAGCAAAAAACAAAACTCGTCAGTTTCGAAGCACGGCTTTCTGCGATTCCCACCAAAAACCAATTTTTATTTTTCTTTCTTTCCCCTCCTCCTTTTTTTTTTTTTTTGACATCCCCCCCCCCACCCCAACAAATAAAAAACAACTTTTCCACACAACCCCCCCTTTTTATTTTTTCTTTTCTTCTTTTTTTATTCTTTTTTGCCCCCCCGTACCCCCTTGCTACCCCTGGGAAACTTCTCCCTCCCCCGGATTCTTATAGTTATCTGCTTGGACGTCCTTTGGAGCAATTTATTCTCCCACTATGGCAAATAAACGTAAACTTAAAGGACAATCTATTGATTCGCCTTCAAATCAAATCAAATGTGAGTAATCAATTTGATATGCTCACAGATGATGAGAGTGATCCATCATCTAACCAAAACTTGAATAAACTTTCTCGATTCAGAAAGGAAAAAGGTCCCCCTGTTGTGGTGACAATTTCGGATTTCCATGCTTTTCGCAAGGAAATCATAACATTTGTTGAAGGTGTTAAATATTCCCTTCAAATTTCCAGACGAGGTGAATGCCGTCTTGAGTATCTTACTCAGAAGAACCACATTTTTTTCACATACGACACCAAAGCTGAACGTCTTTTTAAGGTTGTCTTGAGGTGAATCTCTGGATAAAATCAAAAACGAGTTGATAAAATTACTTTGAATTAGCTCAGCCCAAGTAATTTAAATGAAAATGAAGTCCCGGCCTGGCGATTCTCGCAAAGGGATTTCAAAGGATTTTTACTTAGTTCACTTCAAGTCAAGTGAACTTAATCACCTTAAGGCTTTAGAAAAAGCAAGCCATTTGCTTCATGTTCGAGTGAAGTGGGAACATTTCAAGAAGACTGAATTTCCAAAGCCTCACCCAGTGCCGTAAGTGCCAGGGATGGGGTCACGGAACAAAGCATTGCCATATGATTGGTAAATGCATGAATTGAGGTAATTTTTAGCACACTAAAGGCACATCGATCAGCAAAGAACAAATTCCTACCAAACCGTCGGTAGAAACAGCGGACAGGTTTTTCCATCCGCAACTGTTACTTCAAACGCTCAACGAGGAGCAAAAACTATTTCGATACCTGCAGGCACCAACAGGGTTCAATCTGCAACCCCTACATTCTTACCTAACCGTGTTGTTAACAATGATCAACATGTAAATGGACCTACCTATGTAAATGGACCTACCAAAATTCCCACGGGAATTCTGATGAATTTGATTAAGGTAGCACTTTCGCTCCTAAATTAGAATTTTTGCAGCAATCGTTAATCGATATGATAACCGATATGCTAAAAACTAATTCCATGTTTGATGTTATCCAAACTGGTATTAAAATTTGCCATTCATATTGCCATGACATTGCAATTCAGTAATGGATTTTAAGTCATTAAATATTTTGAATTGGAATGCTCGACCCATCAGAGATAACGAGGATGAGCTATTTAATTTTTTTAGGGGTC
This sequence comes from Aedes koreicus, assembly GCA_024533555.2. Classification (NCBI taxonomy): domain Eukaryota; kingdom Metazoa; phylum Arthropoda; class Insecta; order Diptera; family Culicidae; genus Aedes; species Aedes koreicus. The sequence goes on along the minus strand of JAHHFK020002058.1, from coordinate 345,167 downwards.
CTTACCTTCACATTGCTGTTATAACTGAGACTTATCTCAAACCTGCCCATAAGGTCAAAAGAGATCCAAATTATTTTGTCTACCGAAATGATCGCCTTAATGTAGCTGGCGGTGGCGTTGCCATCATTGTCCATAGGCGTATCAAACATCACATTCTTTCTTCATTTGAAACCAAAGTTTTTGAAGCTTTGGGGGTTTCAGTTGAAACAAAATTTGGCCAATTTACTTTTATAGCTGCCTATTTGCCTTTCCAATGCACTGGTCGGCAAAAGAACTGGCTCAAGGGTGACCTCCAGAAACTTACTCGTCATAGGTCTAAATTCTTCGTTATTGGTGATTTCAATGCAAAACACCGCTCATGGAATAATTCGCAAAGCAATTCCAATGGTAATATACTTTTTGATCATTGTTCCGCAGGCTACTACACTATTCAATACCCAAACAGCCCAAATTGCTTTTCTTCAGCCAGAAATCCCTCAACTATTGATTTGGCCCTAACTGATTCATGTCAACTTTGTAGTCAATTGATTACCCATGCTGACCTCGGTTCTGATCACCTTCCAGTTACATTTGAAATATCTCAAAAAATCATTTCTAATTCCATCAGTTCTACTTTCAACTACCATAGAGCTGATTGAGATCAATATCGAACTTTAATGGAATACAACTTTGATAATGTTCCATTGTAAACAAAATGAAATTAATAATGCTCTTGAATCTCTGGATTTCTCAATAAGTAGAGCTGCTTCAGTGCCAAAATGCGAGGTCAAATTCGATTCAGCTATAATTGATTACGATCTTCAGCTCTTGATTGTCTGAAAAATGTACATAGGCGTCAATATAAAAAAACACGTGATCCCGCTATGAAAATCAAATGGCGAGATTTACAAAAACAAATTTAAAAACTCTTCTCTGCCCTGAAAAACAAACATTTTGCAAATAATTTGTCAAAATTAGATCCGAGTTCCAAACCTTTATAGAAACTCTCAAAAATCTTGAAAAAACCTCAAAAGCCTATACAAGCGCTTAAGGAAGGTAATAAAATTTTGCTCACAAATGCTTCTAATATTCAAACAAATTTTTAGACCGACCATGCTTTATGCTGTGCCAATATGGTCTAGTTGCTGTGCTACTAGAAAAAACAAACACTTCAAAGGATTCAGAACAAAGTTCTAAAAATGATTTTGAAGCTGCCATACTGGTTCAATAGTACTTAATTACATAGAATTTCAAACGTTGAGACTCTAGAAGAAATGTCCAACAAAATAATTCATAATTTTAGAAAAAAACCATTACAATCTTCAATGATCAATTCTCTCTATAGATAAGAACTAGTTTTAAGAAATCAACAGTTATTCTTACACGTAGGTAAAATAAAAACCCTTGTCAAAAATACTGAATAGACAAGGTAAAAATAATATTAACACAATTAGATATAAATGATAGCATATGAGGTTGAAATGTTAATTACTTAGCAAGAGCACCTAGGATAAACCCTTGCGCTGAACTGGCCGGCTTGACGTGCCGCAAGGACTCAGTAGGGATCAAGACCCGAAGCTAAGAGTCAGTTCCATTGTGGTTATATCACATTTATTAGCAGAGCAGCACATCGAAATTTTAGGTTCATTATTCTTTATATGCTATACAATTGCAGATCATCCATGGATATCCAAAGTTTTGTAAAATAATTTAAAATCATTTGTTTTTTTTTTGGTGGCCATGATACATTATCTAGGCTTTCAGGTTCATGGTGGATGTGCGGGTCCGTATACAATTGCAGCAGGACCACAATCTGCAGACACGTAAATACAAATATCGTTTTATATTATAACATCCATTCACTACATTTTGTATGCTTTTTTATAAGTCATTTTCAGCTTCGCATTTATGCATCCTTGTCAGTTATAGCTCATCTAACCTACGTTATGTATTTGAAAAGATAGGAAGGTTTTTAATGTTTTTTTTTTAGAAAGGATCATATTCGAAAAATTCTACTTAAAAAAGCACTTTCCTTCTTCATCAGAAAAATATATTAATTCAAAACCTAACAGTTTACAGTCATTCATTTCCTATTTCACAGACATGAGGAATCATTTATGGGTGTACAAGAGCTATAGAAAAATTCAATTTCCTAATTTTTTATTTTAGTTTTATTAAGATTCAGTTTTTAGATTCATACTCATCTGAAATTTATTTCGCCTTATTATTAGCTGTCATCAGTTTTTCAATTATGATTATGATATTAATACACATCTAATTTTTATTTTCAGTAACATACCAGTAGATGTCATATATATCTTGTACCTACGCTTATTATGTTCTCTGACTATTATTGTGAAAACAAATTCTAATCTTAGTAGATCTTATTTCAATAGAAACTGCAACAGTGGAAGTCTTTCGATGAGTGGATGTTCAGCTTAGTTACGGATATATGATTTCTACTGTAGTTTACTGGCCTGCTGGTATTATTATTTTATATTATAACGTCAGTTTATTATTTTATGTTATGATATTAAATGATGTGACATAATTGCATTCAAATTCATTTCATTAAAATCGCTATTTCCGATGAGACTCACTACATAAATTATTGCAAGGAAACGGAACAGCACATCGAAATTTTAGGTTTACTATTCTATTGCTATATAATTTCAGATTATCCATGGATATCCCAAGTTTGCGGAGATAATTTTAAATCAATTTTTTTTCTCGCAGCTACATTGTCTAAACTTTCAGGTCCACAAATGGAATTGTTATTTTCATTCTTCTATTCATTCACTATATTATTTGTCATTATAATATTCATTCGCTATATTTATTAAAATTATAATATTAATTCACTATATTGTATACATTACTATATGACATTAAATATATATTGGGAAGGGAGGGAGCATCAGGGTATCACTCAAGCTGGAATTGGACAATGGAGTGGTATGACAACCGGCGTCTGGGAGGGAACAAACAGTATCATTTTCTTTATCCTACCGATTCGATTGTGGTGCTGTGAATTCTACTTCAACAATTTCAGTGAGAGTGACGCGCCCTTCTTAACAAGCCATCCCGTAGAAAGCTTAATGAGTATTGCGAATTGGGTTATTCGATTTGTTGGATCGTATCGTTGGAAGGAGATTCTTATGTTTCCGCGGGTTTCGCGTAAGTGTCTCTGCTTACGGGTCCGCCCCACCGTTTTTGGCCCTTCATACAGCGTTACTGTGAATGCAAACGGGTAACTCAATTTGATCTTGCTATTAAGTGGAGCTGCATACATGACAAGGTCTTAGAAGGGATGGTGGCTACCTTACATACATACATACAGCAAGAGCACCTAGGATAATATATGAATGTAAAATAATGTAAAATTTGGAATAAATAAGGAGTTGAAAAAAAAACATCTATGACGCAACGCCTTCTGTTATTCGAAAACAAACACAGACCATAGTGGATAGTCTGGATGAATGTAGTCGCATAAAAGGTGTTAAACTGCTCGATCTAATTTTTGGACCGAAGGTAGTCTTGAATATTAATTTGATAAGCAATAAACCCGACTGAACCCTTCTTACACTTCACCAGAATTACGAACTCTCAAATGTGGTCAATATTATTTTCATAAAAAAATCCTGGAAGATCCAGGAATATTCGATATCTCGATATTTTCAGTTTATAAAATGAACTATTTGACAATCCTGAACGTATTGTTCATCGATGTGATTAAAATATTATCATTAATCACTATAGTCACTACTTAGCGACCTGTTTATGTTTGTTATATAAAAGGGGAAATAACATAAATATTAGAAATTCCATATAATCAGTCCATAGAATGAATTTTTAGACAATCCTAAGCGTCAATTTTGATCATCGATATGGATTCAAGATGTTTAATAAGTAAATGTTCGTTGAAAATTGTATAGTTATAGTAAAGGGCGATACGGTCAAAATTTGGTCAATATCAACTTGACGTATTTCTTTCAATTTTGCATTTAAAAAACCTGAACACCCCTCATTTTGAAGGTGTGTGTGTAGAATGTTGCTCCTATTTTGATTTTGGAATTCACTCTTCAGTTGTCAAAATGCCGTCCAAGCAAGAAGAGCAGCGTATCAAAATTTTGCTCGCGCATCGCGAAAATCCGAGCTACTCGCACGCAAAGTTGGCAAAATCGCTAAAAGTTGCCAAATCAACCGTTACAAATGTAATTAAAGTGTTTGGGGAACGTTTGTCGACAGCCAGGAAGTCTGGATCGGGGGGAAATCGAAAACCGGAAGCCGCTGAGACGACAAAGAGAGTTGCCGGTAGTTTCAAGCGAAACCCTAACCTATCTCTCCGAGATGCCGCAAATAAGCTGGGTGTATCGTCTACAACCGTGCATCGAGCCAAAAAACGAGCCGGACTATCGACTTACAAGAAGGTAGTGACTCCAAATCGCGATGATAAACAAAATACGACGGCCAAAGCGCGATCCCGGAGGCTGTACACGACGATGCTGACGAAGTTTGACTGCGTGGTAATGGACGACGAAACCTACGTCAAAGCCGACTACAAGCAGCTTCCGGGACAGGAGTTTTATACGGCAAAAGGAAGGGGAAAGGTAGCAGATATTTTCAAGCACACGAAACTGTCAAAGTTCGCAAAGAAATATCTGGTTTGGCAAGCCATCTGTACCTGTGGCTTGAAAAGCAGCATTTTCATAGCTTCCGGGACTGTCAACCAAGAAATTTACGTGAAAGAGTGTTTGAATAAACGTCTGCTGCCTTTCCTGAAGAAACACGGTTGTTCCGTACTGTTATGGCCGGATTTGGCATCTTGCCATTACGGTAAAAAGGCCATGGAGTGGTACGCCGCCAACAACGTGCAGGTGGTTCCCAAGGACAAGAACCCTCCCAACACGCCAGAGCTCCGCCCAATTGAGAAATACTGGGCTATTGTCAAGCGGAACCTAAAGAAGACCAAAAAAACTGCTAAGGACGAGCAGCAGTTCAAGGCAAACTGGCTTTCTGCGGCGAAGAAGGTGGACAAGGTGGCTGTACAAAATCTGATGGCAGGGGTCAAGCGTAAGGCCCGGCAATTCGGATTTGGAAAAGCGGAAGCCTAACTGAATATTTTTCCTGAATTTTATACTAATTGAACTTGAAAAAGAAATTTAATTTGATTTTTTAAATAAACGATTTCACCGATTTACACGCGTTTTCCCTTGACCAAATTTTGACCGTATCACCCTTTAAATGGAGACTTTGTGCAATTTTCGAATATACTCGTTGCAGTTCAAAACCAGACCACTCGAGCCAATCGATGCTGCTCTAATTCTATATAGTCGCATAGTGTGGCTAGTCCACTGTATGTGCTATAAATACAACGCACCAGATGCAGAACAATAGAATACAAGCGACATCGATTGGGGTGAGTGGTCTTGTTCGGTTTTGAACTGCAACGAGTATATTTTCATCTCACAATTATGTGCTCTCAGATATTGTTTCGGTCATATATCCGTGACGGATAATCTAATCATAAAGAAATATTGACCAGTTATTTGAAGATTTTATAGCTTTGATTTGGCACCAACAATACTAAAATCGGTACACAAATAGCTCAGTAAACTGTTTGATTACTATTATAATAAGCTGTCAAGTACTGTTTCGTTCATATCTTTGTAACGAAATGTCCGAATGAAAAAAAAAATCAATAGCTTTCTATGGGAATGTAGTAACTTTCATTTGCCGTCCACAGAACTGAAATCGGTTCACAAATTGCTGAGAAACCGATGTGCTATTATTTCTAACACATACGCACACACACGCACACCCCCCCCCCCCCCACACACACACACACACACATATATATACACACACACATACACACACACAAACATACACATAGACATGTGCTCAGTTCGTCGACCTGAGTCGAATGGTATATGACACTCGGCCCTCTGGTGCTCTGGGGCCTTTGGTGTAAGAAGGGTAGAAAGAAAAAATGTTTTTACACTTCCAAATTATCAATTTTATAGGAGAATATCATTGATTGATCCCAGTGTGAGGCACTCCACATATAATTACTTCGATTCCCGCTCTTGTATTTCTAAATAATTTCCAAAGTTTGGAAATTTGATATCTCAAATCAGTCATTAGGATTTCTATCGATTTCGATAACATGATACAAGGGCTGCAAAATGGTGAGTAGACACCTGGGATGGAGCGTGCGTCCCCGCAACATAGCACTGATCCTCACAAGTTCCTACCTCATGCTTCCACGGGTCAAGAGATGACAAAGACCGCCAGCTAAGGGTTGCGTACATAGCTGGTAGTGCAGCCTGGGCACTGTTGTCCTTCTGACTTCAGCTAGATTGAGGAGGTGCGTGCCGAGCGGCTGTCCACCAAGGAGGTGCGGCTCAAACAGCGTCTGCCCTGGCATCCAGCGGCTGAGTAAGAAACGCTGTACCGCATCAGCTATACCTTAGGAAGCAGTCCCACCAACGCGATGTAGAATGGTAGCATGCTGAAATCTTACCCTACCACAAAAAATTGAAGTGGTCAGATCATCTATGGAATTCCCAAGTGTTGTTTAATAATTTTAAATTTTTTGTTTCCTTCGTGGCAACGATAATGCAAGTGCGTCTACAATTGCAGCTGGACATCAGTCTACAGACATGCAGACAGTACAAATATAATTGTTACTATCATTTTATATTATAACATCCCTTCACAATATTTTTAAGGCTATTTTCAGGTTTGCATTTAGCTATTTTCAGGTTTGCATCGTCGTAAGTTTTAGCCCACCTAACCCACGACATGTATTTGAAAAGATAGGATAGGATAGGATGGTTTTTAACGTTTTTATCAGAAAGGATCATATGACAAATTCTACTAAATAAAATTTCCAAAAAAGTTTAATAATTCAAAAACTAAAATTGTTTATGATCTCTCATTTTCTATTGCACAGATATAAGGAATAATTTATGGGCCCAGTAGAAAGCAAGAGTTATCGGAGAATTCAAGTTTCATTTTTCTTTTCTCTCTCTGCTTTTTTTTTGTAGATTTATTAAGCTTCCGTTTTTGGGCAGTAATCATAATCATATAAAATTTATTTCGGCTAATTGTTTGCTTAAATTTTCTTTGTTATTCTGCCTGGTGATCAACTTTCTTTCATTATATCACTTTGGAAATTTTCGCCATTTCAGAGTTTCAATCATCTGACATCACAGCAGAAGAAACAAATAGTTGCATTTAATTTTTATGTGTATACTATTACAACATCGTATTGTTTTTATCGTATAATCATTATATATATATTATTTTAATCATATTAAAAATATTTTCTCAAAGATTAATAATAATAATTAAATTTCATTTGCTTCAAGGTTACAAGGAAATAGATTCCAGATAGTACAGATATTTTATTTCATTGTATCTAAAGTTTTTCTATGAATTTAAATCATTGAATATTATTAAAATTAATAAATGCTCTTCAATTCTACTGATTATGTATATCTATATGTCCTGAATACATACATATTTTTTTGATCCATGTATAATTAAATGGTATATGTTTTATTTAATTGCAATAAGACCTTCACATTCCAGAGTTATATTCATCTGCCACTGATTAAGCTGTAAAGATGCACCAATCTGCATATGATTATCATATGCCTATTATTACTATTTTAACTATTTCATCATATTATTTTATTTATAACCATATTTAAATTACAGGATGACGAATTCCAACCATGGCATATTTTAAATAAATATTGTAGTATATTTCATTGCTCTATTACATACTGCATATATTGCATATTATGAAATATTATGTACATTATAGGGTAACGGGATGTAATGTCAGCCTAGCTCCTTCATTCGGCCTATGTACCAAACATGTCATTAATTCGACGATAATCTACAAAATGATGTTCGTATCAGGATGACCGATTTATTTCAAAGCCATTGAGACATTATTGATCAATTAATAGTTGTTCACTTCCACGTAGTTATCGATTTCCTCAACTTTTTAGACAACATGACTTTACTGGTTGAGCTGAACAGATTATCTACACGATCTTCGAATGATCTTAATTTGCAGAAATTGAACCTATAAACCGAATAATGCAGCCAAGATGTACAGAAAATAGTCACACGTTATAAACTAACAGGTCATATAGGTATAATAACAATGATTTAACAAGAAAACCACAGACCCAATGTAAGGAATATATTTTTTCCACGTCCCCAACCATGGCCTGTTGTAAAAAAAGCATAGTAAAAATGTTGATATTGGTAAAATTTACAATAAAAATGTCTGAGTTTCGGTTCAAAGGTTTTCATATGGCTCATCTTAACACAAACTGAAAGAACAAAATCGGTGTAGAGTGAATTATAATGTTTTGATTATCAAATGGTCGCTAAATCATATGTGAAAATTACTTACGTGATTCTTATCGGCTTTAGTATAGTTTGATTTATGAAATTATTTGTTGGGTAGAGCAAATATAGCTTGGAACGCATTGAATCAGAAAATCAGAAAAAAAATCGTACAAAGACAACATTTAATAAAAAAATCTGTCGAATGAGACGAACTTGCATCCATGAATAGACCCAACTTGGTGCTTATAGACCGACATTACATCCATATCCCTCCAAAGTTACTGACTTTATAAAATGAGTTGTGTAACTTTTCATGGTACCTACTACAAAATGGTATATTAAACATATCTAAGCAAGTGTATAAATAGTTCAATATCGCTTCCAGCTCAAATACCTTATGAGTTATAATAAAAAATGTAATCGATTGTTGCATATTAGGCTGAGTCAAGGGACACATACCCTATATAATAAATACTGGGTTGGGAGGGAGCATCAGGGTATCATTCAAGCTGAAACTGGACGATGGTTTGATTGACTGCCTGGGTCTAGGAGGGAACGAGCATTATCATTTTCATTAACCTACCGATTCGATTGTGATGCTGCGAATTCTACTCCAACGGTTTCAGTGAGAGTGACGCGCCCTTCTTAACAAGCCATCCTGTAGAAAGCTTAGTAAGTATTGCGAATTGGGTTATTCGAATTGTTGGATCGTATCGTTGGAAGGAGATTCTTAATTTCCCGTGGATTTCGCGTGAGTGTCTCTGCTTACGGGTCCACCCCTCCGTTTTTGGCCCTTCATACAGCGATATTGTGAATTCAGATCGGTGGCTCAATTTGATCTTGCTATTAAGTGGAGCTGCATCCAAGCCAAGGGAATGAAGGGTGTATGTAAGGGTGGCTACCATACATACCATGCATACCATTTCGATAACATGATACAATGAATAGTAGATCAAAACAATATCTTTCAATTTGTTTATCGTAAAATCCGTCAAAAAAATCCGAGAAGTTGTGTATAAGACACGACCGCATGGTTGATGTAGACTACGTGAAACTGTTAGTTGCATTCATATGTTATATAAGTTAGATTAAGCAGCCCTCAGCTGCGTTTTGTAGCGAAACATTGTAAGAAAATTCGATTGCTCACTCTTTGGAATTTGTTTGATGACCATGAAAAGGGCTGTTTGGTATGAATGAAGGTATGGAGGAAAGGGCAATGGTTACGATGATACACGCAAGCAATGAAAATCAATCTCAAACAATAAACATCGTAGCGATTGTTGAACATTGAAACAAAAAAGTCTAATACGTTTGCCAATCAAAAGTAGAATAGATGTATTGATCCTGCTATATAGAATATTAAAATTTATCCTGGTTACCCACGTCACAAATACGATATGACCAATTCGTAATATTGTGAAAAAGTTGAATATGGACGTTAGTGCCGTTGGAGTTACCTTGTCATTTGCAAATCACAAAACTAAGCCCGGTAGGTTAAATTCAAACGTTGACCCGCTGAGACCTTACCCCACAGTGGGATGTTAGGCAAATGTAACGTCCTTGGTTCGAATACTACTTTACCCATGCCCTTCGCTCAATTTTCAATACATCTATTCAATTTTCAACCTACCGTACACTGACTGAACTTTCAACACTTTCTCTTCATATCTTTCATTCTAGCAAACATTACTGTCCACTCTTGGTGCCTCATGGTGATGAGCGAACAACTCCTTCTACATCAAGAATTTAGTGGCCAAAATAAGTGCCCGGAACTACGGGGCTTTGTCCATAGCAAATCCAAGTTTGCTTCTCCTGACTAATTCGCCCAAAATCTAATTATCAGCAAGGAATTTGTAGCTGTATACTTGAATCCAAACTATTCACGACTCAAAACCTATGGACTCAAAGCTATTAGCTATTAGCAAGAGTGCCTAAGAAATGTATACTACAGTTTGTTAAGGCTCACACTGGTCCTGTGACATTTTTATCAGATTTGCCTAGTTCAGCCGGGAAGTGCTACCAAATATCTGTTATTTTTATAACTTTTTTTTTGGAATGATGTACCAATCAAAAGAATTTGATGCTTAAAAGTTTTGGTTTATATCAAAACATCGACAACGTGTACTTTTAATAGGCATGCGTTTCCATTTACCGTGCACTTTTCCAACGCTTCATCCATGACAGCAGTGACATGGTTCGTGTGGAAAAACAATATTGTTGTAGTTCTGAAAACCGGTAGCGTAATGCCTTTACAAACTAGCGTATCAATATGCCGAACTCGATCATGAGCATTTAATAAGCACTTTAGCAATAAATTTATAAAAAAAATATCTTCGGATTGATGGGACACATGGTTGGCAAGTTCCTTCAAGTACTATAATGAAAACGCGTAGTAGAATAGTCAGCAAAACCTAAAAACATAACATTTTTGAAAAACTTATCTCAAAATCTAAAATACAAAAAATATAAAAACGAGGGGTCTCTTTGGTCCCAAGACCATAAAAACCATGAAAAACTAAAAGAATCCATGTTTTCATAATCAATATTGCAGTAAAGGAGGTTTTCTATTTTTCCATAATAGTATGTTTAATTACCTTTCATTGGCGTTTTTGATTGATACAATCGACCCAGTGGTTCAAAAGTTATGATTGTTTGAAAGAAAGCATTTTTGAAAAAAGTCAATTTTTTGGACCACCTTAACGCAGGAACGGCCAATAACGAAATAAAAAAATAAGGGTCAAATCTTTTTTGATAAAGAACAAAACTACCATTTATTATACCAATTCTGAAAATAATACGGTGTTTAACTGAAATACTAAACAATATACATATTTTGAAAATATAGCTTGTGTGTAAAAATTCACTGGTTTGTTATTGAAAAGAAAATTTGGAAAGTTTTAATATCCAAAGGGCTTGAAAGAGCTGGAAAAACAGAGTAGAACTATCATAGATAAAATTTCAATTGAAAGATGTATGATGTTTCTGTTTTTGAAAGCAACAAATTTTTCTAAAAGACATCTATTAAAAAAAAATTCTTCTCTTCTCAATAATCAAACTTTTTGAACATTATTTGGCCACGACAATCCGTGGCAATGTTTGCAATACATAGCAAATATATCCATTCATCAAACTCGGAAGGGGTAAACGTTCTGGTTGGTTTTCCTATACGACATAAACCGCTATGGAAGGATTCTATGGAAGCATTCGATGGAGCTATGGAGCATTCGGATATGGTATATAGGGTTTTTCATCTAATTTACGTCGTATTGAGAGCAACCCGTGCTTCATTCCTTGTATATTAACGAATTTGAATAAACGTTAGAAAGCTTCTGCAACAGATGACTTTCAAATTTATTCACCATTTCATTAGTACAATTGGATGGATGGACAAAAATGGATTTTGTCAAAAATCTCCCATTTCTTCTAGTTTAAACTGTAAGGGACGTTCTTATACTATGCTACTTGTGATCCCCATGAATGATTTTGTATGGTACATCGATAAAAATTATTGATGTTTTTTGCTCGATAGAACGGAAAGAGGCAATTAGGGGGAAGTACGCAGCTACCCTAGCTTTCACCCACATGAATGAGTTTTTTTTTCTATGTATACATTTTGCTCCACCATAAGAATGCCTGAATGGTCAGTGAACGCACCCAAATTCGGCAAAATTTTGCACATCGTTTTAAATCTGCGTAAGTATAATGGTTTCTAGATGTTCTTTCTAAAATTCGTGTTCTTGTCTTTTCTAGTATGATTGAGCTGCTTCGAATATTTAAGGCTATTTAGTCCTAGATCACGCACGAACACGTGATTTGAATTATAGCTAATGTGTAGATATCGAAAAAACACTTTTCAGCTAGGTACCGGAAATATATGTTTTACCCTACTCACCTGTTCAAACAAAGCACACAGCTCCAGTGTTGTACATGGATAATATTGAGATTGAGAATCTCAGCAGCTATGTTGCATAGGCAGTGCAACAACGACGACACCATCATGAGAAAAGATAAACAACGCACCTAAACAATTAAACCACTTGGTTCAGTTGCTATTGCTGGTAGAATATGGCTACAAGCTGCTAACGGCTTCCGTAAGGTACCTTCAACATCACCATCGTGAAGTTTTTTTTTTGACTGTATTTCCAAGCAAAACCATGAGCTCATTTTGGACAGGGAAGCATGCCCTGTTTCATTTCTAGCTTTTAGCATCAGTGGTACATACCGTTCCCTGATAGCAGCATCCAACAATCTCTCGCACTATGCACTCAGTTTGTCAGTTTCGGACGAAACAAACATTCGAGTGCATTCATGGTGCAGTTCATTCAGTTTCTGTGCATAGTTTGCGGAAAGTTACACACACCTGATGATATCCACCCGTGAGCTGAACAAGCTGTGGCACATTGCAACGTCATTTGGGATTTTTTGTGGTGCTCCAAGTGATAAGATACAATTTAATCTCTTTACCGGGTGCCTGTAAGGTTGCCGCACGAACGGAATGAGGCGCCGAGAAGAATGCACCATAATCCTGTGCTCCGTGTGCATTCACGTGGCAACCGCTAGATTTCGTAGAACAAGAGTGATTTGATACAATAAAACTGGCGAAATGTAGAGCTAACATTTACAAACGAGCAAAAAGTTGGTAACTCGATGGCTTCATATGTAATTGTTTGGGTTTGAATACGTTATGGGCAGGGCTAACTTTGTGCTTCGATGAAAGTTGGAATAAGGTTACTTTACAGACCAACCCTACTAATTAGTTTGATTGGACAAGCCCTAATGATCTACGAGTGAACAATAAACCGTCGGGTAGTAGAAAATAACTTTTAATGGTAAATACATGTATTTATTTTTATTTATTTACTAGCTGAACCCGATGCGTGCGCTGCTACGCTTGCAACTAAATGAAGGAAAATTTAATATAACTGGCACGTTTATGATCTTTTTTAGAAATGATTTTTTTTCTTTAATAAGCAGGGGTTCAAACTTCTATCAAAACATGCTTCTTACCCGAGAAATACACATTTTGTGTTTAAGTAACCTGGATAATTCTCGTTTTTGGTAGAAATTTGTGTTTCATTTGCATGGGAGCCCTCTCTTCCAGAGGGGGGTGGTTACAATCATCGCCTTCAAAACCCTCCACATGCCAAATTTGGTTCCATTTGCTTGATTAGTTCTCGAACCATCACACTGGGCTCTTCGATTATAATAAAAATTTGAGTTTCATTTGTTTGAAGCCCCCCCCCCTTCAGAAAGGGGAGGGGTCTTGAACCACCATAGAAACATTCTTGCCTTCAAAACCCCCCACATGCCAAATTTGATTCGATTTGCTTGATTAGTTCTCGAGTTATGAAGAAATTTGTGTCTCATTTGTATGTGAGCCCCCCTTCTTGAGAGAGTAGGGGTCTCAAACAATCATAAGAACCTTCCCAGCCCCAAAAACCCCTTCATATAAATTTTCACGTTGGTCGGTTCAGAACTGTCCGAGTCTATAAGGGTCTGACAGGCAGACAGACAGACAGAAATTCATTTTTATTTATATAGAAATCTAGCCTCCAAAAACCCCCATTTGCTAAAAGTTGTTTCATTTACTTGATTAGTTCTCGAGTTAAGCAGAAATTTGCTTTTTATTTGTATGGGCGCCCCTCCCCCCCCCCCTTCAAAATGGGGAGGGATATTGAACTGCCATAGAAACATTTCTTGCCTCCAAAAACCTCAACATGCCAAATTTGGATTCATTTGCTTCATTGGCTCTCGAGTTTTACTAAAAATTATGTTTCATTTTTATGGGAGTCTCCCCTTCCAGATGGCGGAGGAGTCTCAAACTTCCATAGAAACATTTTTTGCCTCCAAAAACCTCCACATGCCAAATTTGGTTCCTTATGCTTGATTAGTTCTAGAGTTATGCACAAATTTGTGTTTTATTTGAATGAGAGCCCCCCTCTTACAGAGGGCGGAGGGGTCTCGAGTTACCTTAGAAACATTTTTTACCTTCAAAAACCTCTATCTGCCAAAGTTGGTTCCATTTATTTGATTAGTTCTCGAATTATAGAAAAACTTGTGTTTAATTGGTATCGGAGCGCCGCCCCCCCCCTACTAGAGAGAGAGGAGGGGTCTCGAACTACCGTAGAAACATTTATTGCCTTTAAAATCCCCGCATGCCAAATTCGGTTCCATTTGCTTTATTAGATCTAGAGTTATGAAGAAATTTCAGTTTCATTTGTATGACAGCACCACTTCTAGGAGAAGGGAGGGGTCTCAAACCACCTTAAAACATTTTTCGCCCCTAGAAAACCCCACATGCCAAGTTTGGTCCCATTTGCTTGATTAGTTCTTGAGATATGCACAAACTTCTGTTTCATTTCTATGGGAGCCTCCCTTTCTAGAGAGGGGTCTCAAACTAGAAACATTTCCTACCTCCAAAAACTTCCGCATGCTAAATTTGGGTTACTTTGCTTGATCAATTCTCGAGTTATGCAGAAATTTGTGCTTCATTTGTATGGGAGCTCCCTTTCTAGAGATGGGAGGGGTCTAAAACCATCATAAGAACCTTTCCCGGACCCAGAAACCCCTGCATACAAATTTTCACGCCGATCGGTTCAGTAGTCTCCGAGCCTATTAGGTTCAGACAGACAGACAGACAGAAATCCATTTTTATATATATAGATTAGGTCTTCGATCTTGAAATATATCACACAGACTTTGACTTAATTACTATTTATTATTCTGAATTTAAAACTACCCTTACTAATGTTATAATCATACAAATAATACGCACCATTGAACAATTCACAACAAACATCAAGCGGGTTATTTTGTCCATATTGCGTTCGATGAGTGTAGCTTCGAAAAAAGTGCATTCTTCGAGTAGATCTTGACGGGGTAATGAAGTTCAGCTTTGCTAGGAGTTCGGAGCAGTCAATGCTATTTCCAAGAAGGTCAAACGCGAAAAGTTGCTGTTGATTAATTCACCTATTTCGTAAACACAGCGATGCTCATAAGGCAGAAGCAGGAGCCGATTTCGCCATGGAAGGCGCCGTAGTGCAAACCTGATGAAGCTGTTTTGCCGAGTTCTATACGATCAATCGAAGCTGCGCACAAGAGAAGTGTCTTTAGACAATAAGTAGACCTCAGTGAAGGTTTTGGTGTTGCGTTTGATACGTCCTAGTACCGCGTTGACATTCGATGTTACTAATGACATGAGCTCTGAAAATCGCAACTTTCAATCCAGTGTTACTTCTAAATCCTTTACCAGAGAGACTCGTTGAACCGCGGCAATATGCACTGAACATTCAAATGATATCGGCGAGTTTATTCGTGCTAAGGTGAACACATTGCATTTCTGAACATTCACTTCCATTCCACTCTGGCGCACCAATCCAAGACTCTGTCAATATCCATTTGTAGTAATCAACCATGCTAGTTTTAACGCGAACAATTTTCAGGACATCCACGTGCATTACTTTTGGTGATTTCAGTTCACTAAATAGATCATTCACGAACAGCATTCATGAATGAATCAATCGTGAACAGGAAGAAATAAATTGGCACGAGATGGCTTCCTTGGGGGACACCAAATGTGATGATGAACGGAGCCGACAGTGTACTATCAATCCGCACACTTCGGTTGGATAGATACGACAAGATCTACATGGATCTCAGCCAATCGGGAAAACCATTTCTTTTTTTTTTCTTCTGCCAACTTACTCGGTCAGGAGCTTTAAAAAAATCAACATAAGCAACATCAACCTGATGACGTTTTTCAATACTTTCAATCAGCGATGAGACGTAATTCATTAAATTAGAAGCAGATGATTGCTTTCTCACAAATTCATGCTGATCATCAATGGTGATATGCTGTATTGCAGGATAAAGAACATCTAGCAATATGCTCTCAAAAACCTTCGGAGGCAACTCAGAATTGTAGTTTCTCTTTAATTCTTTACATCGCGAACGTTACCAGATTTGTGGTTGGCATTTACAGACTCACTTTCTATTTCACAAGAAACACACTTTCAGCAAGAGAACGGTTTAAATCCAGGTATTGAAACATATAAACTGGCAACCTAAACCTGGGTCAAATAAGAGGTAAAAGTTAAGAATAATACTTAACTGCTCCTAATAAATAAATAGAAACGATGCGCTACGTGGTAAGCTGTACCGCTCCAGGAAGCTGTACCGCGAGTGGTTGGTGCAGCCGAAATGCATCAAAATGGTCGACGAGACGTACATTAAAGCGTACATTAAAGCAGATCCCCGGCCTGTAGTTTTTTTGTCGGCAAGTCCCGCCTATATGTTGAAGAAGGTTGACAAATTTGCCAAGAAGTACTTGGTGTGGCAGGCGATCTGTGGCTGCGGCAAATTCAGCAAGCCATACATAACGACCGGCACCATCAACGGCCAAATATATAAATCAGTATGCCTCCAGATGCGCCTGCTGCCCTTCCTCCGGTCCTATCAAGGTAACACTCTGTTTTGGCTGAATCTGAAATCGTGCCATTACGCGAAACCGGTGATGGAGTGGTACGAAGCCGATGTTGTTTATGTGCCGAAGGAGGAGAATCCGCCAAACTCGCCAGAACTTCGCACAATAGAATAATTATGGGTGATTATGAAGGGCAAGCCCCGGAAAGCAGAGAAGGTCTTCAAAAATCGACAGGGATTTGTAGAAAGAGTGGATGGAAGTGTGTAAATAAGATGGCGTTAAGTCCAAGGTTCAGACATTTAGCCCAGCAGGGGGTGTTGAATAAACCAACTTTTTAGAAACATAGCTGATATGTTTTTATTTATTCCCTGAGAGTTTCAAAAAATTCCGACTTTAAATAATTTTTTGGTGATCATTTTTGTCTGCTGCATTTTTTTTTCGAGTACAAGCTTTAAGATTTCAGTATTCAGAATGCTCAAATTTCGCCTTCTTGGCATGCTTTCGACTAGGTTGTGGAGGTATGCTTCATCGATGTTCTGCCAGGTTTCATTTAAAGCTGTGAACAGTTTGGTTTTGTTCGTCACTTCACCTCTATCAATCTGTCTTTCCGAAATCTACCACAAATTTTCGATAGGGTTGAGGTCTGGTGATTGTGGTGGCCATTTAAACAGTTTTATGCGATTTACTATGATGAACGCAGTTGATTTCCGAGCAGTGTGCTTAAGGTCATTGTCCTGCTGGAAAATGAAGTTTTCCTCGAGCTCCATTTTATGCAGCGATTCCTCCGAATTTTCATTGATTAAATCAATGTCACGATCAGCAGTCAGAATGCCTTCGATATACACGAGATTACCTACACCGGACCACGAGAAGCACGCTCACACCATAATACTTCCTCGAACATGCTTCACAGTCTTCTAAACGTTCTGCTCCAACAAGCGTTCTCCCGACTTCATCCAAACACGAGGGCGCTGTTTCTTGCCAAATAATTCCAAATTGCTCTCATCAGCCAAACCACTTGTTTCCAGAATTCAAAGGGGTGTTCAGCATACTCTTGAGCAAATTTTAATCGTTTGAATTGGTTGACTTTGTTTATTAGAGGAAGCTGACTTGCATACTTTATCTTCAATCCTGATTCTTTCAGTCTGTAGTGAATAATTCTTTCGGATGCCTTCGGATTTAAATTCTCACGTATAGCATGACTCGTTATTAATGAACATCTTCTTGCCATGACCTGCCATACTTCCATATTGTTCGAACTTCTTTCATACCTTCCTTACACCAAAGTAGCTTAAAGCATACTTAGCAGCAATCTTCCTAGACGATTCATGACTTTGGTGGTCCCAAACGATGAGATTACTGATTTTTAATGGAATTTGCTTACTTCCCATCTTAACCTTCCTAAGATATTGGGGTCAATTCTGACCCATGGCGCAACTTCAATGCACGGTATCGTTTTTATTTTTAAACCAATCGAAATTTTGAAATTTTCTGACTTTTAATATTTTACGAATTTCTTTTATTTTGAATAAACATATTTAAAAAAAATCAGTTTAAGATGGTTGTACAAAAAAAAATTACACCTAAAATATACGGGTAAATATTGACTCGGATTTCAAACCTTCGTAGAAATTCGAAATTCTAACTTAGAGTCAATGTATATGCACCCTTTGAAAGGTTCTGGTATCAAAAGTGCATTGTAATAAAAAAAAATAACTGGTTTCAGTAACATTTTCCCCCGGGAATCTGTTACAAAGGGAAGGAAGTTTTAGTTTGGCTGTGTTAACAGAAATGCATCTAAAACATTTCAGACTCCTTGTAGAGAATTGGCGTTTTCAGCAAAGATTGTCAGTGCGTAACGAATCGTCTTTTGATATTATCATATTTGCTAAAATCGTGCTGCAGGGATGGTGCTGCAGTCTACATTTACCAAATGAAGCTCTAGTGAGCTACCATCTTGGAAAAAGTTGTTTGGAATATAAAATGTAGTCATTTGATATTATCATATTAGTTCCAGATTTTGCCAACGCCATCTGCACCTTATCTTTGTCAAATGAAGCTTCAGAAAGTTGCCGTCTTTGGTAAAGTTGTTGAGAATATAAAATGTAGTCACTTCGCATAATCAGAATAGTTCCAAATTGCGCCGCAAAGATGACGCTGCTGTCTATCTTTGCCAAATGAGGCTCTAGCTCTGCCGTCTTCAACAAAAGTTGTTGATAGTGTAAAATGAAGACATTTTAAATAATCACATTAGTTCCAGATCGTACCGCAGAGATAGCGCTGCAGTCTATCTTTATCAAATTAACTTTTCAACCGTATATCTTCACCGCCCGTAAGGTAGGATTCTAACCAAAATACCAATTGCGTAGAAACTCCAAGGCGTGACAAATTTGTACACGAGCAGAACACAAAAGCATATGAATACCTAATTTTGATCTTGATAACTGGCCTTGGTATTAAAGAGCTCAGATTAAGAGGTAAAATACCTAAGCAAAATACCTAAGAATTGCAAGCAAAATGTCTCTAGAATAACTAAACTTGATATTCCGGATACCTGGGTAAGTATCTGGTCACCTTAGAGGTATTATATTGGTATCGTCTTACCTCAATTTGGTATTCGCATGACATTGTGGGAACAATTTGATGGTATTATCCTCAGGTATTTTACCTCTTAATCTGAGCTCATAAATACCAAGGCCAGTTATCAAGTTATTTGCTTCTGCTCGGGTAGCAATGGACAATTTTATCAAACGCTGCTTTTACAGTATGTCCCATAAAAAAATGCGAAAGTTTTCAATACTTATTTTAGGATAGCTTTAAACATTATTTTTACTGTTTTAATGCGTGTGTGTAATCATCTGACTGTATACTCTGAGACGATGTAAACAAAACAGTGGTTCGCGAGTAACAAAGTTGAGAAAAATGTACGCAAAGGAGGTTGTGACTAGCTTGCTGCTCGCCCAAAAGCCCGTAAAACAAATAGCAACGATTGTGAGATGCCACCTGGCTACCGTTTACCGTATCCAACGTTCACTCCTTGATGGACCACGTCCACGGAAGCCGGGAATTGGCCGTCCACGGTCCGCTCGCACACCGAAGGTCATCAGATCAGTGACAGACAAAGTGAGGCGAAATCCTATCAGATCGATCCGGAAATTGGCTAAGGAAGCCTATATTTCAAAAACTACCATGCAACAGTTGGTCAACTACGACTGGAGCGCTCGAAACGTTTTGTGTCAGCATTAAAAAAGAACCATACCATCATCGTATTCTCCGATGAGAAAATGTTCACCATCGATTCCGTATCTAACAAACGTACAGACAGGTTTATTTCGCCGAAGAAGATTGAGGATGTTCCAGAGAACGTGAAATTCAAGTTTACAACCAAACATCCGGCCGGAGTCATGGTTTTCGGGGCATTTGCGTCCAACTTCAAATTGCCTCCAGTATTTATCAAAACTGGATGAAAAGTTAATACCGAGGTTTACATGAACATTTTGAAGGACCACGTTCTGCCATGGATGAAAGCCAACTTTGGAGCACACCAACACGTCATTTTCTGACAGGACGGAGCACCGTGTCATACCTCAAAAAGGACTCAAGCGTGGCTGAAGAAAAACATGGAATTTTTGCCAAAGGACATTTGGCCTCCTAGCAGTCCGGACATGAATCCATTGGATTACTCAATAGGGGCATATGTTCAGGATAAGGCCTGTGAACGTTCTCACCCCAATGTTGGCGCCCTGAAAGCTTCCATTACCAAGGCATGGAACACGATGACTGATTCATACATTGAGAAGGTATGCTCTCGATTCCGTCCCCGTTTGGAGAAGGTGATCGAGAAAAATTGGTGGACATATTAAGCTATATAATCATGAAAGGCTTAATACACGATTCCCTAAATAGAATTATGATTTTTTTTTTATCTTTTTCTATGAAAAAAACTTATTTGAAACTGAGGTATGGATTTTCGCATTTTTTATGGGACATACTGTAGATCAGTGGTAAGACTCAACAAGTTGATTGTTTGATGATTTTAGTTGGTGGTTTGGTGATTTTGATCGCAAAGTGACGATTTACATGATGGCGAACGAAGAATAAAATTGTTGAGAAATACTGATAGTTAGTGATGCCCGTAGAAATTATGCGACGACAGGGGTTGGGGTATTTGACAATTGGTGTACTTAATAGACATTCCCCTAAAAGCACTTCCAGTTGAAAAAGTGTGTTAGTATATCAAAGATGGTCCGGAAAAAGAAATTTTTCAATTTCGCTAAGAAGTTCTTTGTCTGCCTGCCATGTATGTATACCTCTATGTACTCGTATGAGACAAAATGAGTCAGCCCTTCAGCACATTTGGAACCATCAACTGAATTCCTGAAAACCCACGGAGGCTGTTTTGGCTGGATCCAGCCGTTACGCTACATGAGGACCTATGTTTTGTTATGAAAGGGTTTATAAAAGTAGTGTGCAAGATTGGAAAGGCCTCTTTAAATTGGTGTCCTAGAATACGTTTGTTTTGAATAAGTGATTTTTGCGTTAAAATACATTACCTGAGAATCAACTTCACATTAGAGCTTAATCTAAAAAAAAAACCTAAAAGTACTATTTCTCTAATTCTATCTTCATCTAAATTGAAGTATCTCAGCACAGAAGCTGACGGAAATACGGAAGTTCTCATAATTTTAATATTCATAAATTTTATTGTAAGCATTTCTTAGTTTTTCGATCTTATAACTGAACTTAAACAGAAGAAATACCGACACTAAACTTTGACTTTGGAATTTATTATTTTTTTATATTCGGATGTTTTTAAATTATTCTGAACATATCTTTAAAAAATGTTCCAAAATAATGTTTTTTTTTTCGAAAAAAAAACATTACTTTTGAAAGTTTTCGTGTATAAAACTATTGATTTTTGTAATATTATCTATCATATTGAGAAAATAATTTATGTTTGGTACACATTTATGGAATGTTGACTTTTTATTGCAGTCTCACCAGATAGCATTTGTGCTCATTGAAATTGCCTCCCGTGGATATTTTTCTGTCCAATAAAGCGGTTGACCATCTTGCAGCTAAAATAAATTTTGAGAAAGTTGATGCTGATGAATTCTATACAATCGAAACATCAGCAGAACCTAATCATTCAACTAATATTTTCAGTTTTTCAATACCCGCTTGTAATTCTACCTACAGTTGCAGGAGTTATATAAAATTATTAATTTTTCTCCATTTTCTTTTCCGCAGATCCACAAAGAATGGTTGGCTAGACGAGCAGCTAGCCGCGTCACCACCAATTCCACTCAGCGTACGACCTACCTGCGAAAATTAATCAAATTCAAAAACGAACATGAGCCCCTGTCAGAGAATGACATTTCCTTTGTTCCCCATTTCGACCACAACAATAGGAACACCGAAAACCTGAGTGCCATCGGAATCATTGGCAATCGAACCAACATGGGCTCCGTTAGTGGTAGCAGTAACATTGGGCAACAGGACAATGATAACGAGTATGGGTTGAGACCGGTCGGAAGTGTCGCTAAGCCGGACGAGGTAACGGAGCAGAATGAATCCGATCGCTTTCGGTACGATGTGGCAAGGGAAAGCAATTTGTCCTCCGGTGAAAATAGGCACCCGGGTGGATCCGTACAATCTCGATTATTAGAGTATCACCCTGAGGGTCCGGAACCGTCGAATGAAATACCACCAGTGACGTCTACCGTTGGATCACCTGCCGGGATGCAACGGCAAAATGATGTCATTGCATCCGGATGGGGAAATGAAAATAACCCAACCGAACAAATTAATGCTGTGGCCAAAATAAATGAGCCTGGTAAGTCCGGAACGGTAGACGACATAAATAATGATCTCCCGCAGGTGGGTGTGGTGGAAAGTGGCACTCATAAATCAGTGGACGTTGCTGCAACTGCTGATAAAAGGAAATCCTGGCACAATCCGGCCATAATTAATAATGAAACCACAGACGATGAGAGCAGTACGTCTTCTTCAAGCGGCGCTTCCGATTTAACCACTTTCACCACGACAGAGATAATTCAAGCCAGGCACTATGACCAAGACAGGTCCAGTGTGGATGGAAATGTCACTATAAGAAACGGTTTCGGTCCCTGGAGCAATTGGACAGCCTGCTCAAGGTCCTGCGGAGGCGGTGTCAAATCTCAACAACGGAAGTGCTGGCGACGAGAGTAAGTTTTGTTGTTTTCCCTTAGAGAAGCTTTAATCCTTTTTCTTTATCCTTTATGTATTGTCTAATTTGACCGTTAACGAAATGACAGTCTTAACTTCTACTTATGCTTGTACCCACCTCCTCAAGTGAAATATAACAACTAGAAAAGTGATGATGATTTCAAAATTTTGAGAAATAGAAGGAAACTCTTAAAATGTTCTTATTTTTTGATTGTCTCTTTTTTAATCTGCTTAGGTACTAGCTCAGCAGAAAAGTTCAACTCTAATGCTATCATTTGTTCGTAATGTAACTATTGTTCAGCCAATGGCGGCTCCTACTAAATTTTATTCGGTTGTCTGATACAACATGAGGTATTTTTCTTGGGGTTGGACAATATATTTTGCTTTCAATTCATTCTAAATCAAGTGCTGATTTTTCCTCCTAACATTGAGGCTCCTACTGTATATCATCTTGCACAATGCATTTGAAATGGGGATTTCTATGGTTGAGAAATCTTAGTATCAATAGTATCCTCAGTAGAAACATTGTTCAGCACAGAATCAATATTTGAAATATTTTTCGAAAAGTTACTAAAGGGTGAGACGATAATTAGTGTGACACTCGGCCGATATAGCCGATTAATATTTTGAATTGAAACTTTTTTTTTTTGCAGTATTTCAGTTTGTAATTATTTAGTTCTGTTTAGTTATGTTGAATATTTTAGGCTGAGTCATTTCCGGTACTTTTTTCTCATTTTTTCCACTTCCTCATTTCATTTTCGCCCCTCGCCTCTCTTTAGGTCATCCGAAGCTCGAGGTTCATTATGGCCCAATAGGTTTCGATTGGTCAGAGCTCAGGACAGTTTGGTGGCTTCAAGTCTTTCGGTACAAAATCAGCAAATTATCCACTACAGCACGGTTTTGAAGTAGTGGGATGAAGCCATGTCGGATCAAAACAACTTGTTGTAATAATGGCACACCCCTAATATATTCTACTACTCAATCTTGAACCAGTACTTTATGAGCTCTGCGCGCTCATGATTCATTGTTATACCAACAATCAATATGAAACTAGCTATTTGAAATTGGTTCACAGTTGTAGAACCCATTGGTCCGGAATACACCTTGCAGCCTGCACCTTGCAATACATTCTTGATTCTTTGCTTTTGTTTTTATTCGCTGGGTTATTTTGACAGAATATGTGAGGGTGTGTTCGTGTGAATTACGTTATTAGGGGCGAATCATTAAGTTTGGGACCGAGTTGACGACCGATGTGTAGGTACTTTCTGAGCCAAAAACTATATCCATTTTCTTCTTGACTATCGGGCCTCTGGTAGTACAGTCCGTCGCGTGGTTTAGTTTGCTTATAATAAATTCTCGTAAATCGTAAAATGAACTGTTCTAATCGTAACGACAACATGGTGGCAAAAGTGACTGATTATAAGTTTGTTGGCGTAATTTTCTTTGAATTGCGAAAATCTGGAGCGAAAAGAACATTTTTCGACACGGATAATGAGGTCTTTCAATGCCATTTTGTTTTTTCGTGCGATCGTGGTAAAAGTTGTCGGCACGAGTATTTGGCCATTTTGTAGTGTTTTCAGTGAAGTGAATTCCGGATCCCCATCGATATGGTTGGGTCGCAATTTCAACAATTCCTGGATCAGCAGGCTCAGCTATTCACGAAGCTGATGCAAGGGATGACAACAGTGGTCAACCAGCAGCCGCTGTTTTCAAGAATCCCTGTTCCACAACTGTTGTAGTGGAAAACGGCATGGAGGAGAATATGGATTTCTTAATAAAGAGCTTCCATGAATATTCATGTGCCACCAATGAACCAGTGGCCAAATGAAGAAAACGGAATGAAAGGGAGCATTCTCATTGCAGTGATCAGAGAAACGGCCAGAAGAAAATATTATAAATTTGAGCTGACGGCAGAGCAGCAGGCAGACCCGACAACCGCGTTAGCTGCTACCAAGGCCAAAGTTAATGCGAAGCGAAACGTTATTATTGACAGGCTTGGCTTCTTTTCGGCTAGCTAATTCTCACACGAATAAATCGATGATTATTCAACACGTCTCAATACACTCGCAAAAATGGCCGAGCTTGGAGTGCTGGAGAACGAGGTAGTTACTTTCAAGGTTTTCACGGCTAACCGATGGCCTGACCGAAAATGTTGTCGATGGCAGACATCATACTTGTGAAGGCCGTTGATTTATGCGGAGCCGAAGAGATTGCAGAAAAACGCCTATTGGATTTGACGAATGTTTGAAAACAGCAGATGTCAGCAAGTTCAGTTGTGGGTGAAGTTCTTCAGGACCGCTCCCATACAAATTGTGTTAAGATTGCCATGAATTTTCTAAGGGAAGTTGCCCTGCTCTCGGAAAACGCTGCCACAAGTGTAACGACAAGAACCATTTTGGAAAAGTGTGCAAGGTCAACCGGAAACCGGAGCATCGTAGATCTCGTCGGGTGAAAGAGGTGAAAGATGGAAGCAGCGATTCCAAGTCTGAAACATAATCTGAGGGCAACGCTTCATCGGGGAAGTAAGAATTAGAATATGAGAACGGTAAAAAAAATTGACAACTCATATCACGGTGGAAATGTCTTGGCTGAACATGACCTGAAATAAGCCAATAATTGGAAGTCCGTTACTTGTTGATTCTCAAGCCTGGTGAAGCTCTGTGGAATCGATAATTCTCAGGGCTGCCTTTGAAACTAAGGCTTCAAAGTTTCGGAGGTAGTTCGTTCAACATCTTAGTGCTAGTCATAATTCCATGTCGTCGCTCGTACATAGTGAACGCTTCTGACACTAAGTACCCATGAAGCTTGGTTCACCTGAAACCGCGGTATGAGTCTACCGAGGACAGCACCGGACCATTTCTTCGTGTGGATCAGCATTTTTTCCACTTTCCTGATTTTGCTATTTTAACAAATTTGACTGCTATTTGTACAATGAAAATCTTTCAGTGAGCGCTAATGTTGGAAAATAAAACCAACATTGACGCGTCACATGCTGAAGCAACCGAAGCAACGCGTTGGGATGTCATCTAAACAGACGGTTAACTCCTGTGCTTCCAGTTCTACCCGACCTAAAGATTGTACTCGAAAAAAAAAATGCAACGCTGTTTTTGTGTATAACTTTTTATTGCATGGATAAAATTGATGAAATTTTGAATAAAAAAGTTTAGAGTGTAATGTTTACATGTGCAAAATTTCATCACATCTGTGAAGTGGTGTCGAGGAGGCGTTCAAGCAAAAAGTGCTTTGACAAAAAATGATTGGCGCGGTCGTGGAAAATCCAGGACAAGGCCCACAGGTGGATCGCGAAACACTTGGAAATTGACAATTTACTTCGTTTAAAGAGACCCAGACGACCCAGAAGCGAGCTGGCAGTGGAAGAAACGCGAAGACAACAGACTCACAGTGGTCAAAAAGTCGATTTTAACGCTCTGAACTGATAGCTCCCTAAATAGTAGAGCTAGAGCGATGGCGTCTTTAGCAAAGTTGATGGATATGACAAGCTTCATATTTTGACGGCATGATTTTTGTGATCAATCCCCCTAAAAGTGAAATAACAATTCAACTTTTTTAGGATTTTAAGAATTGAGCATGAGCATGAGCATGATTGACCCCCCACGGATGCAATTCCGTTATTGCCAGATCAGCTGTATTTACACAAAGAACCAACAGATGATGTTTGGGAATAACATACATCTTCAATGTGTAAAAACTGGGGACCCAGCCGTGCCCGAATGCTGGTCAAGTAGGGAATGGGAAGGACCGTGTTGACACGATACTCGCTTTGAAGGAAGCCGAGAAATCCTCTGCACTTCCACGAGAAATCACTGGGATGTTGGATAGTTGGGGAAAGGTTAGCAGCAGGGTTCGTTTTGGTTAACGATACGCTGAAAGTATGTAGCACTATTCGCCAAAAGCCATGGACCGCTCCAATGTTTCACCCAGTTAGAGATAGAGTGCGTTTTATAAGAACTAACATCCAAAAACACATTTTTCACCGAAACATTTTGTTTTTAATTTTAAGGACAATATAATGTTCTACAAAGTTATTTGCAATATCAAAATACAAAATATTTTTTAACATACTATACCTGCATTATTTCAGTGGGATGAGTTATTGAACTTTATTCCGTTTTTTGTCGTATTTTCGACGGCTGTAGCACACTTAGGAGCAGCTAAGAGCAAATAGAGTTGACTCTATCTAGTAGTACATTATAAGAGCTTTCAAGTGGTGGTTAGTTAGTCCGTCCACGACCGTCTGCTGGGGAGTTAAGCTCAAAACAAATATCAGTGAGTTTACTTTATTTCATGATTCAACCAGTACACAAATTTACGTTGTCATGGTAACCACACCTTCAAACTCATTATTTTCAGCTGAATTTTGCATTTTATCTTTTGTCAATATGTTTATTTATTATATGTTACTATAATTAAACCGATTTTTATTCCAATTATTATTAAACATTTATATTTTCATTGCCTTTTTGAATTTGAAGCGCTTCTTTTGCTGGAAGCTTCTTTTCATCGCCAGACAACGGGTTTTATCAATAACTGCTTTGGTCACGTTTATGCAAATAAATATGATTCAATTAAAAAATATGTGCCATCATCTCTCCATTACAGTTTCGGCTATCAATTGGAGAGCTAAGTTTGCTTGTACCTTCTATAACCATCTTAGCCTCGATGATTTACTAAGGCTAGGTATGAAAATTATGTTGAAATTTGAATTTTTACAATTTTGTGAATAATTTTAGTAAATATGATCCGATTTTCAAAACATGTACACATATCACTCCATTAGCGCTCCAGCTATCAATCGATCAGCTTAGTTCGCTTGTATCTTCTATTAAAATCTAAGCCTCGATGATTTACTAAGGCTAGGTATGCTAAATTCGATTAATTGGGTTATTGAAGTTTATTTGGAAAGTGCAGAAGGACTATTTCTCATCATTTCTTATTTTCATGTCGGTTTTTTATTGATGACGGGCATTCGTGCTTTCAAATTTCATTAAATTAACGATTTGATCCGATTTTCCCCCGAACAGATTTCTGTAGTTAGCCTCAGAACTTGTACCGGGAGCAGTTGTATGCAAGCTGTATGGAGGAAGAGTAATTAACCTAAAAATCAATGAAAATGTGACAAAGTCAATAGTTTTGTTACATTTTCCGAAGGGAAATTTTATTTCCTTTCGATTGAAATCATTAGTTTTTCTCTAGAGTGCACCAAAACCTTAGCCTTAATCGATTTGTAGTTAGCCTCAGTTGAACCTTACAATAGCATGCAAGTTTCTGAGGCTAAACCGCGGGTAACTACAAACCGCTAATAAAAATATCATAAATTTATTTAGATAAAATATTTTTTCTTTTAACCGCAGTAGGCTGCATATTGACGTTAGTTACAAAAAAGGTGTATGGTAATCATTTACATTTGGGTCCTCCCTTAACTCAGTCGCTAAAGGCGCGGCTACAAAGCAACACCATGTTGGAGGTGGCTGGGTTCGATTGCCGGTCTGGTCTAGGAATTTTTCGTAAAGAAAAATTTCTCGACTCCCAGGGCATAAGGTGTGATTGCACTTGCCACACAATCATACAAATGCAAAAATGGTACCTGGAATCGAAAGCTCTTAATTATCAACTGTGAAAGTGCATTTAGAACACTAAGTTGAAAGCAAGCAATAGGCTAATTGCGAAAGTAATAAGCTTGAAACGTTAAGAAAAATGAAAGAAAAGGTAATCATTTACAAAAAAAATAAGTGCTTAAAACATTGAGTTATTTCAAACACGTGACGTCCCAATGACACATATCTCCCAGTTTTGTTGATTTTGATTTCCAGATCATTCATCCGTCCAGCTTGACATGTCGTAATTACAACTTTATTATAATCAGTAAGATTATCCTCAAACAAAGCGGATTTGAAAGCCACATAGTCGTTCTCATGTCACACGACGCTTTTCTTCCATTTCAAACCGCCAAATTGCGGAGGGTACTCCCATGCCACTAATTAAAAGCAGAGAAACATAAAAATCTACTCACATATTAGGGATGGCATCAAGTTTACTTACCTGTAAGCGCATAACAAATAAAATTGCACTTTATGTGCGCGTGAAAAAAACGTGTACCCTTTATCACTGGGTATTTGTCCGTGCAAAAGCGGAATCTCTATTTTGAAAATTTCTCAAACAAGTGGAAAAATTGGAAGCTTTTCCCCCTACCGACGTATGGATAGCTTGAACACATGTGCACACGACAACTTGTTACAGTTTCCCAAGTTTCAGTTCTGAAATAAAATAACTAAACCCACGATTTGCCACGTAAAAATCAGATGACAATGTCGTTCTCAACCGCTCCTTGGTTGTTTCCTTCCTCAGTTTCTACTCATTTCCACTACTAAAAATCCCAAAATATGTCACCCCCCAACTATCCGGGAGAACTGTGAGGCAAACGAAAACAAATATCAAACACTGTTCGAAAACAGTTTCAATCTACCTATTCTTTTTTCGACCGGGCTTCCGGCATTCCAGTTTGCAAACTCCGTTTTCGCATCAAGTGGTGCTTTGACCCACCTCAGGTACGGTTTCCGCATTCACTATAGTCAGGAGGGTTGGAAAAGTTGCCGTGACGTATTTAATTGAACACTGCAACAGGAAAATTTTCAATTAATATCTGATTCTCAATGACTCTCGGTTGGGATATGCTCGCTGAAATTTTCTGTATTCACTATATTCCGATTTTTTGTTCCTGCTAGCTAGGGCATAAAGTTTTAATTAAAACCTTCTGTGTGGCGTTTTAAACTTTACCACGCAACTTGGGGAGAACAGTTAGCTTGACTTTTATTTCTGTGTGCCTTGAAGTGATCCCATAGCTATATACCAAGAACAGCGGGTGTTAGCAGTGGGATACTACAGTTTGAAATTCTTGATTCAATTTATGAATCCACACAGTTTGAAAGAAACATTGAGTTTTCTTCGTTATCTAATGCACATAAAAGGATTGTCAGATTTGACATATACTCATGGGATATTTCTAGTAAATTCAAGCGAACTATCGCTGTAATCAGGTCTGTTGTATGATAGATTGCAAACAATTTCGTTGTTTACGTTTGCTTTGGCTTGTAAATAACCGAGGAGAAATTTTCCGCGTCTGTTAAAATTCTTTTTTTTTCTGTTCGGTTGTGCTAAAACTTGTTTCAGAATATTTTTCACTTAAAGCCTGTCCACGTTAAATTTCGAACACCAAAATAATAGGAGAAAAAAAATTACACATAATTTAACAAAACTGATTGTTTATTTAACAATAATAGAGTTTTATCAACATTAGAAACAGTTGATTAAGATGTTAATCCTTCTTTTTGTAAATTTCTCGAGCATTCTGTGATACATTCGCCATCAGGTTCCGTACGGTATCCTCAGGTACGCCCGCCGTGACGATTTTCCATCTTCATTTGAAATCATTGGTACCATTTGCTTAAGAAGCAAGCGTTTTGAAGAATTTCCGCTTAATTAGAGCCCAGTACTTCTCTATTGGGCGAAGCTCTGGACAGTTTGGTGGATTGGCTATTTTTGGCACGTATTTGACCTCTTGTACCTTATAGGACGGGTTTTGCATAGTGACAAGAGGCCAAAATAGAGCTGAAGAGTCGTGGCTTCTGATAAACGGTAGCAACCGCTTTTGCTGACATTCTTTCTCGTACACATCCTTATTGATAGTGCCGGTAGACGAAACTTTTAGATTTTCGACGACAACTACATATGGCCTGCCAAATCCAATACTTCTTCGGGAATTTGGATTTCTTCTTTATCCGGAAATGCTCGGCAACGGCGTTCCTTTGCATTGAGGTATAAAAAGCCAGACCAGGAAGCTGTTTAAATTTTTTGAGTACGTATGTTTCGTCGTCCATTAGGATACAAGAAAATGTTTGCAAAAAAAATGGTGAACGCTCCTTATCACGACTTTTCAAGGTGAAATTTTGCTTGTTATCACGGTTGGGCACCTTTTTCACTTTGTACGCCTTCAGGCCTTGCCTCTGCTTCACTTTTTGTGCGGATGATTTTGACCTCCCAACTTTGTGAGCCACATTTCGCACAGAAAGATTGGGATTTTTCTCAATAATGGCCACCTTCTTGTCCATTTGTCGGGAGCATACTTTTCGATTTGTTCCACTTCAAACCTCCGGATCCACAGTCAAGCACTAGTCAAATTTACAAACACAAAACACGGTTTTTTTCTCGGTAGTTTTAGTTTCTTGGCAAGATCGCGTACCGATAAATTCGGATTTTGCTGCCGTTCGTAAAATATGCGTTTGCACACTTCCGCTTAATTTGACGTCATTGTACTGAATGTAACAAGAATGTAAACATGTTGTACCACGAAATAAAGTGGAGAGTTTTAGCTGTCATATAAGTGAAACGTTTCAGCGATCCGTGAAATAATTCACAATCTACACTGAAAGAAAAGTGTCCAAAATTTAACGTGGGTAGGCTTTATTCGACGACTGATGATTTCTTATCCTTCGATCCATGGTGGTTTAAGGATAAGGTCGTTTTAATAAAAAAATGACCTTAATTATAGACCATTTCCATCGCCACCAGTGTAAAAAAAAAAAAACTCAAGTTCACAAAACATCCATGAGTTATGCCATGCCGAATTCATCGACTTAAAAACAGCCGATGAGTTTTCTCGTTCGAAAATTCCCTGTTTCGTCTTTGGGCGTAGATCGTTGTTACTATTGTTGTTTTTACAGTAAGGGAAAGAGAACTAACACGGTCTGAACTAGCATGCTAAAACTTGTTGTTTGAGTTATTGTTATGAGTTTTAAGATGAAATGAGTTTTTGGCATATGGATTATGAATGCGTGAATTTGGTTGCCTCCTCACACATAAGTTTCCGAACACTGATCGCCATTTTCGAAAGCACAAATCTAAGAAACTATACAAGAAAGAAAAAACTAAATTCTCATTGTAATTGCATGTAAAATTTTGTTTCATTCCACATGAAGCAGCAACTTGCTTAATATAGTTCTAACATAGACGAGTTTTTGCATACAATACTGTCAGCAATGTATGGAATGTCCCAAAATATTACACGTTGTACAATTCATGTTTTTTAATGTTTTGCTACGCTCCATTTATGTGCATGATATTGAACAGAAATTTACACTTCTTTTCCGAGCTGTGAGCTAAGATTTAACTGTAATGCTGCAGTGCAGAAAGAACCTCAACTAGGATTTTTAAAAGGACCGAATCTGCGAGCGAGCATCGTGACATTACACTTTTTGTGTTTCCTGATGCGCTATACATTCGGCTCGAAATGATCAACTTCACCGCTGCCATTTATACTGGATCTGGCGTCCCCTGTAGAGCCATGTTTTGGTGTAGTGATGCAATTAGGAGCGCAATTGAAGCCAAACTAACTGCGACGACGGAATTCCACCTGAGGAGGTTCAATAGAATGATGATATTGTCATCGAGCTGATCACTGAAGCTGTTTTTCGGGTACGTTCCGCTTTTAAACATCTATGATATTGTGAATCACTAAATACGCGTCAATCAAGCATTGCACACACGCTTGATTGAAAGTTTCAGTATGTCACTACTGGAGCGGGGCTTATTGTGTACGAAGATAGCTTCGGAATGCTTGCGTTCTTGAAATGGGCTATTGGAGTCGCGGTAGAGCTGTCACCTTCTAATCCCCGGATCTAAGCTTTTTGCAACTGTAAACAGCAAATATGAAACAGTTGCAGGAAGATTCTATCCATAATACCGCTGCCAGACAGAGGAAATTAGATTGTTAACACACACACACACACAATGCTGCAGTGCAGAAAGAACCATATCAAAGTTTAGTACGTGAATTTTTTTTTAGTTTCCTAGGTTTCCCAAAAACAAATCAAGTGGCCATGAAAATCGTTCATGATGATGGCCATTTTTGACTTCTAACGACCTTCACCCTAAAAAAAACTACAAAAATAATTCCATGGGACAAATTTTCTCAAAATCATACGTTTATTGAGCCATCTACAAAAAATGCTGTGACGCCCTGCCTGGTGGCCTTACGGCATTCAGCCAGATGCTTACATAGCTCTAAAAAGCAGTGTGAATTTCTGTTCAATATCATGCACATAAAGGCAGCGTCACAAAATATAAAAATTTGCATTGGACATCATGTAAAGTTCTGGAACATTTCATTCATTACCGATAATATTGTATGCAAAAGCTCATCTTTGTTAGAACTATTTCATGCAAGTTGCTGCTTCGTGTGGAATTAAATACAATTTTACCTGCTCTGATAATTACATCACAATGGAAATTGAGATTTTTTATCTGTGTAGCCATCGTTGATGAAATTATGGATGTCGACATGTTTTTCAGCTCTTTCGTGCCCTTAGCGATCAGCAGCTCTTTCGTTTTGGACACGGAGGTTCACCCAAAAATTGTCTATCTGCTGGGGGACGTTGGGAGGATTCGCCGTATTCGTTACAACGGTTAACTTTAGCCGATCCATCTCCTCCAGTGATCCTCCAGTGAGTGAGTGATATAATGGGCCAAGGTCAGGTCCTTCACATGATAATTTTTTATGAAGGCGGTAAAGTCCGGCAGGAACTTCGTACTGTATATCTCCCCGTTTACCGTAAGCCCCAAACGAAAGAATAGCGGCTTGGATAATCTTTTCTCGTTGATCGTCAGGCACAGAGTTTCTCAGGACCTACGTCGGAAATTTGGTGTGGGAGATATGTTTGACGCCAATGTTTACCTGCTTGGTGCAGGTTGTAAAGTTACCGGTCTCCTGCCTGCTGTTGCCGTCTCGTCCATTATGACCACGGCGTCACCTTCAGCCGCTCCTTCTGGGTGATTGGCGCTTCTTTTCCAGGTATTTCTTCACCGTTTGCCCGATCTCTCGGCGTATGGCACGGAACGATGATGGGACCAAATTCTTTGCTCTGGGTGGAGCTGGCAGTACGTTTGATTTTAATTGGAAAGATTTGAAAAATTTAAAGACTTTTGTCACATGTATAGTGCTAGAACTTATTATTATGACGGAAAACTATCAGCTTATTATTGCGTTTATACTAATTGTCATTGCTTTTTTTGAAAGTTTTACCGGCCACTTTTGAATTATTGAAAGTGAATTATCAATTTTTTATTGCTATTTTAAGTTTTTCTAGTGTGAATTGTTATTTTTCGTTGGCACAGTGTTTAATAATGTAGTGGCAATTTTGTGCATTTTCATTGCTAAATGTTCATTAATTAGTGCCAGTATATATTTTAGTCTATTGGTTAATGCATGCCATATTGTCATTGAAAGGTTTTTTACGGTCGGAACTCGGTCTGGATTATATACCAACTTTTTGACATAGAGTACAGCAAAAATTTTGTTCGTGAAAATTGCCATTTTTTTATGGTAACCTACACTCAGTAGCAAAAAAAAAAGCCGAGCAAAATTTCGCTTCCAAAAAACGCCATGTTCAACCTTCTGTAACTTTGTCAATTATCAATATTTTTTTCTGAAAATTTGACAACATTATAACCAATGTATAGACCTTATGTGACCAAAAGATCATGTTGATAAAATTTATAAATTTGAAGTTTTCTTAACATATGTGAAAAAAGTCGTTTTTGGACATTCCTATTTCAAAAATCCGTATTTCTGTGAAAATATATGTTGCGTACTTAAAATTTCATCATAGCCTAAACATTATAGAAAATGATGTGAACAAAATTTTAAATGTTTCAAACTAGTGGTTTGGACTACAGCTGGCGTCAAAGTTGACGCACCAACATGAGTATTTACCTTTTTCACAAAAAGCCGAGGAGAATTCATCTTATCAATACACATGATTTGTTACGCGTGAAATATGCCAAATAACTAGTGTAACCCACGAAGAACTTAAAAATATGGCATACAGTATGAATTGGTTTGTGAAAACTACGTATACAGTGTTATACAGTATTATTAGTAGAATTCGCCTCGGCTTTTTTTTTTGCACCGATATTTCAGCATGGTCAATATCGGATAAAAAGGGAAGTACTCATGTTGGTGCGTCAACTTTGAAGCCAGCTGTGGTCCAAACCACTTGATAGAAACAGTTCAAATTTTGTCCACATCACTTTTTATTTTTTTAAGCTTTGGTGACATTTTAAATGTGCTACCTAAATTGTTCACAGAAATACGGATTTTTGAAATTGATATGCACAAAAACGACTTTTTTCACAATGTTATGAAAACTTCAAATTTTAAATTTTATCAACATGAGTTTTTGGTCACATAAGGTCTATACATTGGTTATAATGTTGTCAAATTTTCAGCTAAAAATATTGATTATTGACAAAGTTACAGAAGCTTGAACATGGCGTTTTTTGGAAGCAAAATTTTGCTCGGCTTTTTTGTTTGCTACTCTGTGTAACTTAACCGCCTATTCAGAATATTGTTATTTGGCCATTAACCATCTGACATATTATTTAAATTATATAGGAGATTGTTAGTTTATAATTGTCAACTATAAGGGTAAGTGTCGTAACAATAACGGAAACGGTCGTCAGCAATAAGGGAAATGGTCCAGGAATGGTTTGTGATTATGCGGGTTGTTAAATCGGTGAACCTAACTTAAAATTGTTTAGTACTTTAGTCATTGCATTTCAGATTCTTGTACAGGATTTGAATACTGCACTGTTTGAGGAATCCTACTCATATGGAGCGTAATTGTCTCAATTGGAGTGTAATTAGATTATCGATTACCAATCTGCCACGAATTAAAATGATTGAATGCTTTAAACCAAAGTGTGATGACATTACACATTGAGGTCAGACAAACAAAGGAATTCGTAGATCGCTTGCATGTAGGGGAGATCACGCATTCCAAAAACATCTCTTACTACGCGGAAGGGTTGTCTACCTCGGGCCACTAGGGTATCCAATAGTCGTGCTCTGGCATCATTATCCGGGCAATACCAAACTGCTTATTGGTAATATAATACTATATTATTTCAATATTAGGAGATGTCTTTTCCCTAGAATAAAGCCTGTTAACACCAAAATCCGGACACACAAACAATATTTTAGAAAAACAGCAGCATGTTTTTGATTTATATCATTTATTTCATTTTATAGATAAATGTGATACTCAACACAACTGCATATAGATTTATATGGATTTATTTCCATAAGCTGTTGCGCGCAATTTCTTATTCACTCCTTTCATCAATCTTTGCACGGTGTGTCAATATTCTTCGAAGCAGTAAGCCACTTAGAACGAAACTCTTGGATCGTTGATACCTCTCCACCAAGCTTTCCCTTGACCATTGACCAGTCAGTATGTTTCAATCGGGCGGAGCTGTGAACAATTTGGTGGATTACAATTCTTGGGAACGATAATAACGTTATTTTGCTCATACCAAGTAATGACAGCTGGCCAAATCTGGCCAGAACATGGATTGAGTCGCTTGTTTTCTCAGGAAAGGTAAGAGCCGCTTTTTGAGGCATTCTTGCCGGTAAATCTCAGCGTTTACGGTACCTGTTGTTACGAAAATCTAAGATTTTAGCCTACAGGAACATATTGCTTGCCAGACCAGATATTTTTCAGGGAATTTGGTTTTATACTTCCGTTTCAGATGTTCAGTTGCATCTTTCCGGCTAGTTGCAGTGTAAAATTCTGTTCCCGAGAGATACTTGATTTTGTTTAAGGAGTATGTTTTACAGATAGAAACAAACATTTAGTTTTTTGCGTTATCTAATGTACATAAAGGGAATGTTAGATTTGACAGAAAATAATGGGATATTTCATGTAACTTTAAGTCAGATTACGCCTGAATCTAGTCTGTTGCATGAAAGATTGCAAATATTGTTGTATGGCGCATGAAAAATTGCAAACAATTTCGTTGTCTACGCCTCCTTTGGCTCGGAATTAAACGAAGGGAAATTTTACGCGCTTGTTAAAATTCATTATTTTTGTCTGTGTTTTGTCATCCATGACAACACAATGGAAATTTGTGAGAAGTTGTTCATAGAGTTTTCTGGAGTTTGTTTTTACCGATTTTTGTTGATTTGCGTTACTATCTGGGTATGTTTAAGCTTTGATTGATCTCAATCC
This sequence comes from Aedes koreicus, assembly GCA_024533555.2. Lineage (NCBI taxonomy): Eukaryota > Metazoa > Arthropoda > Insecta > Diptera > Culicidae > Aedes > Aedes koreicus. The sequence goes on along the minus strand of JAHHFK020002058.1, from coordinate 308,102 downwards.
AGCCTTAAACTTCACTTTTTGCACAAAACCGGTTGACATTATCCCTTTTTCGCAACTGTCGTGTTGACACCTTCGGGTTTGCCTGGAAAGCAGCAAGGACTCTTTTCTCCTTCTTTGCTTTGCTTTGTCCATGTTCACCACCACTTCTAACTTTCCTTTTGACAGTAAGACCCTCTTTATAACGTTTAGTCACATCTTCAACTGTTGATTTTGGCACATTTAACGATTTTGCGATGAATCGAGCTTTGAACTTGAACATTGTGAAGACCGGATGAAATTAATACTATCCCTTCGCGAATTTTCGAGTTTCCATCAAGAGTTTTCCATCTGTCTCAGACGGACAAGTGTTTGGTCACATATTTCTTCACAATCACTCAGAATCATTCGGCTGCAGTTACAATCATGTGAGCGAATGGCTCTCCATGGTTCGTTTTCGGTTGAAATTCCACTGGCGGGAAACTTTCCATCGGCGTAGGGTAGATCCACCGACGGGGATTTCTGGAGTCGTTTGTGTCAAGGGTGGGAGCTAAATAGCTCAAACAAGGGGGTGTGAGCTAAATGGCTCAGGTAACGAGTAGGAGCTAAGCAGATGCCTACAGCAGCAACTCAGCTCTACGTTATCAGAGAAGCAGCGCAAACCGAGAGGAGACCAGCGGTCCTGCAACGCCGCTGCATATATCAGGAGCAAGTGTTCCACGAGGTTGGTTGTGAAAAAGAGCATGTCAATACCGTCCACCACTCCATATCTGTACACGTCTCGATGGGTACATATAACGGTTTCTAGCAGCAGAAGTGTGCTTACGATCGAAGTCAGCTAGAGCTAAGATCGGAAGAGATGTTCATACAGCCCCTCCAGAAGTAGTCGCATTTGTTTGCAACAAATTTAAACATCTAGTTACTGATAAAGTTGTTCGCCTCTCCTCAACAGATCCACTAAATAGCTTTAAAAAAACATTCAAACTCCTGCGGTATTGGTCTACAGAATCATTCAACAAAAACATACATTTTCTCAACGGATACTGCCCTCAACTTCCATTCTGTGGACCTAATTAACTGACTGGTAATCATATGCAGTCAATTTGAATCAAACTTTCCGGCACACGAAACAATGTAATCCGTCGCTTTACCCGTCCCCGAGCCCTGGCATTTGAACCATTTAGGTAGAGCAAGATTTCTGAGAAGGTGGCCGACGGAAGAGCATTTCAATCCAATTATTATTCCTTTTGCGAGCTTGACTGGAAACAGAATGAACGTGAAGGAACTAGGAAAGACAGCTTACAATAAAAATGGTTAGGTTGAGGTATAAAACAAGAGCTATGATTAAGTTGATTGAATTATTATGATGTTGTTTCACTTTTTCCTTATCATTATCATTATCATCATCATTATCAGAATCAACAACTGTGCGATTTTTTTTCTTCTATCCAAATGCGTTGCAGAGTTGTATACATAAACATATTCTATGGCTTATATCGAGTATCTATAAATCAAATTGAATGGATTCACTTTACCATACCAAGCGACAATCGCTTTTCAATTGATACTTATCTCTGCCAATTTTGATGGCTTAATAGAACAATGGCATTCGTCTAGAAGGAGCGCGTGATGAGTTTATTTGATATATGTATAATGGATTAAAACAGGCTTATGAACATGGCATGGATGATGGTCATGATTTACATTTGTATGCTTATAAAACATTGGTTTTGCATCTCCCCACTCAATCAAACTGAAAGCAAAAAAAAAACTAATGCGAACTCGTACTCGTTATTATTATTTTTTGCAACTGCGCACCATAATGGGCATATTTTCCTAGTATTTAGTGTAGATTAATTGCCTAATTTTTCTAATCAAATATTTAGTTGCATAATGTAAATTACATTATTCTAAGCTTTCGAGTGTCGTAACGTATTTCAATTATTTTACAACCAATTTGAAGAAAAAAAAGTTTAATTTTTCAAATAATTGAAAAACGTAGCGCTCGTCATAAGCAGAGGCCGGGTTAATACGTTCGTAACTTTTAGAATAATACACAGGGTTTCAGATAAAAATATATTGAATTCCATACACATTCCATACACTTTGTCCAGAGTTTCTTTATTTTTTTTCCATCATCATCATCATCATGGTGAGATGCCCTTATCGATGGAGTTAAATCTCTTTCCACCGAGCCATTTCTTTCGGTTTTGAAACAAGAAATAGTCACTCAGGACTAAATTCGAAGAATAGGGTAGAAAATGGGTGCAGTTTGTAGCCCTGTTCATGAATTTCTGCCAAATAAACTGTACACTCTTGCATTGTCCTGATGGAAAAGAACTTTTTTCTTAACCAAATGAGGTTGTCTTTTTCAAATCCTCATTAAATCGACCTAATAAGTTGGCACAATATTCGCCATTGATTGTTTTCGCTTTTCGAACCTACACTCAAAAAAATCGACACGTTGTTTTCACGTAACTTCCACCTGAACACGTAACCAAATCTTCTTCAGTAAAATCAGGTGAACATTACGTGTCCAGTGAATTGTACGTGAAAATCACGTAAAATTTATGTGATTTTCACGTAGAATGTGAATTTACGCGGAAATCACGTAGCTCTTACGTGAATTCCACGTGTTTATTACTGGTTTTGGCAGTGGACGAAAATTACGTGTGTTTCACGTGGAAGTAACGTGTCGATTTTTTTGAGTGTATTCAATGTAGATTATACCGCGTACATCCCAAAAACCGGTTGCCTTGACTTTATTGGCTGACAAACCCTGTTTCTTCGGAGCCGATTAACCCCGAAAAATCTACTGTTTTAACTGCTGTTTGGTCTCTTGTGTGTTGTGGTAGATTCACGTTTCGTCCACGGTTATTCTGATAAAAACACGCCCATATTGTGGTCGAACACTGCCAAATACTTTTGCGAAGTTGTCACATGGTTGCATTTGTGGTCAATTGTAAGTAAACACAGCATCCATCTTGCGGAAAGTTTTCTCATACCCAAGTGATCATTCAAAATTGAATCTTTTTTGCCTAGGGAAATACTCAAGTTATCATTCTAAATTGAATCCATTGAGCCTATGGCTTTCACATTTTCTTTCACTTTCATTCTCCAATCGGCCAACACCATATCGTGAATTTTTACAATTGTTTTGAAAGTAGAGACCTCAACTAGGCATCCAGACGTGCTTGAATGGTCACGACGAAATTAAGTAAACCACTTTCTTGCCACTGAAATTGATGTTGAAGCATCCCCAAGACAAGATAACCAAGATAACCAAGATTAGCTTTGGTTTGAGTGATGGTTTTTTTTTGCAAAAAATAATGCTTAATGAGCACACGAAATTGACTGCTTTTTTTACAATATTTTCTCAAAGACGCGGTAGTCTATTATCAATGACTGTCAAATACAAACTAATTGACGCAGCTTATTCAAATTTTGACAGGAGTAAACTGATAGTTGCTTGTTAACAGGAGCCTTATTTCCTTTTCATTTAAGAGGCTGGCTTTACTTCAATTTAATTTTGCTGGGTCAATGTCTTCAGGACCGCACCTTCGCCGTTTACCAAGAAACTCGGATTAGGGCTGCTTGTCTCCAGTTTTTCGAGCATCCTTCACTTCCTACGTCTTGCTCCAGTTGGTCTAACTACACTAAAAATATGATTTGTAAACACAGTTTTTGTACTTTTAACACACATCTTTAACATTTCAAGCAACATTCGTACTGCTTGTCATCAGTGGGATGCTTGAATTACACTTTATTTGTAATATGCACGAAATGAATTTGTTGCGCACTAGCCAATCGCTGCTTCTATTTTAATCGTACCCGTACAAGTTGTTGTTGCTGTTGTGGCGACTAAAACTGTTTGTTCACTTCGAAATAAAAATAAAAATGCCACAAGATTCGAATCGAAAATTTTAATTTCATCTTCATTTATCTCTCCGCTTCTCACGGGTCACCTTAGCCTAGATAGATGAACCACGGAATCCGAAGTAGCCCCTCACAACTGAACAGGATCATAGCATAGCATAGAACATTTGCACAAAGCGTGGGGGAGTCACCGAGATAAGCCTGTCCCCTCCCACTCCTGGCCACATTCTTACAACTGTTTGAAAAATTGATAAATGTCTTGACATCTATTGCCGAAGTGCTGGGAAACCAAACAATCTTCATAGACGTTCAAGAGATAAAAAGCTGTCAAGTTTCAAAATTTTATCTGTGGAATGATTATATATGTTCAATATGGTAGTATGGTTAAAAATAAAATAATAATGATAATACAATAATTAAAATAATAATGATAGGTATGTGATAATAATATGCAGCTTGGTGCCTCTTTACAGCTTAATTATTGACAGAAGAATGTAATTCTATAATGTGGAGGGTATTTCGCAATTGAATGAAGAATAAATATCACTTAAACATTTAACTATACATGAAACAATAAAAAAAATATGACAGATAAATATATAATCAGCAGAATTGAAGAGCATTTATAAATTTTCAAAATTAAATTAAGTAATATCCAATGATCTAAATAAATAAAAAACACCTTAAGATACAATGCAATAAAATGTCTAAACTATCTGGAATCACCTTCCTTGTAACCTTGTAGCAGATAAAATGTCATTATTGTTGTTATTTATTTAATAATAAGGTTAAAATGATTACAATAATATACAAATGATATGATAAAAATAAGACGGTGTTATAATGAAATACTAAAAAGTATACATAATGTAATAAAATGCAGAAATTTGCATCTTCTGCTGCAGTGTTGGATGATTGTAACTTTAAAAAGGTAATAAATTTCAAAGTCTGTTGTGGATTGTTGGATCAAAACATTTGTTAATATAATGAAAAAAAATTGATCATTGAGCCTTTCTAAAAAACGTAAAAAAAACTTCCTATCTTTTAAAATATATAACCTAGGTTAGGTGGGCTTAAACTTACAAAGATGCATAAATGTGAAGCTGAAAATTGCATGAAAAATATTGTGAAGGAATGTTATATTATAAAATGATAATAACAATTCTGTTTGTAATGTCTGCATGTCTACACATTGTGATCCTGCTGCAATTGTAGAAGGACTTGCGTATCAAATATGAAAGTGAAAGTGCATTGCTGAATGGACAAGTTGAAGATGTGGTGCAGAGGAACAATCCCTAGCATCACAATTGTTGCAGATCGGTTAAAGCGACTTCGATGGGATTCAATTAGGTTGCAATAAACTTGCTGCAATTAATATTGACGGATTGGTGTTGCTTGCTATCAAACTCGCAGATCATTTCTTCAGGACACTCCATCTGATCCAGATTGGTACGACGTTTTCAGTTTAGACAGTGCCCTGATCAAATTGTCTACAGAAACAGTGAAAATATCAGCATCAATGACATCACGCGGTACATACCTCCACGCATCTAAAGTATTGCCGTCAATTCGCAGCTCATCGAAGACTGATTGGAAAAAATCAGCCAAAAAGAAGCACCAAACAGGCTGAATCTGTGAAACCGAGGGCTGGTAAGCTGTACGACAAATGGCTGATTAAAAAATCGGGCTGTGTTATCATGGACGATGAAACCTACATAAAACTCCATTATAAAACTCAGCCGGGACCACAGTTTTATAACTCGCCGAAGGAAAAGGATCAGTGAAAGCCATTTACACCGAAAAATTCGGGAAGAAGGTAATGGTTTGGCAGGCCATATGCGGATATGGAAATTTATTTCGTCCATTCATTTCGACAGACACAATGAATGGTCAAATCTACGTGAAGGAGTGTCTGCAAAAAAGGTTGCTACCCTTGATCAGCATAACAAGCCTACAATTTTTTGGCCTGATCTTGCTTTTTGCCATTACTCTAAATATGCACTAGAGTGGTAAAAAAGGAACAATGTCGTATTTGTACCAAAGGAGATGAATGCACCAAGCTGCCCAGATATTCGCCCTATCGAAACTTTCTGGGCTTGGACGAAGGCGAAGCTGAGAAAACACATGAAACCAGCGGATAGTGTTGAAAAATTTAAGAAAGATTGGCCAAAGGTGATCAAAATGGTAGGAGAAAGCACTGTGCAGAAGCTTATGAGTAGTGTTAAGGGAAAAGTTAGAGAACTCGCCAACCCTACGAAAAATCAAGCAAATTGAAATGAAGATGGAAAGAAAACATTGTTATTTACTATGTTTGAGAATCAAACAATCCAAAATCATAGAATGGTCTTTTTTATGTGAGAAAGAAAGTGTATTTATATTTTTCGGAACAGTCTATGTAGCAAGTTTGTCACCACCCACAGTGGCCATTGAAATTTCTTGCCTACATGCAGCATGACGACGTAAGACCAAATGATCACTAGATATATCTGGAGGTAGATACCATCGAAAATAAGCGAGTACAGCTTAACAGTGATTCAAACATCTTCAATAGTAAGATTGTTTACCTTTAGTATGGACGGTGATAAACTGTTATGCACAGCATTCAATACACCTCCGGAACTTTTCATGTTGCTGGTTAGTGGATTGCGATCACATCGATAGGCCATGTATTGCTCATCAAATAGCATCCGGGACTCAATAGCGTCATTCATTAAGTTTTTTTTCGGGAATCAATATGTCAAACGAAGACTCGTTCGCCACAATGTAGAAGTCCTCCAGTTTTGTGCGCAGCCCTCGTACTTTTTGTTAGTAAATAGAGAGTCCTAGAACTCGGCCGGGTATTGAAGAATGAGCAGGCTTAGAGAACCTACGAACAGCAAATGGTTCAGGGAGCAAATTATTCATGTCCAATATATACTTGCTTGCAGTTAATGGTTGCCTTGTAAATTTTTCGTGAAACTGTCTTACCCAGCGCCGTCCCTCAGACTATATTAAAACTATGCAGTAACAGTGTGGCATAATACAACACATTCAAGTTCCATTACGTGAGGTGTACGTCGACAAGGTGTTTTGTCATGCTAGCAGTTATCATGCCACCATAACATCATAGGAATGAGTAACAAAAATTACTGGTTTGAGTCGCCTCGAACATTCAAATCAGACATTCGAATACTTGGAATAGGCTTGGTTAGCTGACCATTTTTGTGTTTACTTGTCAACAGCTGAAAAAAGGAAATAATATGACTATGTTTTACTATACAAGGACTGTATCGAAAATAAACTGGCAACACATTTTTTCTCATAGCATGAAAAAAAAACAAAAAAAAAACTAGACAACTATATTATTTAATGCAAGTCCCGCTCACTTAGCTTAAAAAAAAATAATGAAAGCAAATTCATTTCCAGTATTTTCTGATTTTGGATTTGACTCCCCTCATCAGAGTTTGGACTGTAGTTTTGTCGCATTTTCTGGAGGCTTCAGACCAATTCTTTTTTAACTCGTTCATGGTCTTACACTCCACACCACTCTTCTTAAAGTTGCGCTTGACAATAGCCCAGTAGCGTTTAATTGGACGATGCTGCGGACAATTGAGAGGATTGATGTCTTTTTCAACGAAATCAACTCCATCCAAATCAACTTAGAATGTAGGTATGCTCAGACCGATAGTCTTATGCCTGTATGTGTGAGCACATCATGAGCATTGCCAGTTTATACAATTCTTAATACAGGGCTGGTAGCAGATCACTTTTTAGTGACTTGGTCACTATGTTGAGGCTAGTCACTAAAAAGTCAGTATTTGCATCCAAAAGTCACTAAAGTCACTATTTTTCGGAAAATTGTCACTAAAGTCACTATTTTCGCACCGCCGATTGTAAAAAGTTAAAAAAATCACTTGTATCTAGTGTACAATAGATCTGACTAAAATATATAAAAGTCAAGAAATATACACCAAAAAAGTGTATTTATAATCCCACGTGTCAATCTGACTGACAGCAGAATAAAGTGAAAAATAATGTGGGCTGTAAATCGTGATACTATTATCTTGAAATCAGTTCCGTATTAATATTTTCTTCCGCAAAGATAGTTTTGGTATATTTTTTTTGAATTCCTTAACCATGATGCGGTCAAAAGTTTGACTAAACACTGCCGCACAATAGCGCGTCTCGCGTCTCGTCGTGTCAGTTGTTAACGTCAGCGTGCAGTGATAAAACGCCTCATGACGCTCATGACGCTTTGACCATAGACTAACTCTAAGACCAGTAGGTCCCGAACAAATACGATTTTTTTCTTGGCTCAGTCAGTACTAGCACATCGGTCCCAAGCTCGGTCCCAAGCTTAATAATACGCCCCTAATAATGAACTCACACGAACACACTCTCAAATATTCTGTCAAAATAACACAGCAAATCAAAACAAAGGCGCAAATATGTATAGTTAGGGCTGACTTCAAGGTGTACTTTGGACCAAGGGGTTCTACAACAGTGAACCAATTTCAAATCGCTAGTTGCATATTGATTGTTGCTTTGACCGCATCATATAGCGCCAGGGATGCGTCGGCGTCAGTTATTTATTTTGCTTTAAATATTCATGCGATAGTGAGTTACTTTAAACTTAGTTTGATTTAAATCATTTTAGTTACATTATACTATTTATTTGTAATAATTTAATTAGTTTTATTTCAAAGTAGATGCCCTGGTGAACGTTGTCCTGCCTCTACCTCAATTGAACTTGTCAAATGCAGAGTGCTGGTCCGTCACAGCACTCTAGATTAGCTTGAATGCGACGGACGTGGATATTACATCATCCATCATTATTTTTACAGTTTTCCAGCTATTTCATTACAATTTTTCATATTTCTATACATATAAACCCAGTAAACTCCATCACGAATCGAACGCAGAAAGAATCTTGTAAAACTGGTCATTCGTTATTGAGTTAAATCGTAGCATACAAAACACCAATTCAATTCAATTTATAAAAAGAAGATAGATTTTCACTTTAATGTTTTTTATTAAACAAAATTCGGCAAGGAGAGAACGCGAGGGCTTAAGAATTGGCCGTCTCGGTTGAGCTCGATTTCTTGTAGGGAGCAAGCGATTTGATGTTTGACGTAGGCCGTTTGACAGAGAATCGATCTAATCTTATCGATTAGCTGTCAAACGACCTATGCCAAAAGTTAAATCGTTTGCTCCCTACCAGAAAACGAGTTCAATCTTGGCGGGCATTAGCGCTCGTAGAATGTTAGATTGTGCAAATGTTGATGGGATATGAGTAAAATACTCATAGCGTTTATCCAAAATGCAAATAAAATATCCAATAAAGAAACTACATCAAAATATCAAGTCTAATCAAATCTAACAAAAAGTGAGTGTAAATCCAAAAACACTCACCTTTTGTTAGATTCCGTTTTTTTCTAAAGCTGACAACCCTGTTGTCAGAAAAAGAACTTATTTTCGGTGAATCGCTTAGTAATTCTGAATGTAGATTTGATTAGTCGTATCCCGACAGTCAAGCGAACTCAACTCGGTCATTAGTAAAGGGTGTTTCGATCAAAATTTGGGCGACTTAAACTCGACGCATTTCCTTTCATCGTGCATTAAAATTTTTTGCACACCCCTCATTTTGAAGATGTGTGCGTGTAGCATCATGCCTCTATTTTGATTTTGAGATTAGCACTTCAGTTATCAAAATGTCGTCCAAGGAAGAGATGCAACGCATCAAAATTTTGCACGTGCATGGCGAAAATCCAAACTACTCTCACGCCCAGTTGGTGAAATGGTTGAATGTGGCTAAATCAACTGTTACCAACGTATTAAAAGTGTTCGGTGGTGAACGTTTGTCGTCAGCCAGGAAAGCTGGATCGGGGGGAAATCGAAAGCCGGAGGCCACAGCGACGACAAAAAGAGTTGCCCGCTGTTTTGAGCGGAACTCAAACCTCTCCGTCCGAGATGTCGCAAAGAAGCTGGGAGTGGCGCCTTCAACCGAGGATAAAGCTAAAAACAAGCTGGACTTACAAAAAAGTGGTGAGTCCAAATCGCGACGATAAACAAAACACGTCGACTAAAGCACGATCGCGAAAGTTTTACACGACAATGCTGACGAAGTTTGATTGCGTGGTACAGGACGATGAAACTTACGTCAAGGCAGACTTTAAACAGCTTCCTGGGCAGGAGTTTTATAGGGCAACCGGACGGGGAAAGGTGGCAGATATTTTCAAGCACATTAAACTGTCAAAGTTCGCGAAGAAATATCTGGTGTGGCAGGCCATCTGTACCTGTGGCTTGAAGAGCAACGTTTACATTGCGACTGGAACCGTCAACCAGGAAATTTATCAGAGCGAGTGCCTACAAAAACGTTTACTGCCATTCCTAAACCTGACACAATTGTTCCGTTGTATTTTGGCCGGATTTGGCATCTTGCCATTACGGAAAAAAAAGGCCATGGAGTTGTATGCTGCCAACAACGTTCAAGTGGTGCCCAAGGACAAAAACCCTCCCAACACGCCAAAGCTCCGCCCAATTGAACAATATTGGGTCATTGTCAAGCGGAAACTTAAAAAGACTCAAAAAGCTGTTGTGAGCGAGAAACAAGTTCTGTGGCGAATAAAGTGGACAAGGAGACTGTATAAAATCTTATGGTAGGTGTTAAACGAAAGACCCGGCAATTCGCATTCGGTAAAAAGAAAGCTTAGCTGAATATTTCTCGTGTATTCTGTATTCACTGAACTTGAAAAAGAAAAAGAATTTGACTTATTAATAAAAAACTGTTTTTGATCGGAACACCCTATTAAATCGGGATACACTTCAATTCGTCACTATTATTTATCCAGATAAATCCGCTACCAGCCCCGTTAATACATTAAATGAACTATAGACAACGGCTGAATAGTCATGAAGAAAATAGATATAGTTTTTTGCTGACTAGCACATCGGTCCCAAGCTCGGTCCCAAGCTTAATGATTCGCCCTTAATAACGTTACTGACACGAAAACAACTTTAAAATATTCTGTCAAAAGAATACAACGAATCAAAAAAAAGAAAACAAAGAGAAAAGCGCAAGAATGTACTAGGTTTTTTGACGTTTAATCACGTTTCCCTTTCTGGCACATTCAGAGGAATGAAGATTTTCCTTCGTACTTGCAGTGCTTTGATCTAAATGGTGCTGTAGTGTGCGTGCGTTAAACGCCACTAAGCCTAATTGTAAGTTGCAAGCTGCAAGGTGTATTTTAGACCAAGGGGTTCTACAACAGTGAACCAATTTCAAATCGCTAGCTTCATATTCATTTTTGCTATAAATGACTGCGAAGATTTTTTCATAATATTTATTGAGGGATTCATTTTAGAAGTCAAACTTATTGAAACATAATTAATTGCTTAGCAGATTTTTGGATTATCTACTAAAATAACATTCGTCACGCAACAGTTCATGCATCACTGAAGTACTAGATCCTAAGGGGGGAAAACAGTAAGGATAAATCTCTTTCAAACATATGCATTCAACTGTACTTGTTAGCTTTTGCTTTCAGTGTTTCAAAGAACGCATATAAGTGAATCACAGAAAAACAGATATTAACACATTAAACATTTCACAATATAATACATTTTTGTTAAAACAATACCGTCATCTGCTGAGTACATTGTGATGGGTGATAAACTGAACATGAACTGATGGTAGTGTATAATCATCAAACACAAGGCAGAAGGCCATGTGGTCACAGGTGACAGTACTACGATTAGCTTACGAGAGTCATATCTGGTAGTCTGTGGGAGTATCATTCCAGCTTTTTCATCCAACACCGGGAGTGTGTTAATATGATTTATTTATGAGACAGTAGTACTTTTCTACCTCTGCTTTCCCATGCGTCGCTCAGTTTCCTTACCGTTTTTCATTACCGTTGAAAAAAATCAAGTTCATGAACAGTGGCCAGAACGGTTGGCCATGGAGCAGATGCATTCTTTTAAATACTCCCGTCTTGCTGTTGAAACGTGTTCCCTCTTCATGTGGTTGATAATCTGTTCTGCTCTGATAAGGAGGAGGAAAGCTTTTGGAACGTAAGCGACCGTCATTTCAAGAAAAGTGCATCGCACGAAGAAAGGGGTTATCAAATCAAGGCGCGTGGTATCCAGCAACCGTTGCACTTTAGTTCCAAATCTCCGCTCGCTGTGTCATGTGAGATATCATGTTTTATATTTTAGATCCGAGGGCAAAGCAGACGGGTATTTCTCCTTTGGTTTAATCCGATTTGCGTTCCATTCAACTACCAGCGCTGTTACCGTGTTATATATTGAGCTACGGAAAAGTGCTTGTTTGCTTACACTTGTTTTCGACACTAATAGTAGTCAAGCTTTGGAGTGCTTTGCCTTAGTTTTGAGCTTGTAGCAGCGGAGAGTGCTTGGACGAAAATCTCTTGCCAGACAAAAACAGATGAAACAATAGAACAAAAAAGACGATGTAGGTACGTAAGTAGACGAAAAATAACATAATTCAGGCTACCCGGGATTAGACGCTGTGTCTTCTTGTTTCTTTCCAAGCTGCTGCTGGTTGGTGATGAAATAGTTTGAGCTATCAACGACTTGTTTCCACGATATCAGAATGCTTCAATTGATGCTCTAAGCTACTTAGTTTTCCTAACAAGTTTGAATTTATCGCGCATGTCCAAAATTTCTTTTGCAATTACTATTTCTTCAAATTAAATTGCTCTGTTTGATTCAACCGGAGATTAAAACCATTTCCAAAAACATGCTAGGTCAACCTGGTTTCGATTCGTAAGAGTTTAGGCGATACTGTGAACATCATTTTATTCCTGATTCAAAAGCTGATATTAGCAACAAAAGGACAGCATCGCTAGAAAGAAAATTTACTTCAACCACAACCCCCTTGCCAGTCGCTATACGGATTTGTGTAATTAAAGAAAGTCATTATCCATGTTGAATCCTTACATGTCTTCAAAGTCTTTGAATTCTGGCTTCGTGGGTCAAATGAACAATGTAGAGATTCCTCCATTTGTTTATGATGTACGTAGAGCACATTTACTGATTTCAGATTTGTGACCTTTGCGTTTCGTGGCCGTGTGGTTAGAGCCAGTGCTTAAACCACGTAGACTGATTTATGAAAATCTCAACCCCCCTCGTACACTTTTCCTCATACATTATTTTGAAATTTGGTATAAATGGAAATAATTTGGTCAGACCCCTCCCTTCCCCAAGAAAAGTCAACGTGGTTTATGAATAGTCCCTTAGTGGCGTCACCTGTCATTCAAACTGATTCAAAATACTCGACAGATTATAGTACTACACACTTAGAAATTATGAATTTTACACGAGACGTAATTCATGTTTGTAAAAACCCGGGAAACGTAAAGAAAGGTTTCGTGTAAAATTATGTCTCCTGAGACTGACACATACGCAATACGGCGAAAGATGTGTTTGATTGAATTTATTTCCGCATCTCTTTCAACTCATTCTTATGTGCTAAAGGACGCTTGCATGTGTCGGTCTCAGGGGACAGAAATTTACATGACATTTTGGTAGTGTGTAGCTAAACTAACAAAACCTCTGCTGAATACGTCAACTCAAGTGGGTGCAATCTCAGAGCGCTGTTTGATATGCTTAATTTCATTCCTGTCCCAGTTTACATCCGAAAATGTTGTGGATACCGCAGGATAAAGACAGTACTCGAAAAAAATGAGACACAGTGATTAAGGACTGTTCATTAAAGAAAGTGGACACCAGTTTCTCAAAGGAAAATATTTATTTTCGAACAAATTCATAAGTTTGCTTTATATAACTGCAAATCAACATACGTATGACCGAATTCACTTGAGTTTGAATATTTACTTCTCATTTCTGAAGAACGCTCGAACTTTTCTCTGAGAGGTATCATTAGATTCTGAACAACTTTCTCCGTAACTTTTCATTGTGCTGCAGATCACATTTTCTTGATGCAGTCAACAGAGCTTACTTCTCTTCCATTTTTCTTAAGATGCTGCTTACTTATTGCCCAGTATCTTTCGATAGGACGCAGTTTAGGGTAGTTTGGGGGTTTCTGGCAATTATCGACAAAATCGACTTTTTCCTTTTTGAGCATCTCCAACGTAGGAGAAGCGTAGTGTGCAGATGCCACATCCGGAGGATCATTTGATTAATGCATTCCTTTCTGTAATTTTCACCGTTGATTGTACCCGTTGTGAAATATGAAGAACTCTTCAAGCCACAGGTCGAAGTGGCTTACCACAACAACACCTTTTTCTTAGATTTTTCGGTTCGGATGTATCGGAATCATCAGGCACATCTGTCCTCTGCTCAGCGTTGAAAAATTGCAGCCCCGAAAGTGTACTGGTATCCAATTTGACGTACGTCTAGTTGTCCATCATAATGCATCGGTTCGGCTTTGGGAGTAGAACGTCACACAAGATCCATGACCGTACACAGAAAAAAAAAAAAAAATTTAACAAGCGAGTACAATTTCCGCTCGTTTAATTCTAAGCCAAACCAAGCGTAAACAACGAAATTGTTTGCAATCTTTCATGCGCCATACAGAAAACCGAAGATAGCTGATCCGGCGAAGGCCAGGAAGGTGTTAAATCTGTTTAAGCAACGACCGAACCTTTCGATCCGTGATGTGGTGAAGAAGACGGAGGTTTCCTTCTGGTTTGTCGAGAAAACGATGAAACGTGCCGGCTTGGAGGCCAAACCGGAACGGCAAACAAAACACTGTAGCCAAAACCCGCACCAGGAAGCTGTACCAAGAGTGGCTGAAAAAATCGAGATGCGTCGTGCTGGACGCTGAGACATACATCAAGGTGGGCACAAAACAATTGTCGGGGCAGGAGTTTTACGATGCCACATCATGGTTGGTCTTTTCTGAGGAGGCGAGGAAGAAAAAGGTGGTAAAATTCACCAAATAATTCCTGGTTTGGTAGGCCATCTGTGGGTCTGGAAAAATAAGCCAGCCATACATCACGACGGGTACCATGAATGGGCAAATCTACCGAGGCGAGTGACTTCAGAAGCGCTTACTACCCTTGCTTCAGTCTCAATTTTTGACAACACGTTTTGTGAGTCCCTTTGTTTATGTGACGTATTTTCAACATGCTTTAAAACCCTTGGTGTAACATCTCAAATCACATGAAGATTTGAAAACACCTGTAGAAGTGGCCTGATAAAACATAAAATTTACCAAAATTTGTATATTGTAAGAAATGTCAGATAGTGGGTTAGTTTATGTTTTTATCCTCATACCTGAACCAATAATGTTTTGCCATAAACATAACATTCTACCGTTGATTTTGCGTAATGGCAAGACGCAAGATCTGACCAGAAGACAACAGGACCCTTGTGGCTTCGAATCATGGGTAGAAGTCACTTTTATAGCTTGTTAATGTATATTTCACTGCTTTCATCGAAGCAGTTGTGATGAAGGGTTATGGCCACAAAAGCTTGCCAGACCGTAGCTTTCTTATCAAACTTTTCGACTTGAATGGATGCCTCAGACTGGTTTAATACTTCCTCTCAACGCACCGTATAATATTGTAATCCCAGCAAGGATTTGAATTCCCAGCAAGCATCGTATTGTTTAATACAACTTTTGCATTCTGGGCCTGATCGATACTTCTTGTTCCAAAGCTCCGTTTAGGCTGCTTCTGCTTCTTATAGGTTCAAAGATTCAAACGTTCTTTGGCACGATGAACATTGGATTTCAAAGAGTCACCTTTTGTGGACACATCCCGCTCTGAAATCTCCTTCTTGTGCGTTAATGACTTACATTAATCCAAATGAGTGTTAGCAGGACCTTCCTTTTCGTTTTCGGTTATGTTATTGTCACCTAACTTCCTGATCGCTGTTCGCACTTCCTTTTTACATTTCTGTCAACTTCCCCAGGGACATTCCGGGTTCTGTACACCATTTGTGCACAAAATTTCGACGTTGTTTCGCTGAAAGTGCACGCATTTTGAAACAAATTGTTGGAAACGATTGAACCGCGACACAAGTGTTGAGAGACAATAAGATGCAGTAAAAGAACTAGTTATCATTTTTGGGAAAAGGCAGCGATTTCTGACTGCGTCCATACTTTTTGAGGCAGTATGAACCCATGATTCAAATCCCGTTGTCTTCTGGCCAGATCTTGCGTCTTGCCATAACGAAAAATTAGCGGTAGAATGTTCTACCATCAAGAATGTTTTATTCGTTCCAAAGGACAGAAACCCTCCTTATTGCCCGCATATTCGACCAATTGAAGAATTTTGGGCATTAACGAAGGCACATCTTAGGAAACATGTCTCGGAAGCAGATACCAATTAACAGTTTGAGAAAGATTGAAAGAAAGTGTCAAAATATATCGCTAAGAAGTCATGTTGGCTAGCTAGCATACAATCGCTAGATTGCAAATATTCAGAGCACTTATATTAATCTATTAAAAATTTAATTTCTAACACTTGTGTATTATTTAAACTGAAAACTCTGTGTGTCCAAATTTTTTTGACAGTCTTAAAAGAATGAAAATTGTCTATACAACCAACAACAACCACATTTGTGTAGAAATGCTTATATTAAAAATACTCAATTTCCAAGATTTTAGTATATCTGGAAAGCGGTTCTTCTTCAAACTTTTTTTAATCAGTGTTCCATTAACATTGGAAATGGTCTTCAGCCAACCGAGTTCAAAAATGCTGTGAACTAGTAATCGTGTAGTGAGCAGATTCATGAGTCGTCTGCGAGCGTCTGCGGTAACGTCATAGGGTAGGGTACGGCTTAATCAGGGGTGACTGTTTTAATCAGTGGTTAGGCAAAAAGTCTAAAACTCCTACATTTTCCAAATTATTTCACTTTTAATGATACGATCATAAGCTCTATCGGGCTAAAGATTCAATGTGTAAATCAAGATTGATTTCTAATTAATTACTGTAATTTTGAAGATTTAAAATACAGGAAACCATCGGTTTCCTATCTGCTGAAGAAGTTCGCTTAAATTTTGCCTTTGTGCATTTTGCATTTGATCGCGTGTACCGGCTCGTTGCCAGAATGTGATGTTGATAATTGAGTTTGAATTCATTTCATATTTAGATAATCTGAAATCACTATTTATTTCATGTTTCTTCCAGTCATTTGAGGTTGATTTGAGGTATATCTATGTTAATGATTATATTTTCTATCATCTAGCACTATCATATGCAATAAAATATATGTTTCGGAGCTGTCCAATAGTACTCAACGATAAATAATGCTTCGCTGTTGAGCGGCAGTTATGGCATCACTGTTGCTTTTGAGAGAGCCCATGTTTCCTCTCTTCTTTGTTAACCATGGATATAGCGCACCGGTATTGTAACGTGAAGCCTGCTGTCTCTTACATTTGTTTGTTTTTAAACGAAGCATCCCGTTTGTCGTCACAGTTGCTTTGGCTAACATTTGCGTGAGAGTAAAGGAAATAAGAAATACATATTACCAATCTAAAGATCAATGACAAACTAAAAGTTTGGTCGTGTACGTCTGTCTCATAACCTGCTAGTAGACGAGTGTGTGATCGTAGCAATTGACATGTTTTGGTTGATTGTTTTCGAGAGTGAAAAAAACGATGGAGCGGGTTGAAGAAATTGACATTTGCAGCAAATCGTGAACTGGCCTATTTCATTTCGCCTTCGCACACATGCACGGAATCGCACTCATACAATATTTTTAGTTTATGTACAGATTGCGGCGCTGAAGAAAACATTTTCTTGATCGGAAAGCAATCCGCATGCTTTCAAAAAGTTCCTGCAATTGGGAACTTTATTTCATGGCTATGAAATTTTCTGAGTCTAATGCTCGTTGCTGAACGTATGTTCCGATAAATCAGAAATAAGCAGTGGGATTAACGTCTAAATATTGGCGGTTCTAATTATAGATTACATACAGCTTCATCAAATGTCCCAGGTGCTGAATAAACTGCTTAAAACCCGTCCCCTACCCTATATGGAAATTTACATTGCAGGCGTTAAGGATCAATAACCCTGGTTCTTCTAACTGGCTTTGACGATCTGTTTCATCATGCTTGCGCCTGCTCTCAACTTTATAAATATTATAAAAGCACTTCCTCAGTTATTAATTGACCACCTATGATGCCAAACATCAATACTTGAGTTATTTATATTGTGTGTCAACTAAAATGATATTCTATGCCCAGGGAAGTCGAGAAAATGTCCTAGCCGAAAAATCTCCATTTGATAAACCTTGCTCTTACCGACTGAGCTACCAAATACCCCATTGCGAGTGAGAACTGTCAAAAATATAATAACAACTCTTTC
Organism: Aedes koreicus; assembly: GCA_024533555.2. Lineage (NCBI taxonomy): Eukaryota > Metazoa > Arthropoda > Insecta > Diptera > Culicidae > Aedes > Aedes koreicus. Next base: position 289,971 of record JAHHFK020002058.1, on the reverse strand, counting down.
CATCAATTGAGGCTCGCAACATAATTTTCTTTTTGTCTGTTTACATTTAGTGTTGATAAGATTCACGAAAGTCTTCAGTTGTTGCAATTTTAGTCATGGGTTTATTTCGGATGGTTCATGATACTGTTTCATTTTAACAGTAAAATAATTCATGTTAATCTTGCATGGTGTATTCTCATAACACGAAAACACACTATGATGGAGCAGTTTTTCTATTATTACTTAACAACTGATTCTTTGTTAGTGGATGTGTGACAGCTGAGTGTGAGCACTGATTGATGAGAATTGGTCCACTACCGAAGTAGTGCTCTAGCCTATATTTATGAAATCATGCACCTTTTTTTTCTCATTTGGAAATTGGATTATTTCCATATTTCCCGTGATTGAAAAGCGTCCGTTAACCCGGTTTATGATGCATAGTTCTAGATAGAGCTGAAAAAAGGTCGTTCCCGTCGCTACCTAGTATTATAAGCTGAATAAGCCGTTAAGCTTTTTTAATAAGGGGAAAATGATGAAGGGAAATCAATTTAGTTGCCTCACCTGCATTTCAGCTCCATCTGTAAATAGATTTACGTAATGCATTTCAATTGCATTACAAGTGGCAGCTGATTTCAATGTTTATTATTTGATTTATTTTATTCGAAGCAGAAATATAAGTTACATACTCAACCTGTTCGGTAACATTTCAATTTTCACAACAATAATTTCTCTTCACATCTTTGGTTTTAGCAGAAATTGCTGTCCATTCCTAGGGTTGCATGCTGATAAGAATGATATTTCCAATTTTCAAAAATTATAATTAATTACGTGCTTAGCAAACAACAAATAACATGATTAGCTTAAATGTAGCTAAAAGATAGTTCCAACGATCAAACTGAAATTTTGCACAGTTTCAGCATACTGAAACTGGAATTACAATTCAGTACCAGGCTAATGGCCCAAACACAATGTGGACGGAAACGGAACGGCAATGGCAATTGACAGTTGTTGCAAATGACTTCTTCATCTTTAGCATATTCAACGTGCACAGCTGACAATCCGGAAGCATTGATGATGACAAGGATGCATTTCACGTGTAGCCCGAACGCAAGTACGACCGCAGCCCTAGCCACGACGTCAATATCATCATAGGAGACCTGAATGCGAAGGTTGACTAGGAAGAGGAGTTCAGACCGACAATTGGAAAGATCAGCGCCCACCATCTGACGAACGACAACGGCCTACGATTTCATCGCCTTCAAGAACGTTGTCATTCGTAGCAGTTACTTCCAGCACAGCCTCCCTTATTGCTACACATGGAGATCACCACTATCGTGTCCTACTGCGCACACGAATCCGTCATCAACAATGTACGGTACCGACGGCAGTGTTGACAGATGAGACTCGATGGGGCCCCTCTTGAGGACTGCGGAAGTACTGTCAAAGTAGCCATAAACAACTGTGAGCATCGTTGGGTACGTAGAACGGAGTCGACGGAATGATTTGTTTGACGAGGAGTGTAGAGAGATTTTGGAGGAGAAGGACGTAGCGCGGGCGGTAATGCTGCATACCCACCTTTTGCGGGAGAAAATTGTGAGGAGATTGAGCATCTGTGCTCAACGCAACCCGCAAAGGCTTTCTGCCGCGAGCCGAAATGTGCAGGGATAGGAATGGAAGCATCTTGACGGGCGGACGTGAGGTGATCGATAGGTGCAGGCAGCATTTCGTGAACATGGCAGAATGGCGCGGATAACGTAAACAGTGTGGACCAAGACAGTGAAAGCCATTACATCATCAGTACGACAGATGAGGACAATGTACCCGCTCCTACGCTGAGGGAAGTTAGAGAAGCCATCCAATAGCTCAAGAGCAATAAGGCAGCTGGTAAGCATGGTATCGGAGATAAACCCATCAAGATGGTCCTGGAAAAGTTGGTCATTTGTCTGCACCGGCTGATAGTCAGAATCTGGGAGACAAAACAGCTACTGGAGGAGTGGGAGCAAGAGGTCATATGCCCCATCTACAAGAAAGGTGACAAGTTGAAGTGTGAGAACTTCCAAGCATTTACCATTCTATCCGAGAATGGCTTCCCCGGGAAGCTCACCAGAATGATTTGAGCAACGATACATTTTTATATCTTGCTCATTGGTGTCCAATACACTACTGGATATCCTAGTAATAAAAGCATTCGGCGATCGGCATTAACAAATATTTCAAAGTATGACTAGAAAGCGCGAGCAAATTCCCTTAAATTCCACTAGAAAAAGCACGAACACTCGACACTGAAGAAGTCTGTAAGTTGCAGACCAATAGATAAGCTTTTCTTAGTGGAATTTAAAGTAATCTGCTCGCGTTTACTAATGATAAAAGGTGGAACGGTCAAAACTTGGTCAAACATGATTAAGTGTATACGGATCAGTTTATTATTTAAATGATCAATATTTTTTTCTTTTTGAAGTTCATCGACTACAATACAAAGGAAAATTATTTGGTTAGGCTTTCGATTTTTCAAATGCGAACTGTCGGGCTTTACGTTTCACACCTTTAACAAGTTTTCTACCGCTGTTATATCCACCTTATTTGATGCTGGACGCTAATTTGCCTTGAATTGTTGTTCACTTCCAACTGTTTTTCAGTGCTCTTGAGGTTATTTTTACGATAGCCCAATATTTTTCAATTTGGCGCAGTTCCGGCGAGTTTGGAGGGTTTTTCTCCTTGCAAACGATTTCGCACCTTCTGTACCGATTCTAGTCGTTCTTCATGGGTGACTGAAAATGGTGACCAAACCACGCTACAATATTCCAGTATTGACCTCACATATGCAATGTACAATGTTTTTATTGTGTACGGATCATGAAAATTGTAACAAAAACGTTTTATAAATCCAAGCATATTATTTGCTCTGTTGATGATAGTATTGTAATGCTCAATGAAAGTTAGTTTCGAGTCCAAGATAACTCCTAAATCCCTTGTTCTTTTATATTTCTCAACTGGCTGATTCCCTAGATTGATAGTTATGTCTGGGGTGTTTCGTTTCCTACTAAAAGCTATCGAATTACATTTCTTTACGTTCAGCTGTAAAAGACTTTTGTTGCACCAAATATAGAAACCATTTATTTCAACTCTGGAGGCTGCTTGAAATCAGTCTTGACGTATGTTTCATTGTCCATTACGACGCAATCCAACTTGGTCAGCAAGCTCGTGTACAACTTGCGCACTCTTCCTTTGGCTGTTGTGTTTTGCTTATCGTCTCGATTTGGTGTCACTGTAACCTTATAAAGGGCGAACACGAAATTATTGCGGCACATTCAACAGGGCATAACTTTTTTACCATTGGGTAAATATCAACCAAATTTTGCACACTTTTTCATTGCATGTGTATTGTTTACATGCTGTCAAACTCGAAGTCGTGTTTTTCGATTCAACGAAAATGGAGGTGAACCAACGCGAGTCGAGAAAACAAATTCTTTCCAAACACCTGGAATTTCCTGACCTGTCGCACCGGCAGTTGGGAAAAATGTTGAACATTCACCATTCAACCGTCTCCAGATTGTTGAAGCGGTTCCAGGAGCGGTTGACGTTGGACCACGGCAAAGGAGCTGGAAGAAAACCGGGACCGGAGAACAAAAAGACGGAGGGAAAGGTGAAGCGGATGATTAAAGCAAATCCCAACGTCTCAAGCCGTGATTTGGCTAAAAAGATCGGCATGTCGCAGAGCTACGTCCAAAATGCAAAGAAGAGAGCTGGACTACATACATACAAGGTACAGAACTGCCCAAACCGCGATGAGCGGCAACAATCGACGGCTAAAACTCGGGCACGGAAGCTCTACGAGAAGATGCTGACAAAATATGGCTGCTGTGTGATGGACGACGAAACGTATATAAAAGCCGATTTTAAGCAAATTCCGGGGTTGGAGTTTTTCACCGGCAAGAGCAAGTTCTATGTGGACGACAAATTTAAGAAGAAGAAAATGTCGAAGTTCGCCTCCAAATATCTCATTTGGCGGGCCATCTGCTCTTGCGGACTGAGGAGTGAGCCTTTCGTGACAAAGGGCACAGTAAATGGCGAGATCTACAAATCTGAGTGCCTCGAGAACCGCCTTTTGCCGTTCTTGCAGCAGCACGACGAAGCTCCGCTATTTTGGCCAGATTTGGCATCATGCCACTATTCTAAAAGTGTCCTGGAGTGATATGAGGCCAATTCTGTCCATTTTATTCCAAAGAACATGAATCCGCCAAACTGTCCGGAGCTGCGCCCGGTGAAGCAGTACTGGGCAATGATTAAGCGGGAACTTCGGAAGAGCAAGAAGACAGTCAAAGACGAGCAGGACATGTTAAGAAAATGGAAAAAAAAACTGAGAAACTGGTACCGGATGACACTGTTAAGACTTTGGTGGAGGGCATCAAGCGAAAATGCGTTCAATTTTACACTCAAGGCTCCATCGATTAACTTTTCTTTTGATTTTTGAAGTAAATATATGTATAAAACTACCCTAAAATTTTGGTTTGATTCTAAACATTATAAGAAAATTGGCATGACATTTTCGGTGTCGCAATAATTTCGTGTTCGCTCTTTATGTTGACAGTCCGGCTCGTTTCTTTCCTCTTTCCCAATTTGTTTTCGATATCTCTGATGGAAAGGTTGGGATTGCGTTTGAAACTATTTGCACTATTCTTCCGGTCGCTGCGGATTCCACACACTACAAAAGTTTCGTGTAAATTTCTGTCCCCTAAGACCGACACATGCAAGCGTCCTTTATCACATAAGAATGAGTTGAAAGAGATGAGAAAATAAATTCAATCAAACACATCTTTTGTCGACTTGCGTATGTGTCAGTTTCAGGAGACATAAATTTACACGAAATTTTTGTTTACGTTCCCCAATTTTTTACAAACATGAATTACGTCTCGAGTAGAATTCATAATTTCTAAGTGTGCAGGTTTCGGTTTCCTCCTGATCCCGGCTTCTTGCCAGTCATCATACGTTCTCCAAACACTTTTATAACATTCGTTACGGTTGATTTGGCAATATTAAGTGATTTTGCTAAGTTGGCGTGGGAATAATTTGGATTTTGCTTATGCGCGAGCAAAATTTTGATACGCTGCTCTTCTTGCTTCGAAGCCATTTTGACAACTGAATAGAAAATGGCAAAAACAAAATTGAGTCAACATTCCGTACGCATACACCTACAAAATACCCGATTAAGAAAACTACGTCATATTTGAATCGACCAAGTTTTGACCATTCCGCTCTTTATTTTCAAAAAGTGTTGCAGTTTTTTTTTCAAGTGGACAAGTAAAGTGTTAATTTGAATGTTTCTATTTTTCAATACACTCGTAAATGTGTTTTTATAATAGGTTAATCATTCTACTCTACAGCTTGATGAAAACTCGGCCTTTGTAATGCGGAGTAAAACATATTTTTTACGCTTTGAAACATTAAGGTTCCACTTATACTCTTATCTGCTTTGCTGGATTTGAATTTTGGCTTTTTATCGTGACAACAAACAATGCATGAACAGTTTTCACATAAAATACCATACATCTGAACATCAAGCATAGCCATTAAAAATGATTAAAAAGTTAAATTTAGAAGATTATTAGGTTTGCGTAATTTTACAAAATCTATCAACACGGTCATTTATTTTGAGAAATCAAACGATCAAACGATCTTATGCTTACTAATATTTTATTAGTTGAATCACATTATTGCTGAAAAAGACGTTTCACTTATTGTAAGATAGCTTAACAGGTAGCATATATTGATACATTTAGACCCAGTAGTCACACAATTGATATACAATTAAACTAAATTAGTGTTAACTGAGCCCTAATTAACAATGCCACGATCAACTGTCACATTCAATTAAGCACTTGACATTGACGTGTTACATCTTCATATCTCCATCAACCGTTCTCATCTGGTTCCCAGCAGGGTAATCACTTCCTTAATAATTTCTCTCAGATGTACCTCTGCCTTGTATACAAAGCGTCCATCCGTCTTCGTCTGCCTAGCACAAGAATTAAGATTTATCCAAACAACAATTTTACGTCACTTTCAATTCGTTTTCGTCGTTCTCGTGATCGTTTCATTACATTCACAAGGCACAAAGCAAGCGAAGCAATGCTAAGGTCAGGAGCATAATCATAATCTGCCGGTCCCTTTTACCATACATAAGGACTCATCATCTCCCTCTCACTACTGCAGTACTGTATGCTCATTCTCATTCAGCGTCTCCCACAGTAGAGATGGTTTGAATTGCTTTCGTTCGTTCAGCTGACTTTTCAACTTCAGCCAGAAGCATTTCAAACATCTCTGATTTCGTTATCATGCTGAAGTCGGCCAACTATATGACGTGAACCTAATCCAACGAGAGAAGCTGCACGGCAGTTACCGAACGAGCATTATTTTGTTGCATTCGGCAAGAAAATGCCGCTCATTCGATCCATAACGTTGACTGGTTGAATGGATACGGGATGGTCATATCGGAATCATGATTACACTTGCCATCAACTGTCACTTTACATTTCAACACGTTATCTTTTCTCGCATGAATAGCTCACTTGTGGCTTGTGGAATCGTCCCAGCCCGATGGGTGTTGACAGCCAAAACGTGACCGTAAGAGTAATTGTACTGACCAAAATGACTAAATACGGGCTAGGATTCATTATTTGTTATAAGAAAATTGAATTATATTTTTTTGTTTGGATCACAATGTTAATTTTGCAGTTAATCGTGATAAACCAATTTCCCTGAACCTTTTTTCGAAAATGCTTGAAGACAATGTTTGATTTTTTTGCTTCTTCTTTTGTCAGGTATATCAATGGAAAGAAAAGCACGAGGCCATCAGTGGAAAGTCGTGATTGTATCGGAATCATGAAGCGGTATCATCTATGTAATGAACAGGTAAGTGGGTCTTGAGCAGATTGTGTTCTATGTAGTAGGTACTCAATAACAAGTTCATCATATATATCTTAATTTGTTTACAGGATTGTCCTAATCCAACGGAAGACTTTCGCGAACTGCAGTGCACTAGCTTTAACAATCAAACGTTTCTGGACAAGCGTTATATCTGGGAAGCATTTATCAATGGTATGTAGGAAACCATAAGTGGATTAGATGTTTGCAGTAGTATTCTATCTTCAAAACATAAGTGATTGAATTCTAAAAGTATGAGATTGTAAAAGTAAAAGATTGTTTATTCATTCCGAGTAAAATCCCAAAACTTGGTTATCAATCAATTTCAATTAAAAAACACTTTTTTAAAAACAATTTTACTAGTGTATTCATTTTACTAGTGTATGATGACCTTTTAAAAATAAAAATAAAAAACTGAATCCTTTGTTTTAACCTTATTTCAGTTTTAACATGTTGTGACGAATAATGTGTTTCAGGTCATAATGACCAGATTTCAAACTCACATTGTGGAATGTTGATATGACCAAATTTTAAAATGCTTATTGAAGTCTCAATTTTCAATTTCAATTTGACCCGATGTACCGGAAGAGGGCATGTTTGGCATCGATCCGTGAGGCGGTGAATGATACCAATTTTCATCGGGACATGCTTTTCAACGGTTCAAACCTCATGATTTTTCATGAGAAGTCCACATGGGCGAATTGCCGTATTGGCCATTCCAAGACAATTTAGATACTAGATTATTACCGAAACATGTCTTTCGACGGCTCAAACTTCATGATTTTTCATAAGTAGTCTACTTCTAGCCTTGAAATGGACCAAAGACCATATTGGCCATTCAGGACAATTCTGTTGTCCCAGGGCGCCCCTACACAACAAACAGTTCAAAGCGATTAATAAACAACCCATGAACGGGAATTATAGCTTCCAGAGCTGAATAAAACTGTAGCCGTTTGGGTTTTCTGAATTTAAATTCTTGAAACAGAATAAAAAGCTTTTAAATGATTATTTGCATTTGGTTTAAACACATGTTTTATAGGTTTTAAAATATTTTTATTACGCTACAGTTCAATCATCAGGGGAAAGCTAAAAAACATGAAATTAAAGCTTGTAACTCCAAATTCGTTATCATTATACAACAGCTAAATAATCATTAAAAAAATGTTTAAACAAAGATATCAGGAATGTTTATTGCGCTCCAGAAGTCAAACAAGAACCCTCAAAAGAATTTAATCAACATTAAATGGATGATTTGTAATAAAAGTAATTAATGCTTAAGAATCGTTGCATCACTCAAACGATTTAAATAATGAGATACTGGCTGATTACTAACAAACCTTTGTTTATCTCAACAACAAAAGATCTATTTTGACAGCTACCAAGCAGTGGTTTGTTGCTATAAGACAGTTCTACCAGATATAAATTAAGACGTTTATTTGGCGATTGTGCAACGCTTAATCAGTTTTGTAAAGCTATCGTTTTTTAATATGTAATGGAACGTTTATAGAACAATTATAAAACGCTATTAACTCATAGCCAAAGTTCTGTGTATGTGAATGTTAACTAAAGATTGTTAAACAATGTCATGCAAATTAAAGACTGAAGATTGAAATACGTCTTTTGATCATTTAAAATGCATAATCAAGAGTGGAGAGTATGCAGAATAAGGCAGCCTTCATCCTGGATTGAAGTTCAAGTCTGTGATCGAGCAAAGTCAAATTTGGGTACTGCATTTAAAAAAGTTCATTCAAACATATGACAAATAATAAATAAACTATGACAAATCACATATGACAAATCATAAACTAACATAAACAGCTATGACATATGACAAATAATAAACTAACATGAACAGCAATGGCTGCAGTACATTTTGTCGTAAAGTAATTATGCTCTCAAAAGTTAATTTAATTATAGCTAAAGATTATTTTTCTTTAATAATAAGTTTAAGCTCTGATTAAAGCATACTTTGTACGACTGTTTCATTTGAAAAGTACTCCAAAAGTTGAGGGGTAGCTTAGCAATGTTTATACCAATTGTTAAATAATTTTGATGTGTAATAAATACAAATAAGAATTGTTGAATACACATTTTTATGCAAATGTTGTTAAGCAGCGTATGTTGAAAAGATTCTCCAATTTTGTGTAAACAAAGGTTGAAAAACACTTTTGATTCAAAATAAGATGAAGGTTGATAAACATTAAGCTTAACTGTGAATTTGAAGAAATGTTTCTACAAACTTGAATTGTTACTTGGGAAAGGCCACCCCAGATAACACATTCACTACTGATAATAGAAATTACCTTAAAATCTGACTCTATGTGTTCTACCGGTCAAGTATGATTGAACCCTGTATGAGTAATCCCTGATTGAAACCGAGCAACGATAATGTATATATCATTCGGAGAAACTGCTTGCCCATGAACGGTCAATATGGCCATGGGTTCATTCCAAGGCTAGAAGTATGAAAAATCATGACGTTTGAGCAGTCGAAATGTATCTTTCGGCGAAAATCAGTCTTTGTCCCCTCCTAAAGGTTATCATTTACATTGACACTAGATAAATTGATAACCAAATTTATCTTCGCCTAAAATCACACTGATTCTTCGTCACCCGACGACAAGGCTCACCCGATATTAAAGATGGTAATTTCATTCATTTGGTCCTTGTAGTATTATCCAGATAAAGGGTGTATTCGATAAAAATGGCACACAGAAAATCTTCTGTAACTTTTAAATCGTATGAGTAAAAAACCTAGAAATTTGAGTAGATCTTATCCATAGTGTATTATTTACATTATTTACTGCCAAGTTTCATATTTATACATTCAGTAGTTCCAGTCATGTCGTCGAAACAAGAAATTGTCCGTGAGAAAATTTTGTGCACTCACAATCAAAATCCAGGGGCGTCCCACCGGTGGATTGCTCCCAACAAACATCGGTGTTGAATTAGAGCTTGTTCAAACAAATTTGGAGAAGCTATTCAGCTATTCTAGAAGAAACAGCTAAATAGCTTCTCCAAATTTGCTTGAACAAGCTCTAATTCAACACCGATGTTTGTTGAGCTAAAAGGCTTGGAATTGCAAATACAACTGTTTCTCGTGTAATAAAAACCTTCAAGGAGCGTCTGAGTGTCCAAAGGAAGGAAGGGAGTGGTCGTAAAAGTGGTCCAATGGACAGTAAAATGGCCAGGAAAGTCGTACAACAATTCAAGAACCGTCCAAACATGTCATTTCGAGATGTCGCTAAAAAGTCTAAGGTGTCAGTCGGTTTTGTGCAGAAAACCATGAAGCGTGCTGGGTTACATGTGCAAAAAGCCCCAAACCGGAATGAAAAACAAAACATCACTGCGAAAACCCGCGCCCGGAAACTTTACACGAAGCTGCTCACCAAATCCGGTTGCATCGTGATGGATGACGAAACATACGTCAAGGCCGACTTCCGTCAACTTCCTGGGCAAGAATATTTCGTTGCCAAGTCGAAGTTCGATGTTCCGGAGGATGTTCGAAAGAAGAAACTATCGAAATTTGCAAAGAAGTTTCTAATCTGGCCGGCGATTTGCGGATGTGGTGAAATAAGTGCTCCCTTCATCACTTCCGGAACAATAAACGGTGCGATTTACACGGAAGAGTGCCTTAAGAAGCGTCTCTTGCCATTCATTAAGAAGCACAAAGGATCAACTCTGTTTTGGCCTGATCTAGCATCCTGCCACTAAGCTCGAAACGTATTGGAGTGGTACCGAGCCAACGGAGTCAATTTTGTGCCAAAGGATATGAACCCACCAAATTCACCGGAACTTCGTCCAATTGAAAAATTCTGGGCAATTATGAAAACCGAACTTCGCAAACATCCCAAAACTATAAAAACAGAGCTAGAATTGAAGAAATATTGGGTAAAAACAACAAAAACACTGGGAAAATCGGTTGTACAAAATTTGATGGGTGGAGTGAAAAGGAAGGTGCGGGCATTCGGGATGGGAGACGAAATTGAATAAAACAAATGTTGTAAATCAAAACTCATTAGTAGTTCTTCATTCCCTGAAAATTTCAAGAAAATCCGATAATCAGTATAATTTTGATGAGTATATATGTGTGTGCCATTTTTATCGAATACACCCTTTAATTGAGGAAGTGAATGCTTATTCACTTTGCCGGCTCCATGGATTTAATTAGCTGAATTTATTTTATTTTGTTACCAATTTAGCGAATAATGAAAACTGCACATGTTGGGCATTAGCCAGGTAGTCAATGTGAAAGTGACATTGTTTTTTTGACAATGACTCTTAGCTTGAATGAGTGACCATAGCTACTTTGTAGCACCGGCATGTTTCGGCGAAAAACCGTATTTGTCTCCTCCTGAAGGGTTGCCCCAGGGTGTCTGGATTATCTCAGAATGGCTAATATGGCCATTTGTCCACTTAATGATTAAAAGTAGATTGTTTACGAGAAATCATGAAGTTTTAGCCGTCGAAAGGCATGTTTCAGTGAAAATCTGTATTTGTCTCTTTTTAAAGAGTTCTTCCGGTACATCTGCGTTGTCCCAGAATGGCCAAACATTTCGGGAGCCAGCAATACAGCCGCCTTGATGGCTGGGATACCATCTGGTCCTGGCGCTTTGCTCACCTTGAGCGACTTTCCTATCACGATGAGTTCATCGTTCGTCACTGTCGCCATACACCCGGCCTTCGTGATGCCACTGTCATTGTCCACGTAATTGTAGATGTTCGGCGTGTTTGCCGATCATCCGTCTACTGCAATGACATTTTTATGATTTGAGATACTGGAACGCTCATAGGACAAATCTACGGCGATGGGAGGCCAAGAGGCTCGAGTCGTGGCGAGTCGTGGCGAGTCGTGGCTCGGAAAGAGTCCTCCAATGATGACCTACAGTTGCTCCAGTGATTGCTCGGTAGGAGCCGCCGCTCCCTTGGTTTTAGTCACTATCACCCTGTAGGAGTCACCCCATGAATCCGTATTGGCTATCAAACACAAGCTCTCGAAGCATACTCGTTTGTTGACCTTTAGCTCCCTTTTTAGCACGGCCTTTTCGGCGGCTAGCACCCTTCAATGCTCCGCCTGTTCGGCGTCCAACCGCTTTATTTGCATACTCCGCCTTAGGCGGAGGCACGTTCTACTGAGGTTAGCGATCAACTCTGTCCATCAATACAACGGCGACCTTACATTGCTAAGCTTGACCTTCCTAGGCATGGCTGCATCGCACTCATGTGTTAGTAGCACCACGAGTTGATTACCGCACGGATTCTCGGTTTCTCTAACATTCCGTTCCCACTCAAGTCCCTCTTTAAATACTTCGTTAACAAGACTTGATATCCTCCACCTGCGGGTGAATGGAGTTGATGCTATTTCCTTCACACGCTGCCTAGTATTATGGACGATACTATAACGAACCACCAAGTGGTCACTATGGGTGTAGCCATCTTCCACCCTCCAGTTGCTCAACAGCCGGAAACAGGCTGCCAAACGTCACGTCGATGATCGACTCCGATTGTATGGTATGGTCTCCTCTATCAGAATCCGGCCCCAAGGATTGGTAAGGCGATGCTCCCACTTGAAGGCCCAGGCGTTGAAATCTCCTGATATTACCAACGGATATCGGCCAGTAAGCTCCGCTATCATGCGATCGAACATCTTGGTGGTGCGAAACAGCTGCAGAAAAACTTTTCATTCACCTTAGCTACCGCAAAACTCTCGTTTGAAGTGGACGCAACCTCCTGAACCGGGTAATGGCCCGTCGTTCATAATGCCACCATATTGGACCTATCCGTTACCCAGTTACCGTTACCGACGGGATGCAGTATGGATCGGATATTATGGCGATATCCGATACCGACTTGTAAACGTCCTTATACAACAGTTGCTGAGCTGCCTCACAGTGGTTCAGGTTTAGTTAAGTTACCCGCACTGTGATTTACTTCTAGGTTTACCTCTGTAGGCTCTCCCCCCTCCCCCCCGTGACAACTTTGTCATCTACTTTCCTTTTCCAACACACGTCAGACATATATGGGGATCTTTGCAGTCACAAGCCTTGTGGCCTGTACCTCCGCACCGTCTACACATTCCGCTCCAGTCCGGGCCTATACATTCCCGGGACATGTGTCTGCTCTCCAGGCATCTGAAGCATACCTTCGGTGGCTGGTACGCGCTCAGTTGGCAAATGGACCATCCCACTTTGAGCTTAGCCACTTTTAGGGCTACTGTCAACCGAATCGTGGCCACTTGGGCCCCAAGTGGACCTTTTCACAGACGTATGGCTGTTGATCTCGCCAGCCTCTGTGATCTCGTCCAAGTTTTAATACTGGAGATTCACTTGCATTGCTAGATCCACGAGTTTCGCGTCACCGTGCATTGCTTCGATCTCCGAGTACCTAGGCTTTTCGATCTTTACGGTTTCTTTAAGAGCTTCTCGGTGGTTCCGCTTCCGTGCCATTTTTCGCCTTTCGTATTCTTTTTTGGTCTATTTCCCTTTTTTTGTACCTTGGTCCAGGGGTTTTCCCTGCCCCTCGGCGGGTCGTCATTTCTACTTTTCTTCGTACTTCTATTCTCTTGTAAGCGGCTTAGGACTTGCCACCAAGGCCACTCTTTACTCCCGGCCGTTGCCGATCGTGAGGATGATCCCTCCGACCCCGACACCACGTTCACTCATGTCCTCGGGCAGATGTGGCCTTTTGCCACCATCCGCTTCTTAGAAGCGCTGGGTGCTACTTCCCCACTTGGACGTCCCTACCCCCATTGTAGATGTGTTTCGACCCACCACGGAGAAGAGTGCATCCATCTTCGTGTGCTTGGAGACCATCTCTCTGGCCTTCTCGGCCGCGACTAACTATTCCATTTCCCTGGTTCTTTAGTCGCAGCCTGCACAGATCTTCGAAGTTTCAAAAGGCTTTGTTTCTGATTTCTTGCTGATATTTCTACGCGTTGCTGTGAAGTCAATTATAGCACTTTGCTGCTTGAAGACCACCACCACTTTGGGAAGCGTGTCCCGTCTCCTTTTCATGGTCCGGATGAGTCCTGACCCATTCATGGTCTCGCGAATTTTCACGAAGGCACCTGCTTCCGATTCCGTTATGCTTCCGCACGTATCCGATGCGCTGCCAGATCAGGCCGCCTTCCTGCTAGTCGGGGATCTAGATAGGCCACCTTTAGTGAACAGATTCGCCTCCTCTTGGGGTTTTGCATTGATTGGAACTTCTTGAAGCTCCTTGCTGTTGGGTGAAGTAGTCGCTAAAGTATCCGTAGTTGTCTATGCAAAAAGGGAGGCCATGCGAGGGTTGACACGGTCTTTCATGGAGATACCAGAGCCAGATAAGTAGAAGTCAGGTATGGACATCTGAGGCGCAGCCAGTCGGTGAAGTTTAGAACGTTCTGAAGGCCTGCTAAGGTTTTAGCGGGACGGAGACAGGCTGTGCCATGTGAACCTTGCCATCTTCTGTCGGTATCACCCGACAGTACTCAGGAAAAAGACACAGGTGCTAGCCCAAAGTCACTGGTACGGCATAAATTCCATTTCCGGCTAGCTACCGTAATTGAAGTCTTACTGACATCGACCCCATGGCGCATGGCACTCGTAGTTCGTTTAGCGATTAAGAGAATCTTTACGTTTCAAAGTTGCACCACGAGGAGGCGAACTACAACTCACTTATTATTCAATGGCCTAACTAAGTACATCTGTGCTGGAGTGTGGTCAGGATTTTGGACAGTAAAAATGCAAGGTCTTCCGATCCCACCAAATCTAAAAACCTTGTTGCCCAGCAAATTCCTCTGTGACTACCTTATGGTATTACTGACTTGCTGCAGTCAGCTTCTTTATTTGGCTCCCAGTCGTTTACCGAGCCATTCTACGTGTTTGTTTGACTCATTTAGCTTTCACACTCGTAACAATCGACTCGAGTAGTAGCCGACGGTGGATCTACCCTACGCCGACGAAGAGTTCTAATACGGCTGAATAAAAGCGATGATTGACGGAAATGGGTCCGCTGCTGTAGTTGCGGCTAAAATCATAGAATAGTTTCACCCATTTTAACGGAGTTTTTTAACCACATTATAGTCGATAAATTAAAGTTGATTGTATTTTCTTTGCAGATGAAGCCGAATGTGAACTGAACTGTAAACCAATTGGTATGCGCTACTTTGCTACATTGAACAAGACGGTTATCGATGGTACACCTTGTAACAAACCGACCGAGTATTTCCGGCGCAATAACAGCGGCAGGGGGATTTGCGTGGACGGCATCTGCAAGGTAAGTAACAATATGCTAATGCAGCGGTAGTATGAGAACCCACTGTGGTTGTTGAACGGTAAGGGGATGATTCTGACATAGGTTTAATGTCCCTCATGTCTGTCTTATAATCATGAATAACTTTTAATGGGAAGCTTTAAGCCTATTTTTATCAAACAAATCTGAGAAAACCGTTTAGTTTTATTTTATTGTTTGACTTTATTGAAAGAAACAAAGGCTGAAAATCATCTCTAATTAGATGCCTAATAGATGCAGTGACTCTAGATTGGGTCCATCATTAATGTTTTGGCTCTTTGGTTGGCTCTTTTTCTTATTTCACAGCGTTTCAAGCTTATTGCTTCCGCAATTAGCTTATTGCTTGCTCTCAACATAGTGTCTAAATGCACTTCCAGGTACCATTTTTGCATTAGTATGATTGTGAAGCAAGTACGATCATACCCTATGCCCAGGGACTCGAGAAATTTTCCTTAGCGAAAAATTCCTAGTCCAGACCGGGAATCGAACCCAGCCATCTTCAGCATGGTGTTGCTTTGTAGCCACGCCTATACCGACTGAGCTAAGGGAGGACCCTGGTTGGCTCTTCATAGGCATTTGTTTCATGTTGGTGAAGATAAAAATATAATGATTTTGTTAAAATTTTATTAAAAATAGCACACACTCATTTTTCCTGTACTTGTAAAGATGGGGGGTTTCTTTACATAATTTAAAGCCTTGTGAAAGTTTTTCATAAATTTGTAAATGAGTTTGTACCTCTTTTCAAAAATTACAAATAAGTTAAAAAGAATGCGGAAAATGCTGCATTTTTACTCAAAAACAAGTTTCTGACTACTTTTTACCTACCACTACCTGACACCTGTGACTGCCACTTTACACCTTAACTTTAAGTCATAAGACCTCAAATATAATAGTGGTTCAAGCATATTGATTGCTTATTTCGATCAAATATTAACTTTTCCTATAATACGCTGAAACAGGATTTTTTTTATTTGTGCTAAATGGGCACTGGCAGAGTTGTTCTACCATACAAATAAAGAACTGAATCTGGAATGAAAAACCAATGAACTAAAGCTATATACACTTAAAATAAATCCTATTGACCTTGATTATTATCCAAAGGCAATGAACACTTTTCAAAAACATTACGTACAAATGAAAAAGTTCTAGTCTGATCCTTTTTTCTTGTGTTAAGAAGATCTAAAGCACTTGCATTTTCAATTGCATAGGAAACTTCAACCTAATAAACTATAAATAGGAATTACGTTCCATTTACACGAAAAACTACATCAGTGTATTTCCTGTGCGTATGAGGGAGCAAACCTGGAAATGAGAAAATCCATCGGATGTAACGTGTTAACACTGTTCACTTTGCTTGCACGATTATGTCTTCTGCCCGCCAGAAGCACAAAATTTACATTTCAATATATTTGGGAACCGTTTTCAAATGTTTAACATATCAAACATGCAAAGGCACTTCGTTGCTTTCGACTCCTACGAAGCTCCTGCATAAACTGTGATACGCATACACGATGAACCGGCAAAGAACACCCAACGAACGAATAAAAAATAAAACAGAACTGTTTGATTTAAGACCCATAAACCTAGAAATGCTATTTCAGCTCATGACAATTTGCTTGGATCGATACCACTTATTTAATTGACGAGACCGAACAAAAAGAGACACAAATGATAACTCATGCTTCGATTAATGAATTACCATCGGTTTCGCTTTCAATCGCTACCATGGCGATGCAGTTTTGCGCCTCCGTTGTAAACACAGTTGTAGATGGGATTCAATAACCTGCTGCTTCTATAGGATTTCAGCAAGTATGAATGGAGGCATCGTCCGGGACTTAATTGGATTATGAAACTTTAAAGTGCCGACGCACCGCGAGATCAATTCAAAACGAGGAATTGTACCAGTGCGGGTGCCGCGGAAAGCAGGATCGAAAGGGTGCCGCAAAACTCGATATACTCATGTTGCACTAATTGATTGTATAAAAAAAAGGTTGTTTCGATTTTACTTCTCGTATATTGGACCCGGATTGAAATCCAATCAATGATGATCATATGGCAATTAATTGGGAGCATATGCCAAGGTTTGTTTGCCACTTGTGACACGTACGTGTCTATTAGTAGCAGTTCAGTGGTTCATCAATTTACTTCGTATGATTTTTTTATATTAAACATTTGTTCAAGCAAGAGGGGCTGCAATCATAATGAGTGAAATATCTGTTCACTAAACAACGTAATTGTCTGTATGGTTAGATCTAAACTCTCTCACGTCTTTTGCTCTGGAAAAAAATCTTTAGTTGTAGGCCTAATGAATTTTATAAAAAGAAAATTTTAATGATCCATATGATTTAATTGTGCACCATTAGCCAAATATTCTCATTAATTAAACTTCTTCCAAACATAAGTTGATTTTACAAAAAGTTTTTTTATTCCAGTTCAACAATAATAATAACTTAACGTGTTATCTAGATGTTTATAGGTAGAACAGAAAATGTACGTTGACATTTGATATAAAGCTTATAACTTTATTATGCAACATTTTAACATACCATTCCCCTCTGGCTAAGAAAAAAAGTTATCTTCATTTCACTTGCAAGTAAAACACGTTGTCAGAGACAATTCAGCAATCCGCTGGTCATCTGAATCGGGTTTGGAATTTTTCAAATCCCATTTATAATTTCATTCCAGATTATATACATTACATATTATATTTCTGTATACACACACATACCTTTTGAGTATTTTATTTGTGACTTTTTCGAAGGTGTGATTTAAACTCGTGATTTTGGCTTAAGTGCCTCCATTTTGGCTTAAGGCTAATGGATGGTAACCACTATGCCGGAGTCAACCCCAGAGTTTATATTTACCGATATGAAATACACTACTAGTGTACTATAAAATTTCAGGCAGACAAAAATCGGAAAACTGGCCTTCGCCAAAACCTTTTTAAAAAATATTTTTATTTTTCAATTCTGCACAAACAAAATATTGACCACTTTGGTTCAATTTCCTTATTTTAGGTTGATAAACATGTGTGCATTGTATTAGGTGGTTTTGGTAATTTTTGGCAATAGTTTAACCAAAATAAGGTGCAGGTTATCACTCAACAGAAAGTCCTGACCATTTTTTTAAAAGGGCTTAACATTTTTAAAATTTGAAAGGGGTGATACTATGTTAAAAACCTATTCCAGATCACCTTTTCGTGGTGCGTTACCACCGAACCCCAGTCCGAATCAATTCAACCTAGGGAACATACTTGTTATTGTAGTCACAGGAACATATGTTAGTCCTTATTACATTTTATGTCTTGTGAAAAGTGACAATACTCGGGTTGAGCCACCGAGGATGAGCTTGGAATATGGAAAAAATGGTTAATCTTCATTAATGTGAATTCTCGTTTCCTATTTGGTGTTCTATAGTTTACAGTGGTTATGACTAGGGTTCTGATGCATGGTCAGTATCAGAGTCATAGTTTGTTTTCTTTGCAATGAATCTGATTTTGACTGAAAGAGGAGTGCGCCTTTGAAGAGTGCTCAAAGGGTTGAAATAGCGGAAACTTTCAATAAAACTCGATTCATTGCCAACAAACCAAACAATGACCACTGTAACAACACCGAATACTTCATCATTTCTCACTAGTGATGAAGTAACTCGAGATGCACTAAACAAAGGATACGGGATATACTACAATAGATCAATTTATCGTTTTTGTCCCGAACAGAGAATCAAAAAAAAGTTGAAATAATTACAGCTAGAGTTGGTTGCGCATTGTAAAATCTCTAAAAATATCATCACCTACAATGGTTTTCTTATGTTAAGATGTACGTAGAGCACGTTTTGTTATTTTTAAATCCTTACGATATTCAAAGCTGCTCGTTGAGCGACCAAGGCATTCAAATCTACCTTTAATTTCAGTTCAGCATCACTATTTATCACACTATAGGTACTGAAGGCTTTGTAAATATGTGTAAACATAAAGCCTGTCACATAATTCAACAAAACCGATTGTTTATTTCTCAATAATAGTGTTATATCTACATTAGAAACAGTTGATTAATACCCCGTTCGCACTACAGGGTGCGGCAGAAAATAATGCGAAAATGTTCAAACTTGAGTATTGGGTTAATTCGTGTAGCTAGTGACTAATTTCTGTCGAAAGTGTATTTGTTTATGTTAACTTTTAAGTGCTGCATCCAAAAATTATATTTGTTTTATTGAAAATTCGTCAAAATGTTCACGAAAGAAGTGATCACCAGTTTGTTGCTCGCCCAGATGAAGCCGAAAGAGATTGCCAAGGTGGTAGGGTGCCATTTGGCAACAGTTTACCGCATAAAAAAGTCCCTGCAGGATTGTCCTAAGCAGCGGAAGCCGTAAAGTTGACGTCCGTAATTTGCACGTACGCCGAACGTGATCAAATCGGTCCGTGCAAAAATTGCTCGCAACCCGGTGCGTTCCATAAGAAAACTTGCAAAGGAAGCCAATATTTCGGAGCAATCCATGCGGAGAATCATCAAAGAAGATCTGCATGCATCTTTCAGAGCCAGAGTGAAACGCCACTTGATTACGGACCGGGTCAAGGAACTACGAGTGACTCGTTCCAAGAGATTGCTTTCCTTGTTGAAGAAGGAAAAAGTGATAATCCTGTTCTCCGACGAAAAGCTTTTCAGCATCGATGCTGTGGCCAACAGCCGCACGGACCGGTTCATTTCACCGCAGAAAATGGAGAACGTTCCGGAAAAAGTGAAATTCAAATTTCATTCCAAACATCCGGCTGGTGTCATGATGTTTGGCTTGGTGGCGTCCAACGGTTTGAAAATGCCGCCTGTTTTCATTGATTTAAAATCAATACCGAAGTGTATATCGGTATGTTAAAGGACCAAGTGCTTCCCTGGGTGAAGGCCAACTTCTCCGAGAACCAAAACATTCTCCTACAGCAGGATGGAGCGCCGTGTCACACGTCCAATCGAACCCAACAATGGTTGAACGATAACATGAAGTTTTGGCCGAAGGATTTGTGCCCCCCTAGCAGTCCAGTCTTAATCCGTTGGATTATTCGATTTGGGCATATGTTGAAGCACGAGCCTGCAATATATCACACCCTAGTGTGAAAACCCTGAAGTCAACCATAACACGCACATGGCAGTCAATGTCGGAGGACTACGTCCGAAAAGCATGCTCTGGCTTTCGGCGTCGGCTCGAGGATGTTATTAATAAAAATGGAGGACACATTAAATAAATTTGTTTAAAAGGACTTTATAAAGATAACTGCACTCGTAAATGTTGATATTATTGCTTGAATTAGTTGGAAATGGGATTTGAAAGAAATAGAACAAATTTTCGCATTATTTTCTGCCGTACCCTGTACAACCTATATTACGTGATACAGATTATCTTGATATCAGCATCTATGCAGCTAGTTTTCACTGAAAATAATGTGCATGGCATTTGATATCAAGATACTCTATACCACGTAATAACGTTTGTAATGCGAATCCTTCTGTCTGTAAAATTCTCGAAAATGCTATGGTACCCCCGCCATCAGGTTCCGTACGGTATCCTCAGATACGCCCGCCGTCAGGATTCTCCATCTTCTCTTGAAATCATCGATACCATTTGCTTTCTTCTTAATTTGGAAGAATTTCCGCTTAATTAGAGCCCAGTACTTCTCTATTGGGTGAAGTTCTTGACAGTTCGGTGGCCTTGGCACGTATTTGACCTCTTGAATCTTATACCATTCCAGGGCGGATTTCGCATTGTGACAAGAGGCCAAATCAGGCCAAAACAGAGCTGGAGAGTCATGGCTTCTGATACACGGTAGCAATAGCTTTTGCAGACATTCTTTCTCGTGCACATCCTTATTGATAGTGCCGGTAGAGACGAAACTTTTAGATTTTCGACGACAACTACATATGGCCTGCCAAATCAAATACTTCTTCGGGAACTTGGACTCTTTCTTTGTCCGTAAATGCTCGGCAACGGCGTTTCTTTGCATTGCGGTGTAAAAAACCAGACCCAGCAGCTGTTTTAAGTCTTCGAGTACGTATGTTTTGTCGTCCATTATGATACAAGAAAATGTTTGCAAAAAATTGGTGTAAAGCCCCTTAGTACGACTTTTTGCAGTGAAATTATTCTTGTCATCACGGTTGAGAACCTTTTTCACTTTGTACGCCTTCAGTCCTTGCCTCTGCTTCACTTTTTGTACGTATGATTTTGACTTCCCATCTTTGCGAGCCACATTTCGCACAGAAAGATTGGGATTTTTCTCAATAATGGCTACCATCTTCTTATCCATTTGTTGGGAGCATACTTTTCGATTTGTTCCACTTCCAATCTCCGGATCCACAGTCAAGCGCTGGTCAAATCATTTGCCAACACAAACACGGTTTTTTTTTCGGTAGTTTTAGTTTCTTGGCAAGATTGTACCGATAAATTCGGATTTTGTTGCCGTTCGTACAAAATGCGTTTGCACACTTCCACTTAATTGGACGCCATTTTACTGAATGTAACAAGAATGTTAACATGTTGTACCACGAAATAACGTGGAGAGCTACAGCTGTCATATAAGTTATTTCAGAAATCCGTGAAATAACTAAAAGTCTACACTGAAATATAAATTGTCCGAGATATAACGTGGACAGGCTTTAGATACTTAGGTTATAATTTCGTTGTTCGATCCTAAATTTACACGTAATGCAAATGTTGAAAACGCTTTAAATCCATTTGCGAAAAATATCCTATAACAGGGTAGATAGCATCGAAAAGACTCTGTTATTAGCTAGAAAGACAGCTTACAATAAGCGAGACATGAATTTGGTTAAAGTCATCGGCCATGTAATAAGGAATTAAGGAAATTCCAAACAAATGTTTACTCAGTAAACTGATCAACGTGGAATGGTGTCACCTGAGAAAGCTTGTAGTTTTGTCATCGAAGTTGGATATAGACGATTTCAATTTGAAATAGTACATAGCGAATCACCTTCACGTCATCGGGGAAGTGAAAAAGAAATACGTTCCCAACGCGTTCACGAAGCAACCTTTTTGAAAATTATGCGTTGGAAGAACTTATGAAACTGTCGATGAAGTTGATGCAATTTATTTTTGTCACGAAATAGAAACAGACTAATATAAATGCAAATCTACAACAATCATAAGAGTGGTTATGGTATATTCTCTTTGTTCAAAATATATAAATAAATAACCTGAACAAGATTATGATTCATACGCTTCATACAAGGCGTTCGACAAGTTCGCATTCACTTCCAAAACAAACAAATTTGTTTGAACAAGCGGTTATTCGACACGGATGTTTGTTGGGCGGTCCTGCTGAAACACGTAGAGGCTTCGGAAACTGGGGGAAACAACCTTCTCCAAAACCTCAGTTGTGTGGTACGCTGCGTTGATTTTGACGTTTTTATTTCAATAAACACCAAGGGGAGCTTATCACGTTTGCATACTGCCCCCCAAACCATAAACCGACGCTTCACTTTAGAACTGATGGATGTTTATATTGGATTCAGGAATGCTGTCTTTCGTTGGCGCCCACACCCGGTCATTTTGCACATTGTGTGCCTGCTGCAGCACGAGCCAGCGTGCCAAGAGAGGATCATCTTGGCTCAAACCCACCGCTTTTTACCGGTAGCCTTCGGTGCCATGACATGTAAGGCTTACAACCAAGGTCCTTGCTGAATATGGTGTGAATGTTGCAGATGGAAACGTTGATCAACAGCCGTTTTTCGAATTGAGCGGTTCTTTTCGCGCCGAATCCACTCCCTCACGACCTTGATGGCCCGTGGCGCCCTCGTCGAGCGTCTCCTAGTATCGCCTGATGGTCGTGTAGACAAAATTCCGCTTGACCCGATGCGTTTTCAGCAGCCGGAATATATCGCCAGGTCGCTCACCGTTTAAATAACGTTTAAACCTGACACTAATACCAATACAGAGTATGTGCATGGCGCATACCTAAACAATAATGAAAATTTGTATTCGAACTTATTGAACACCGTGTAAGTCAATCTTGAATCACTTGAATACTATATTATTTAGTCCTTGAGAACTTATGTAGCACATATGTTCACACTAAGCTATCATGATCATTCCAATTTTTGCAGCTAGCGCCTAAAGGCCTTTTTAATGTAATTGAAGCTCTGCTTCAGACATCTTTGAGTTCTATAAGATGTTGACACGGGGTAAAAGAAATATTAATACCCATGGCTATAAGTCGATTTGTAGTTAACCTCAACATTGTTCCGAGTAACTCTTGATCAAAGGCTGGTGCTAGAGGAACTACATTTTCGTAATTACGCAAAAGCCATTATCTGTTTTGTTTTGCATGTTCAGTTCTTAACATCTACTAAATACCAGGAAGAATAACATATCCGGATAATCCTGTTATAAAAAAAATTCTATAAACGTGGCTGGAATTCCAAACTATCCTGCCGGTCCTATCTGTCCCTTTCATTCTTTTCCACCCCCTTTGTAAATATCATGTGTGGTGAACAATACACGAGCCATAGCAGGCCTGGCGTTCGGACAAGTAGTTCAAGTCAAGCCTAGCTGGTATAGACAGGCAGCTCCATCAAATACTCACAAATACTCATTATCAAAATCATTTTAACTAATTTTGTATAGAATACCACATATTCTGGCGACGCGATAAAAAAAAATCCACGCTGCATATCAAGGATCATAATAAAGTAAGTAAACACCCATCTGCAATTTTCGCAAAAGTTCTGGATTCTGCATTCTGGACTCAAAAACTATTCGCTGGAGAAACGCTGGACATGTTTTTACTCCGTGCCCATGTTTTGGCCAACAAGTGCCAATTTGGAACTACTGAAAGAGAAAGTAGAGACGCTGCAGTAAGCGACAAGACTATCTTGCTTGCGCCACCGGAACTTCGACGGGAAATACTGGAGAGACCAAACATCAGCTTGGACGATTTAACAAACCTTGTCAACACCCACCTGTCCATTCAGCATCAGATTCGTGAACTAAGCCAGCATTCTTTTAGCATAACCCAAACGGAGACCAGTCGCGGTAACACATTCGTGAATAAAATATCCACAGATAGGGATAACAAATCACGTTGGATGCAAAAACATCAACTAGCAGAGTGTGGTAGGTGCTAAAAAGTGCCGTTTTGATTCCAATAAAAGAAGATTTGAAAGATCGGCACCAAGGAAGCGCAAATTTTCGTCTGAACACTCAAAATCAGTCATACATTGAATGGTGACTGGGAAACGGATTTGCTTCAGTACCTTATGATGTACAACACAACTGCACATTCCATCACAGGTAAGGCACCATACATCAGGTCCAAAATTTCGTCAATAAGCGACACGACATCTTACTTTACGTTCTCCGACTTTTTACAAACATGAATTACGGCTCGTGTAAAATTCATAATTTATAAGTGTGTACTCATAACATACAACATTTGAACCAACTTTTTTTTGCGTGGCAATTCATTTTTTCTTCATATCTTCCTCCGATTTCACTTCCTTATGATGCTTCCGAAGTGCCTGCTTCATGATGGCCTAGTACTATTCAATTGGCCGCAGTTCCGGAGCGTTCAGGGGGTTGAGATGCTTCGGAACGAAATTGACCTCCTTAGCCGTGTACCACTCCAAAACCTCTTTCGAATAATAGCACGAGGCTGAATCCGGCCAGATAATCGTAGGACCATCGTGTGACCTCAGAAGAGGAAGTACACGCTTTTGGAGGCATTCCTGCCCATTGACCGTTCCAGTTGTCACGAATAGGGTGCTCCGCTTCCCACACGAGCAAATTGCTTGCCAAATCATATATTTTTGGCATACTTTGACATCTTCTGCTTTTTAACGTCCTCAATGTCAAATTCGATGTCCCGAATTTATTATGAGCAGTAAAAAACTGGAGCCCCGGAAGCTGCCGGAAGTCTGCTTTTACATACGTCTCATCATCCATAACGAAACAATGTGGTTTCGTCAACATCTGGGTGTAGAGCACCGGTGCACGTGTTTTACCTACCGTATTCTGCCGTTCATCGCGATTAGGTGCCTTTTGGACTTTGTACGTGTGTAGTCCTCCACGTTTTTTCGCATCTTGTACGAAAGTTTTGGTTAGATTCAGTTTCTTTGCCATATCTCGAACTGAACTATTGGGATTCCTCATGAAAGCTTTAACTACCCGCTTGAGATCCTTAACACTATACGGAGATCCATTTTTGCCACTTTTCGATTCTTTCCGATCGATGGTCAAACGTTCGTGGTACCGATTTAAAACACGAGACACCGTAGAATGTACCATTTCCAACTTCTTGCTGATGGCACGATGAGAAAGCATTTCTTTTCGCCGCTGCTGTTCCTCCGACTCCATCTTCGCAATGATTGCACATCTGCTAGTGAAACTTACACAGCGTAAACAAATACATATTGAACCAATTCCACCCACAATTTCAATAGAAAATACCCAACAGGTAAAAAGTTACAGCCATTTAAAAGTGGTGCAATTTGATTCCGTACAACCTTTACAACATTGGGTAGAACACAATATGATTTCATGGAAAAGAAGGGAAACCGCGTGAGATTCGCGATCTTGTGTTCGGCAGCGTCTTGGAAAGAAACACGGCTCATCTCAAGAAAATTCCCACACAAGCAGTTTATAATGAAGGAACATCAACAACTGTCGTGGATGACATAATTAACTACCCAACATCTGAACAAGAACAGGATACGGTGCAGCCAATTCGCCCCCCTCGTCTGACGTGCCTACTGACCTGACAGCAAGATTACATCATTGGTCAACCATGATCTGAAAGAAAAAGGAAGATGTGATGGACAATATACGAGCAGGCCTGGCGTTCGGACAAGTAGTTCAAGTCAAGCGTAGCTGGCATCGAATCGAAACTGGTTCAGTCCGCATCGAGCTCTCATGCCGTGCGGTTCTATTTTCTTTTGCTGAAGGAAGTATTTTTGCTACCTAAAGCTATAACAAAATCAAACAGCACTTTTCAGTGCTTAACATTACCTGCACAATTTTTATTTTTTACCCTTATTCCTTTTCGATCCTTGTCTGGACCCTACGCGAGGTAATCCGACTTGGATATCGATTTGGAAAATTCCTCTTTGACCCTTCGGATTCTTGTAGAATCTGCTTGGAAGTTGATTAGGAGAAAACGTATAAATTCTAATCATTTTGGAGAAAATGGCGCCTAAACGCAAAAGAAAGGGACAATCTCTGGATTCCCCTTCTAACAATATTGATTTGAGCAATCAATTCGATATTCTGACTGATGATGAGAATGATCCATCAGTCAGGCAAAAATCTTCGAAGCATTCCCGAATTAATGCAGGGAAAGAAAAGGTTCCACCTATTGTGGTAACAACATCTGATTTTCATGGGCTCCGTAAGGAACTCACGAATTTCATAAAAGATTCGAAATTTTCCTTTCAAATTGGTCGTCGGGGTGAATGCCGTGTATTGGCTGAAACCTTGATCGGATTTAAACTTCTCGTGGAGTATCTTGCTCAAAGAGGCATCAAATTCTTTACACATGACACCAAAACTGAACGTCTGTTCAAGGTGGTCTTAAAAGGTCTAGCCAGTGGTGAATCCCTGGATGAGATCAGACAAGAAATTATTAAATTGCTTGGTGTTACACCAGTTCAAGTGATAAAGATGAAAAAGAAATCCCAACCTGGCGATTCTCGCAATGGGATTTCTAACGATTTTTATTTAGTTCATTTTAAATCAAATGAACTGAATAACTTCAAGGCATTGGAAAAAGCCAGCCTTATGCTCCATGTCAGAGTGAAGTGGGAACACTTCAGGAAGACTGGAGGAAATTTTCAACACCTCACCCAGTGCCGTAAATGCCAGGGATGGGGTCACGGGACGAAAAATTGTCACATGGATGCCAAATGCATGCATTGTGGCGATTGCTCTCACGCCAAGGACAACTGTCCTGTGAAGGATCCCAAAAATTTTAAATGTGCGAATTGCCACCACAAATCCAATTTTTGGGAATGCAAGACTCGCAAAGCGATCTTGAATTCTCGTGCTAAGCATCAGGTAGGGACCGCTTCACGTTCCCGACCAGGTAATTATTCCTCGGCTGTTAACAACGGTCATCGAGGAGGAAATCCAACATTCGTACCGGAAGGTACGATCAATGCCCAACCGTCAAATTTTCCACTGCTATCTGCTGTTAACAATGGTCAGCGAAGTACAAATGTACCCGTAAGTACAAACAGAGCACAAGTTTTCAATGCTCAATTCTTACCTGCTGGTAGCAATGTACAGCTAGGTAATGGAGCTTCCTACGCTGCCGTTACAGCCGGTAGAAACCAAAATTCTACCAGAAATGTTGAAGATTTTGACTTAGGTAGCATAACCGCTCCGAAAATGGATTTTTTACAGAAATCATTAATCGATATGATTAATGGAATGTTAAATACAAACTCCATGTTTGATGCAATTCAAACTGGTATAAAATTTGCAAACAATATTGTCATGACCCTGAAATTCAGCAATGGGTATTAAGACACTGAATATTTTAAATTGGAATGCTCGATCTCTTAAAAATAATGAAGACGAGCTGTTTAACTTTTTACGAGTTCATAACGTGCATATTGCCGTTGTAACTGAAACTTTTCTTAAACCAGGTGATAAAATAAAAAGGGATCCTAATTATTTCGTACACCGCAATGATCGTCTTGAAAGTCCAGGTGGTAGCGTTGCCATAATTGTTCATAGGCGTATCAAACATCAAATTCTTTCTTCATTTGATACCAAAGTTTTTGAAACTTTGGGGGTTTCTGTTGAAACAAAATTTGGTCAACTTACACTATTAGCTGCCTATTTACCATTCCAATGCGTAGGTCAGCAAAAGAATCTTCTCAAGGGTGACCTACAGAAGCTTACCCGTAAAAGGTCAAAATTCTTCATTATTGGTGATTTTAATGCAAAACACCGATCGTGGAATAATGCTCAAAGTAATTTCAATGGTAATATACTATTTGATAATTGTTCTGCGGGTTATTACACTATCCAATACCCAAACAGCCCAACTTGCTTTTCTTCTGCCAGAAATCCCTCAACTATTGATTTGGTCTTAACTGATTCATGTCAACTTTGTAGCCAATTGGTTACCCATGCTGACTTTGGTTCGGATCACCTTCCAGTAACTTTTGAAATATCTCAAGAAATAATTTCTAATCCCAACAGTTCTACTTTCAATTATCATAGAGCTGATTGGAACCAATATCAAACATTCATGGAATATAACTTTGATCCTAATATTCCTTTGGAAACTAAAAATGATATCGATAATGCTCTTGACTCTCTGACTACTTCCATAGTTGAAGCAAGAGCTGTCTCAGTTCCAAAATGCGAGGTAAAGTTCAATACAATTATAATAGACGACGATCTTCAGCTTTTGATCCGTCTGAAAAATATCCGTAGAAGACAATATCAAAGAACACGCGATCCCGCCATGAAAGTTATCTGGCGAGATTTGCCAAAACAAATTAAAAAACGCTTCTCTGCCCTGAGGAACAAACAATTCGAAAATAATGTGTCAAAATTAGAGCCGACTTCCAAACCTTTTTGGAAACTCTCCAAAATTTTAAAGAAACCTCAAAAGCCTATTCCAGCGCTCAAAGAAGGTGATAAAATATTGCTAACAAATGTGGAAAAAGCTCAAAAACTTGCTGAGCAGTTTGAGAGTTCCAATAATTTCAGTTTGGGTCTTACTAGTCCTATTGAGAATCAGGTTTCTCTTGATTATCTGAATATTTCCTCAAGGGAAAATATTTTTGATGAATCCTGGGGTACTGATTTGGATGAAGTAAAAACTATAACTAAAAAGTTAAAAAATATGAAGGCTCCAGGTGATGATGGAATTTTCTATATACTCATCAAAAAACTCCCAGTGAGTACCTTGTCTTTCATGGTAAAATTATTTAATAAATGTTTTCATTTGTCATACTTTCCTGGTAAATGGAAAAATGCCAAAGTTGTTCCAATTTTGAAGCCCGAGAAAGATCCAGCTGAAGCTTCTAGCTACAGACCAATAAGTTTACTTCCTTCAATCAGTAAACTTTTTGAAAAGCTAATTTTGAATAGAATGATGCTTCACATCAATACAAACTCAATTTTTGCAGATGAGCAATTTGGATTTCGCCATGGCCATTCAACTACTCATCAACTTTTGAGAGTTACTAATTTAATTCGTTCAAACAAATCTGAAGGCTGCTCAACTGGAGTTGCTCTTCTAGACATAGAAAAAGCATTCGACAGTGTTTGGCATGAAGGTTTGATTGCTAAATTGAAAAACTTTAATTTTCCGCTCTATATTATAAAATTAATTCAAAATTATTTAACTGACAGAACTCTGCAGGTAAATTATCAGAATTCCAAATCTGATCGACTACCTGTTAGAGCTGGAGTTCCTCAGGGTAGCATTCTTGGGCCGATACTATATAACATTTTTACTTCCGACCTCCCTGATTTGCCTCAGGGTTGTCAGAAATCCTTGTTTGCTGATGACACAGGCATCTCCGCTAAAGGAAGAAGTCTTCGTGTCATTTGCAGGAGACTGCAGAAAAGTTTGGACATTTTCTCTTCTTATTTACAGAAATGGAAGATTTCTCCCAACGCTTCCAAAACTCAACTAATAATATTCCCACATAAACCTAGAGCTTCTTTTTTGAAACCTAGTAGTAATCACATCGTTACTATGAGCGGTGTTCCAATTTCCTGGTCAAGCGAAGTGAAATACCTTGGTCTATTACTTGATCAAAAATTAAATTTTAAAAATCACATTGAAGGCATTCAAGCCAAATGTAATAAATGTATAAAATGTTTATATCCTCTTATAAACAGAAAATCCAAACTATGTCTGAAGAACAAACTACTAATATTTAAACAAATTTTTAGACCGGCCATGCTTTATGCTGTTCCAATATGGTCTAGTTGTTGTGCTACCAGGAAAAAATACTTCAAAGGATTCAGAACAAAGTTCTGAAGATGATTTTGAAGCTGCCTTCTTGGTACAGTACTAACGAAGTACATAGAATTTCGAATGTTGAGACTTTAGAACAAATGTCCAACAAAATAATTAATAATTTCAGACAAAAATCGTTGCAATCTTCTATTGCAATGATTAATTCCCTTTATGCTTAGTTAAGATTAATTTTAGTTTGTTTTTTTTTTAGAATCGAAACTGGTTTGCATTCATTCTAATTCCTGTTTAAAAACCAAACAATTTTATGATTAGTGAATACCTCAAAAAAACAATTTGAACGATGTTTTTTATTTTATTTTAAAATCGGATTTTTGTGAAAAAAAAAAACACAGATTTACAGCGGAAGTGATAGTTCCTGACAGTATTTTCTACACATGTGTAACTTTGGACGGCTTGTTGAACACGTTTTTGAACATTTTACACCGTGTACCATTTTAAATAAATTGAAACCACTCGAAATATATGAAACATTTATCTTCGCACCATCAAACGCTACAAGGAAACCGATTCTTGTAGAATACCTCCCAGACCTGGCCGTAAACGCACTGTCATGCATACTAAAGCCATCAATCGAGTGAGAGAGCGAATTCAGCGGAATCCTGCTAAGTCTGGCTGAAAGAACTGGGAATGTCGCAGTCAACGATCAGGAGTAAAGATTGGACTCGGAAAAAATGCGACACTTTGTTTTAGGTGTAACTTTTTATCGCGTGAGTAAAAATTAATAAAATTTTGAGTAATACTAGAGTGTTATGTTTATGTGTGCCAAATTTTATCGTGATCTGTCAAATAGTTTTCAAGATGCATTCGAAACAAGAAGAGCTACGCCAGCAAATCTTGGGCGCGGTGATCGATAATCCTGGTCAGTCGCACAGATGGATCGGTAAAAGGCTTGGAATCCACCATTCCACCGTGTCCCGCGTTGTGAAGATGTTCCAGGAGACGAAGACCACCAAGCGGCGCGCTGGAAGCGGACGAAAACCGAAAACGGAATACGACGAGACATATATCAAGGCGTTCACCAACAAATCCCCGGCCTCGAATTTTTTGTCGGTACGTCCCGCATGGAGGTTCCGGAAAAGTTCTGGAAGAGAAAGATGGACAAATTCGCGATCTGCGAGTGCGGACGGTACAGCAAGCCGTTCGTTACAACCAGCACCATAAACGGGCAGATTTATCGAGAGGAATGCTTGCAGAAGCGCTTGCTGCCCTTCCTCCGCTCTCACCGTGGTCCCACGCTGTTCTGGCCGGACCTCGCTTCGTGCCATTACGCCAAGCCGGTAATGGATTGGTACGAAGCGAAGGGCGTTAATGTGGTCCCGAAGGAGGCGAACCCGCCAAATACACCAGAACTTCGTCCGATCGAAAAGTTTTGGGCGATAATGAAGAAGTGAAGGAAAGGGGAAAAACATTCAAAACGGATGAAGTTTTGAAGAAAAACTGGGAGAAATTGTGTAAGGAAGATGAACAAAGCCTCGCCCAAGATCTCATGAGCAGTGTCAAGAAAAATGTACGAGCATTCAGCTTTGGGGAGGAAATTCAATAAATAAATTATGCCAAAACGTAGCTAATATATAGTTATTTAATTCCTGAAAATTTGAGAAGTATCCGATTTAAAATGAATTTTTAGTGATCATTTTTGTGTGTCTCATTTTTTCCGAGTCCAGTCTTTATTTTGAAAGACGAGCTTTAACTGAAGCCATTCAAAAAACAACGGGTGCATGGCTGGACAGAAGCAAAAGATTGCAAGAGTCGAACAATGTCAGACGCTGCTCAAGCGGCACGGTGATTGTGAAATTCTGTTGACATGTTCCTGCTACAGGATCACCACAACCTGCAAAATGATCGGGTGTATGCAGCACATCTTTCTTATTTTCCTCGTGATAAAATAGCTGTTCAAAGATTCCACTATGTTTCAAGAGTCATAGTTTGCGAATGTTTCTCCAAAACTTTAAAGGTTCCATTGCTGTTCAGTGAATCTGGTTTCAAAATCAACAGTAAATATTACATCGGTAACCTTTTGCTTCCCTTCGTCAAAAAACACTGCAAGAATGCATCATACTGCTTCCAACAAGACTCTGCGCCGTCCCACCAGGCGAAAGCTACACAGGCTACACCTTGTACGTCAGTACTTCCTGGTGTAAGATGCGACAAATTCAAGAAGTGAAAATCGATATTCCGAAATTCTGGGTAAACCATTTTTCGATTCGTCGAGGTAAAGAGTAGGTTGCGAAAAATTCTGCTTGATCAAGCAGGCCCGCTTCTTAGTTTCAAATTTCCTTGCATTGGATTCATATTCTTTCCGGGAGAAACATCCGTTTCGCTGGAAAGTCCCGATCCAATTGGTTATAGTTGACTTGTGCTTTTTATAAATAACAGCTAAAATTGATTTCGACAGCCCTAGAAAGGAGTATATGTAAGGCACATGATAAATTGTGTTAACGGAAGGTCGTTTTTCAGAAACATCCTATATGACAGTATTCATTTTAACTATTTATGTAGGGAATATGCCCCTATATTAATCTCATTGTTCCTTTATTTATCCTACGATGTATCAAACAATTGGACAGTTGATGGATCGGTTTCGTTTTCTAATAATGTTTGCTCACGTTAAATAACTTCAACAAACATTACTAACTAATCCTGTCACGTGTATATCGTTTTATTTCAAGTAGGATGAATTGCAAAGTGATGAGATTAATATAAGGTACATCTTCCCTAGTAGGTGAGCAAAAATCTGAGAAATGAAAACAACGTGCAATCAGGTGACATTGACAAGCACATTTTAATTTATAAGTTGTGGTAGAGTCTGAAAATTGTTACAACGGGCAATAATTTCTTTTCTTTTTCAAACTATTCTCCGATCTTGACTGTTATATCCATGCTTTCCTATCCCATTAGTAAATGTCAAGAAAGACGCGCAAAACTATCGAAGCAGATTAATCCAAGCAAACGGATGGTATAAAATTTGGTGTTATGTCAGTGGATTGTTGAAAAAAGGATTGTGGATTGTATGAAAAGTGTTATTAACGCATACATGGTTTCATTTTTTCGAACATGTTGTCGAAGAGATCAAATAATATGTCGTAGGTGTTCATTTGAGTCTACTGTTATTGATGTGATGGCTTAATTGAATTTTACTATCTTATTACAATACAGAAGAGTGAAATCATTATCAATTAAAATCAATGAAAAGCAAATCTACCATCAATTCCCCTTCAATTCGCATTCATTTAGACATTTCTCTCATCTGTAACTATTCCCAAGAAGCAGGAGGAGAATAATAAAAAACTGCTGCAACTGATTTTGTGTGGTTTCTTCAAGAAGTGATACATGCTAGTGAAGTCACATAACATTCATTAGCTATAAAAACTGCAATGAACTATTAGTAGTCTTATAACATTTAAACTTTTTTTTACATAATTGTTCTAAAATATTACATAGATATAATCATATGAGAAATAAAACAACAGCACAATCTTACTATTAATCACTACTTTTTATGTAAAAGAATTTTAATAACCATGTAGCAAGTCAGTTAAGTATCCCTTGACTTTGCCATGGTAATTTTCGAAGAATCTGGCTATGAGCTTTTTCAAATGATTGTTAGAAACGATATACCGAATTGCTCCAACGGAATTATGTTGTTTCAAATAATTATGTGAAGATCGAAGAAATGTCAATTACCTACATAAACTGCTATTTTTGTGTTCATCCACGGTGTTCAAAACTTAATTGCCTGGTGTGGTGGGTTCTGTCTACATACAAATCATATTGATCATTTCTCGTTTGAAAACGGAACATAATAACTCCAGAACGGATCTCAGCGATACCATTCGAAAGAAAATCGCTCTTATAAAACGAAGATCGCCGTCAGGTCTGAAAATTTGTTCATCTCCATTTGATCACTTTGACTTAATGTTTACCAATTATTTCTTATAATTAAGTTTAATTGCGAAGGAAATATTTCAACTGAGCACTGATTAAAATGATGACTTTTCGTCTTTCTTTGTTTGCTTTGTTATTTTTTTATCTCTTTAATTTCGTGAGCGAACGGCATCCAAACCAATCTATTTTTTTGATCCTTTCTCTATTTTTGTCAAAACAACAAGCTCAAAAAAGACTATGCAAAAAGACGATGAGACAAAGTTGCATCCACAAATAGACCCAATTTGGTGCTTATAGACCTTATTACATCCATATCCGTTGAAAGTTTTGGTCTTTAAAAAGTAAGATTTTTATAACAATTTGTGTTTCAGAACAACGAACGTCTTATCAATCTTATCGAATCAAATTTATAACTAGTTGAATATTCCCAAGCAAGACAAAACTGCCGAAATTAGTTGCATCAACTTGAATGTGACTTTATTAAGTCATATATTAGTTATTTTAACCGATTTGCAACAAGTGTGCTACTAGGGTTGTTTCTAGCTCAATTACTTTACGAGTTACAATTAAAATTCTAATCGAGCGCTGCATATCTGGCTTAGCCAAGGAAAACATACCCTAGCTGAGCACGCGATCTTTTTCTGTGAAGTTTCAGCTCCAAGCAACACTCAATGTTTACCCCCGAGACTGCGGCAACCAGTAAGTCGCCTAGACCAAAATACGTACTAGAATATGAGCTCTTGAGAGACACCTAGCATCGTCTAGAATCAACAACAAAACGGTTTGATTTGAAATCACCTCGAAGCTACATCTGCATTAAATATTAAATCTCTCTTAAAATGAAGAAACGTACCGTCGCCGTTGGTTGTGGTGCACGCTTTGTATGCGGCCTTCGCGCCACGAGACAAGTATGCACACGTGCTCGCACCTACGCCTTCCACGCGTCTTGTTGGTTACATGGGTTGGATACCCTCTTTCAATTTATTAGGCAGAAAATCCAAGTATTGGATCCCCTGAAATTCCATATGCGTGCCTTTGGAATGTATTATGGTTGCGAATCACTCTTCTTGGAACGCATCATCATCGTCATCAGTGTTGTTGGCGGAATATTTTTGATAATTCTTCGATATCCTTCGTGCCGCGACCGGTTACTAGAAGCTGATAATGTTTCGTTGTTCTGAAAGTTTTTGCCGGCGTCTTTTTGGATGGACAGCATGTGTTTGTACTTGGGGGTGTATTTATTAGTGGTAAATTTTCCAGTCGATTACCGTTTCGGAGGAAGCGAAGAGATAAACGTTCAATAAATTGGCGATGCTTAGTTCCGCCAATTATCGACTGGGAAGGAATGGAATAACAGCAACAGCCAGCGGATACATGGATGGCCAGGCTAAATCATTTCGAGTGGTTGATTTCACGATATGTGTTGCCAAATTTGAGGTAAGTAAATCGACCTGATAGCTCCTTTCGCATAATGCTGTCGAGATGGTATGTAAGAGGGCAATGAGATGTTATCGATATACAATGAATGATTGATTGTGGGCTCATCATCATTATGAATAATTTGCTCCGGTTCACGCATAGGAACCGCATATTATGTCGATATGATGTAGGAATGACCGACGCCCTTCTACAGTAATTGCCATTGCGAGCAAAGTTCATGAATCAGTTATATTACGCTCATATGTGGGTCTTCTACTTGATCTTTGTTTCTTTATTTAAATTTGACCTCCACACTTGTAATATCGACCCGACAACACGAATTGGCCAGGGATCAGGACGTCCAGAGCGCTTGAATCTCGGACATACATGGTGAACAGGGTTGTTCATCGTTAACGCCTAACGTCTGTTGTGTAAACGTTGGCCTTGCAAAATTCCAAGACCTAAACGAAGACGCACACAGATGTTAACAACCGTGATGGTGACATTGACAAAACAATTTGATCACTCATACGAACAAAAGAGCATAGTGAATGTTTACGTTGTCGGTGACCAGTTGATTATGCTATCAGTGGCTAACATGAGCAGTTTTTTTTTAAAACATTACACGGCCCTACGCGTACTACAAACGTATACAATAGATGCTAGTATTTCAGTGGAAGTAAAATTTGAATTTCAGGCCAGTTAGAAATAAATCTACAGAGATGAATATTTTTTGCCACTTCACATGTAGGGTAACGGGATCTACTGTCAACCTAGCTCCTTTATTGGTCCTATACATCAAATATGTCATAAATTCAGCAACCGATTGTGCATCTTGGCATCATGTTGATCCATTTCTTCTAAAACTTTTAAGAATTGTTTCATCAATTTATTGTTAAACTCCTGAGCGGGATTTTCGCTTCCCCAGGTTTTTACATACCTAAATTGAATCGATATGCAGTAATGCATTCTACAGGGTAGGCTCAAATAAGTGACGCATGAAACAAAGTCTCCCACGAAGAGAAAAATAATTTAAATGTTTCTTTGTTATTCTGTTCCTTATATTTTATTGTGCATGTGTCCATATTTACAATTCGATTCTATCGTCTTTAGCTTTAATTACTGCCCTTAGTCTCTTTGAAAAGGCATTACAAGCGGCACGCACCTGATTTTCGGGGATTTCATCCCATAGCTTCTATATGGTAGCTTTGAATGTTTCAATATCCATTGGTTTGAGATCTCGGAAGTGAGCTTCCATGATTCCCCAAATAGAGAAATCTAACAGATTTGCAACTGACAAAGAAGCTGGCCATAATTCCTCAGAAATAAAGTCTGGCCAATTCTTGGTGCACCATGCTTATGTAATCTTTGCTCCAAGGGACGGCGCAGAATCCTGTTGAAACACCCATTTGTGGTTACCGACCATCGTTGAAGTATGCTTCTTCAAATGCTTTTCCAGGACCTCTTTTACGCAGTATGCTGCGTTAATTTTTACACCCTTATCAATGAAAAGCAGTGGTAGACTACCTTCCGCAGAAATCGCTCCCCAAACCATGACCGAAGTATGATTTTGCATGCGTTGAGCTGCGCGAATTGAAGAAGGCATATCCGGAATACTTGCTGCATAGACCCTGTCATATTGAGCGTTGAAACTTTGCTGCAATACGAAATTTTTCTCATCCGAAAACACAATCATGGAATCACCGTGCTGACGAAGCAATTCGTGACAACGAATGACTCTGTTCTTCTTGTTGGCATCCGAAAGTCCATGAAGTTTTCTTTTCTTGTACGGCACCAATTTCAAATCCTCTTTGAGAACTGATCTGATAGTTTTCCTGGAGACGTCCATATCCTGAGTCAGTTTATATGAAGAAAGACAAGGATTTTGGCAAATTCGCTCACACACCGCCTTTACAAGCCGTTTGGTACGTACACTGCGAGGACGACCTGGTTTTTTCTTTGGATCGATGGTTCCCCTCGTCCTCCTTCTTCTCAACGTCCGGTGGATTGATGTGCGGCATATTCCTTCCTTCCGGGTCTCGGCCAGTATCTGGTTGGGACGCTTTCCCGTCAAATGCAACTGCAAAATCCGTTGTTTTTTGAAATCCATATTCTTCTTGGGCACTTCCTGTCGACAGAATCTAGCGAACACTAGTTTGTTTACATATTAATCAGTCCCTCTTTAATATGCTGGCAACCAGATGGCTCTTGCGATGGCTAGAAGAATTCCACACTGAAACAAAATACTGCGTCACTTATTTGGGCCTATCCTGTAGATATAGAGGAGACAGTCACACGTGATGAATTAACTATTCACATAGAAACATGAACAATGATTTTACAAGAATACAGTAGAACAAATTTTAGAGACACATATTTTCAAATGTTTCCAAATATGGCCTGATTTAAATTTTAAATAGTAACGTGTATGTATTGTTAAAAATTTGAATGCAAATATATTAGTATGTGTTTACATGT
This sequence comes from Aedes koreicus, assembly GCA_024533555.2. Lineage (NCBI taxonomy): Eukaryota > Metazoa > Arthropoda > Insecta > Diptera > Culicidae > Aedes > Aedes koreicus. The sequence continues at coordinate 252,014 of JAHHFK020002058.1, read as the reverse complement.
TTTTCAAATGGCTTATCCAAACTGACACCAAAGTAATACAATATCTATTAATGTAGTAGGAATTCTAATGTTTCGAGATGGAATTGCCGATCGATCATCTGTGAAATTATTCAAGAGTTTTGAAGTAGAGCGTTTCCAGTCGAAATGACCTACCGACCAACTTCGAGTGTCTCCGATTTAATTGAAAATTTGTACACACGTTTAACTAGGTTTCAAAAAGGAAGCTCTAGGTTTATGTGGGAATATTATAAGTTGAGTTTTGGAAGCGTTGGGAAAAATCTTCCATTTCTGTAAATAAGAGAAGAAAATGTCTAAACTTTTCTGCAGTCTCCTGCAAATGACACGAAGACTTCTTAGCAAACATGGATTTCTGGCAACCCTGAGGAAAATCAGGGAGGTCGGAAGTGAAAATGTTGTATAATATCGGCCCAAGAATGCTACCCTGAGGAACACCAGCTCTAACAGGAAGCCGATCAGATTCGGAAATTCGGGAATGTTTTGATGAATTTTGTCTGACTGATGGATCATTCTCATCATCGGTGAGAATATCAAACTGATTGTTCAAGTCAATAATATTAGAAGGGGAATCCAGAGATTGCCCCTTTCTTTTGCGTTTAGGCGCCATATTCTCCAGAATGAGAATTTATACGTTATCTGCTAATCAACTTCCAAGCAGATTCTACAAGAATCCGAAGAGTCCAAGAGGAATCTTCCAAACCGATATCCAAGTCGGTCCAGACAAGGATCGAAAAGGAATAAGGGTAAAAAAATTTCAGGTAATGTTTAGCACTGAAAAGTGCTGTTTTATTTTGTTATAGCTTTAGGTAGCAAGAAAACATCCTTAAGCAAAAAAAAAATAGAACCGTACGGCATGAATGCTCGAAGCGGACTAAGACCCAAACATGGTCAAATTCTTTACATTTGCAAGATTCAATTTGTTAGTCAACAACATAATCAACACTATCTGCTATAAGAACACATCCACCACATTTTTTGTTGGATACAAATTTATCGCGATCATCCCTAAAAACATTGAAACGATCACCGAAAGCTTCTTCATTACTCACGCCAGCGTCTCATCTCGTTTCTGTATGTATGTATGTATGGTAGCCACCATCCCTTCATGCCCTTGGCTTGGATGCAGCTCCAATTAATAGCAAGATCAAATTGAGCCACCGATCTGAATTCACAATATCGCTGTATGAAGGGCCAAAAACGGAGGGGAGGACCCGTAAGCAGAGACACTCACGCGAAATCCACGGGAAATTAAGAATCTCCTTCCAACGATACGATCCAACAATTCGAATAACCCAATTCGCAATACTCATTAAGCTTTCTACAGGATGGCTTGTTAAGAAGGGTGCGTCACTCTCACTGAAACTGTTGGAGTAGAATTCGCAGCATCACAATCGAATCGGTAGGATAAAGAAAATGATAATGCTCGTTCCCTCCTAGACTCAGGCAGTCAATCAAACCATCGTCCAGTTTCAGCTTGAATGATACCCTGATGCTCCCTCCCAACCCAGTATTTATTATATATAATGTACATAATATGTCATAATATGCAAAATATGCGGTATGTAATAGAGCAATGAGATATACTATTGTATTTAATTAAAATATACCATGGTTGGAGTTCATCATCCTGTAATTTAAATATGGTTATAAATAAAATAATATGATGAAATAGTTAAAATAGTAATAATAGGCATATGATAATCGTATGCAGCTTGGTACATCTTTACAGCTCAATCAGTGGCAGATGAATATAACTCTGGAATGTGAAGGTCTTATTGCAATTAAATAAAACATAAACCATTTAATTATACATAAATCAAAAAAATATGTATGTATTAATGATATATAGATATACATAATCAGCAGAATTGAAGAGCATTTATTAATTTTAATAAAATTCAATGATTTAAATTCATAGAAAAACACCTTTAGATACAATGAAATAAAATATCTGTACTAACTGGAATCTATTTCCTTGTAACCTTGAAGCAAATGAAATTTAATTATTATTATTAATCTTTTAGTAAATATTTTTAATTTGATTATACTTATATATATATATATAATGATGATATGATGAAAATAATACGATGTTGTAATAGTATACACATAAAAATTAAATGCCACTATTTGTCTCTTCTGCTGTGATGTTAGATGATTGAAACTCTGAAATGGCAAAAATTTCCAAAGTGATATAATGAAAGAAAGTTGATCACCCGGCAGCCAAGCAGAATAGCAAAGAAAATTTAAGCAAACAATTAGCCGGAATAAATTTCATATGATTATGATTACCGCCTAAAAACGGAAGCTTAATAAATCTACAAAAAAAAAAAACCAGAGAGAGAAAAGAAAAATGAAACTTGAATTCTCCGATAACTCTTGCTTTCTACTGGGCCCATAAATAATTCTTTATATCTGTGCAATAGAAAATGAGAGATCATCAACAATTTTAGTTTTTGAATTATTAAACTTTTTTGGAAATTTTATTTAGTAGAATTTGTCGTATGATCTTTTCTAAAAAAACATTAAAAACCATCCTATCTTTTCATATACATATCGTGGGTAAGGTGGGCTAAAACTTACGACGATGCATAGATGCGAACCTGAAAATAGCTTTAAAAATATTGTGCAGGAATGTTATAGTATAAAATGATAGTAACAATTATATTTGTACTGTCTGCATGTCTGTAGACTGATGTCCAGCTGCAATTGTAGACACTCTTGCATTATCATTGCCACGAAGGAAACAAAAAATTTAAAATTATTAAACAACATAATTCCATAGATGATCTGAAATTATACACCGTATAAAGAATACTTTCATTTCATGTGGTAGGGTAAGATTTCAGCATGCTACCTTCCTACATCGCGTTGGTGGGACTGCTTCATAAGGTATAGATGACGCGATACAGCGTTTCTTACTCAGCCGTTGGATGCCAGGACAGACGCTGTTTGAGCCGCACCTCCTTGGTGGACAGACGCTCGGCATGCACCTCCTCAATCTAGCTGAAGTCAGAAGGACAACAGTGCCCAAGCTGCACTACCAGCTAAGTACGCAACCCTTAGCTGGCGGTCTTTGTCATCTCTTGACCCGTGGAAGCATGAGGTAGGAACTTGTGAGGACCAGAGCTATGTTGCGGGGACGCACGCTTCATCATAGTTGTCGACTCACCATTTTGCAGCCCACCTCCCCCCTTCTCCCCCCCAAACCCACAAAACCCCACACCCCCCCCCCCCATTTATTTTCTTACTTTAAACACTTTTCCCCTCTTAAATCTCGCAACACCCCACAATTTTCTTTAATATTTTTTTTCCTCTTCCACCCTTACCACTCAACAATTTAAACTAATTACCTCTCCTTCTTCATGTTGAGACGTCGTCAAATCCAGAAAATCGTCGGATACTTCCTCTGAAGAGAGCGTTAGTTTGGACGAAAAAACGAATGCCTCTGTGCACACGCTTCACGCGATGTTAAAGAGTTTCCTGGAGGCGGTGAGGTAAATGGGTTTGGATGCTGTTGCGGGAGCTGATGATCTACCGGGTATAGGTTTATTGTCTATCCACGTCGAAATCCAATCCAACGCGGGGTTTCAACCGAAGGGAGCCTGGAAAATGCCACTTTTGCTGCTGCAAGTAGATCCCTATCCATTGGGAGAACTTCTGGGTGACTATTTTGATGATTGATATGAGTTGTGTAATTTGTGTTATTGCTGCTGTTGCTGCAGATGTTGTTGTTGATATTATTTCTGGAACTAGTTTGCTGACGCCCCGAAAATCCTTGGTGAGAATGTCTATTGGACTCCTGTTCCATTGTTTTTTTATGAGCTTTCCTTCGCTTTATTACCTCATCTCTGGCCTTCTGCTGCTGATCATGTTTGGACGGGAATAACTGCGTCCGATAAAACTCCCTAATATTCATTGAGAAATGCGTCAAAATCAACCAATCAGTCTACCAGACGCTTCTAATTGGCACTGTAGCATCATGGGCCCGTACACATTTAGGTAAGAACAAATAGACGTTTCAACAAGATTGGGCAGCATCCCATGGAGCAAAAAGAACGCTGGAACTCTGTAACAGATTTTTTTTTCTGAGATAGTTGAGATGAATGGCCTTTCAGCTCTCCTGACCTGAATCCAATGGATTACTCCGTCTGGTCCATTCTTGAGCCCAGAGCCTGTACTAAGCCACACACATCGTTGGATCATTTAAAAGTCTAATCAAAGCTGGGGATGCTATATTTATGAAGTAACTAACGTCCATTGTCCATTATTTCCCTAAGCAATTGAAGGCGTGTGTAGTAGCCAGAGGAAGACATTTTGAGACATCGATGTAAATATTACTATCTATGTTAGTGTATCAACATTTTCCGTAAATACATTGTTATTCATTATACGATTAATAAAGTTATGACTGAAAAAAGAACACGGATAATAATTCCTCACACTGTTTAGATTATAGTGATTCAAAGTATCGGCAGGATCTGTGACGATCCATTCAAAAACTGTTTTATGTCGACGACGAACGGGACGAATGGTAGAGGTAAATTGAACTTAAAAGATGTTCCTTGGCCATCAAACAATCCAGAGCTAAAGTGTCATATGGTTTAATTTCAATGTTTGCAACGTAACGTCATCCGACGATAAAGATAAACATAATTCTTTTAAAAAACCGCGTGTTATTTTTATTTGAAAAATGACAGCCCTGGATAAAACAATACTTCAATTTTGTTTTTTTTAAATGCATAGTGTTCTGATAGTTCGATGAGTTATTCAAGTGCCAAACGCTTTCCAATTTAGACATTCTATTTAGGCTCACTATACCATGATTGATCGAATTACTAGCATCAAAGCACTTAGTCCTTACACAGCATTTCAAATCGAAGGAAATATAAATCTATCCAATCTATTTCTCTGCATTGTTATTAGACTATATATGTTTGCAAACAGAACAACCAGCACTGAACGAAATTTTAATACATAGAAGGACTGGGAATCCAACGTGCGGTGCCTTATTTGTTAAGGCTATGGGCTCTGTTGGAAACTTATTTACATTTGCAGTGAAAGGGCGAATAAACTGAAGCTAAATTAATGAATGCAAAAACCATTTTCAGCACAATCATTTCATACTTAATCCGTCTGCAGGGAGTGTTCCATTTCGCAAACATATCAGCTTATAGAGTTTGGAATGGAAAAATACTATTGCTTTCGATGTAGGCGCTTTCCGAAACTGTAACATCTGTGCGAGTGATTTATGATGCATGAACACTCTCACTATTTTGGTCGTACAGTTTTAAATCATTCCTCGGAAGATCAAAACCAAATAGACAAAATTATTGGAATTGGCCACATTCCACTGCTATATGGAATCAAATCTCCTAAATCATCCACCCACTGCACGTTACTTTTATCGAACCGAAACTAATAGAATACTAATTAACCCATCGATAAGCGCGAACGAAACTCTCAGGATGGACTATGCGCCAAAACCAATATGCATAACGTAGATTTGATTTTATGAAATAAAATTTAGTGTCTATCTTATAGAAGAAGTGTGGCGACAGGTAGATGACGCAGCTAACTAGAAGATTTGCTAATATCGAAACGGACAGCGGTTTTATTTTTGATTATGTTTTTCTTCTCTAAGCTATCCTCATCATCTAGGTCATTCTTAGTAAAATCTATTAGAAACCAGACGAACAAACAATCCAGCAGCGTTGAATTAGCCTTAAAATATTAGGATAGTTTTGCACCCATCACACAAAATGACGATACCTTTAGAGTTTAACATTTCCATTCTTCAAATGTGTGGACTAGTTGCTAAACGAAGAGAGCTATAAAAATCTCAAATCTAATCAACAGTACGTTTGCCTTTTACCATCGTTGTCTTTTTCACTGTGCTATTTCTAGCGCTCGGTGCAAAGTAAACCCTCGAGAAATTGATGAGAAGTCTTATGCCAATATCCAGAACCGAAAGCATACAGAAGAAACAATACTATTGATCGCTCTTGGTATTCCTGACTCGTGCTGCCGCTTTACTTTGTTGAGTCTGGGTGGAAGACTATTAAACTCCTCGGCAGCACAGCATACTGACTGGGAATGGGAAAGACGTATGCTGTGAAGTAATCATTAGACAAAAAAGATTTTCATTCACAAGACAAGACAAGGCGATTGATTGGATCGATTTGATCTATCGTCTGCGTGATGATGTATTGTCGATGCCGCAGCCACTCCCACATATAATCGTTATGTATAAGATAGCTTCTAATTAGATTACAATGAAGTGGATTTTTTTTCCTCGTCATGAATGGAGTGCCTCGCGATATGAATTACTTAATTGACAAATTGTTGATTCAGGTCGGTTATTTGATGGAAGGATACATTGTCTGGAGCATTTAGTTCAAACATAGAATATCACGTGTGGCAAAGTGTGGGCAACCACCACCAACACACCCCCCCACCCACCCAAAAAAAAAAACAAAACAAACCTTTTTAATCAACCTTTACCAAAGCTTTTGAGGCCACTCACAAGTTATGATGGTGATCCCTTGCGCTGAACTGGCCGGCTTGACGTGCCGCAAGGGCTCAGTAGGGATCAGAACCCGAAGCTAAGAGTCAGTTCCATTGTGGTTATATCACATTTATTAGCAGAGCAGCACATCGAAATTTTAGGTTCATTATTCTTTATATGCTATACAATTTCAGATCATCCATGGATATCCAAAGTTTTGTAAAATAATTTAAAATCAATTTTTTTTTCTGGTGGCCATGATACATTATCTAAGCTTTCAGGTTCATGGTGGATGTGCGGGTCCGTATACAATTGCAGCAGGACCACAATCTGCAGACACGTAAATACAAATATCGTTTTATATTATAACATCCATTCACTACATTTTGTATGCTTTTTTATAAGTCATTTTTAGCTTCGCATTTATGCATCCTTGTCAGTTATAGCTCATCTAACCTACGTTATGTATTTGAAAAGATAGGAAGGTTTTTAATGTTTTTTTTTAGAAAGGATCATATTCGAAAAATTCTACTTAAAAAAGCACTTTCCTTCTTCATCAGAAAAATATATTAATTCAAAACCTAACAGTTTACAGTCATTCATTTCCTATTTCACAGACATGAGGAATCATTTTTGGGTGTACAAGAGCTATAGAAAAATTCAATTTCCTAATTTTTTATTTTAGTTTTATTAAGATTCAGTTTTTAGATTCATACTCATCTGAAATTTATTTCGCCTTATTATTAGCTGTCATAAGTTTTTCAAATATGATTATGATATTAATACACATCTAATTTTTATTTTCAGTAACATACCAGTAGATGTCATATATATCTTGTACCTACGCTTATTATGTTCTCTGACTATTATTGTGAAAACAAATTCTAATCTTAGTAGATCTTATTTCAATAGAAACTGCAACAGTGGAAGTCTTTCGATGAGTGGATGTTCAGCTTAGTTACAGATATATGATTTCTACTATAGTTTACTGGCCTGCTGGTATTATTATTTTATATTATAACGTCAGTTTATTATTTTATGTTATGATATTAAATGATGTGACATAATTGCATTCAAATTCATTTCATTAAAATCGCTATTTCCGATGAGACTCACTACATAAATTATTGCAAGGAAACGGAACAGCACATCGAAATTTTAGGTTTACTATTCTATTGCTATATAATTTCAGATTATCCATGGATATCCCAAGTTTGATGAGATAATTTTAAATCAATTTTTTTTCTCGCAGCTACACTGTCTAAACTTTCAGGTCCACAAATGGAATTGTTATTTTCATTCTTATATTCATTCACTATATTATTTGTCATTATAATATTCATTCGCTATATTTATTAAAATTATAATATTAATTCACTATATTGTATACATTACTATATGACATTAAATATATATTGGGAAGGGAGGGAGCATCAGGGTATCACTCAAGCTGGAATTGGACAATGGAGTGGTATGACAACCGGCGTCTAGGAGGGAACAAACAGTATCATTTTCTTTATCCTACCGATTCGATTGTGGTGCTGTGAATTCTACTCCAACAATTTCAGTGAGAGTGACGCGCCCTTCTTAACAAGCCATCCCGTAGAAAGCTTAATGAGTATTGCGAATTGGGTTATTCGATTTGTTGGATCGTATCGTTGGAAGGAGATTCTTATGTTCCCGCGGGTTTCGCGTAAGTGTCTCTGCTTACGGGTCCGCCCCACCGTTTTTGGCCCTTCATACAGCGTTACTGTGAATGCAAACCGGTAACTCAATTTGATCTTGCTATTAAGTGGAGCTGCATACATGACAAGGTCTTAGAAGGGATGGTGGCTACCTTACATACATACATACATACTATTGTTATTATTTTTTATTTGAGTAATGTGATGTAAGGAGAAAAAAAAACAGGCCAGGCCATGCCCGACCCCATCCCCCCAACCACAAAAAACACCCCCACCCCTCCCCCCCCCACCCCCTTTTAAAAAAAAAGAGGGACCCGTAAAAAGAAGCACTTACACGAAACCCACGGAAAGGATAGAGAGTCTCCTTCCAACGAAACGGTCTTATTACAGGAAATGAACAGTACCCTAGCAAAGAAAAATAACAAGCTGGTATCATATAAGTCACATGTTCTGTTATCTCAGATATCGCATAACAAATTTAGTTATCACCATTGGCTAGTTTTGTTATCAAATGTTATAATTTTTAAAATACAATTTTTGAGCAACGTTACTAATTGAATTAAAAACTTTAAATATTACCAGCATATTTGAACAAGAAATTTTGCTTTTCAGTAGAAAAATTGTTTTCAGATATTAGCGGGAGAGTTTGATTTCAAGTTGATTACATAATTTGAAACTATTTCAATAAATTTGCTTAAAATACAGGATTTGTTATCAAGATGTTCTCACTGATAATATAATAAGCTATTATTATGATATTCAACGAGTATTTTGTTGTTGTTATTCATTCTGTTATTTTGGCTGTTTATTCAGCCTCAATGATAACAAATTTAGTGATCAAATAATGATAACCAGGTATTAGAATTTGTTATCAACTTGGTATAATCCTTTGCTCGGGTAAGCAATACACATTAGGATTTCCGTCTGGTGGTTTGTGAAAAATAAGGTTAGCAAACTCACTGTAGACTGTCGGAAGATAATTAGACCTTCGCTGATCTCGATCTGATGATTTCCATCGAGGAAGGCATAATTGTCATCCGTGACTTCCCGAGCAGAACACAAAAGCATATGAATACCTAATTTTGATCTTGATAACTGGCCATGGTATTAAAGAGCTCAGATTAAGAGGTAAAATACCTAAGCAAAATACCTAAGAATTGCAAGCAAAATGTCTCTAGAATAACTAAACTTGATATTCCGGATACCTGGGTAAGTATCTGGTCACCTTAGAGGTATTATTTTGGTATTGTCTTACCTCAATTCGGTATTCGCATGACATTGTGGGAACAATTTGATGGTATTATCCTCAGGTATTTTACCTCTTAATCTGAGCTCATAAATACCAAGGCCAGTTATCAAGTTATTCGCTTCTGCTCGGGGTGCCATCATAATACTTTAACTCCAGCTTCGTGCAGGTTGCAGAGGATGGTATTAACAAAGTTCTTCTTGTCTTTGGCTTTTACTCCATTAATTCAAAAGTAGGTAATCGGCACCTTCCATGCTTCGTCAACGGCAGACATCATGAAAACCAGCGCCTCTTTTACTGGAGTCAAATTTTCTGCTTGTAACGTTATACCACCATAGTTCACAGTACCATCAAATCGCTTAGTATGGTTATTCCATGTCACTTGTTGACGAATTGTCATTTCATCCATCAGCAGACATCCAAGTAGTTTCTTGCATAACGTCCCACTATAACATCGCCTGCGCCTTCACCCGTAGTGCATTAGGTGCCTGATCACTTACACCTGGCTCGCCATTGACGTTGACATACCATCGAGAGATTGTACGGATGAGAGGGAGACCATTTTGGAAAACTTTACGGAGGTAGTTGTAAGCCCTTGGCGAGTACAAGTGAAGAGTAGTTGCAAACTTCCGTAGTCATTCATTGTATGGATTTCATTGTTTCCTTGCTAAAAAAATACGTCATTACCAGATGAATATTTCTAAGGATAAACATATTAACATAGAAGTGAAGGTGTAGTGGCTAATGCATTTTGTAAATTTATTAAATTTTGAAATTCATCGAACTATACTAGAAAACGGCAGCAGGGTAAATGCACCCTTCTTTTTGGGGAAATGCTCCTTAAACTTTGGAAAAATGCTCCTTAGATGCGTTTGCCCGGTATAATGCAATCGGAGGTATTAACCTTCTGGTTAGCGCTTGCCGGTTGTTTTGACGGGTCTTCAGTTTCTTTAAGATTGTATAGCGGAGCATCGCTCCGCAATCTTCTAGGTAGTTTTGACGGGTTTATATTTCATTTTGACGAGTCTTAATTTTTATTTTGAAGAGTCTTAATTTCGTTTTGACGGGTCTTGATTTCGTTTTGACGACTCTTAAATTCAGAAACTTAAGACCCGTCAAAACTATACAATCTTGAAGATACTTAAGACCCGTCAAAACATCCGGCAAGCGCTAAGCAGAAGGTTAATACCTCTGATTGCATCTAAGGAGCGTTTTTCCAAAGTTTAAGGAGCATTTCCGTAAAAAGAAGGGTGCATTTACCTTTTGCCCTAGAAAACTCTATAAGGACCTCTATTAGAGCCTAGATTATAACTAATTTTGAAGCTGAAATTCGCCTGCAGTGGACTATTTTCCAAGTCATCAACGAGCTGCTTTGCTTAGAGATTTGCAATCAACTGCTCCATACTAGCCAGCTTCTCATTCAGCCTTCTGTTCTGAGCCCGTAATAATTTAATTGTGTGCTGGTTCCGTGTAAACTGGGCTTAAATTTTTGAAACAGCAGCAGTTTTTACCAATTGGTCACTTGTGGCATTTGTGGTGATGTCTCCTAGGTAATTTACAGTTTCAGAAGATCTAGGCGGAAGATTTTGATTTGGTATTACGGGTGAAGCGGTCAATGCGGTCGAAGTAGTCAATACGGTGGTGGTATTTGTGGTGATGATTCCTATGTAATGTGTTGTTCCAGAAGATCTACATGGCAGATGTGGTACTGCAGTCAATGCGGATGGAAATATGAATGCTGCCGGGGCGAGCAATGCGGTAGAAACAATCAATGGATTGCTGGAATGCAAATATAATGTCCATTAACATTCTTCTGTAATCTGAAAAAACAAGTGTGCGAAATACTAACCAGGCCTTCAAAATTTCACTCCCAAATAAAGAAGGAACTGCTGTTTTAACTAGTGTTCTAATGCTTCCTAACTCCTGCTCCTCCTCCGAGTCCGGCGTAAAATAGTCAGAGCATATCCTGGCAGTTGTGAAGTTTATACCTTGTTGTATCATATCCTTCCTCACTGCAATTATGGATCTGAGCCATTTTTTTTCGGAATACTAAGTTTCGAATACATCGGTCTTGCGGGAAAATGAAAATTATTTTTGCCGGACAGTACTGAATACTTCATTTTTCACCGGTTAAATGCATTAGTTTCACTTCTAAAGCTTGAAAACGAATTGATCTTAAAGGAGCAAAACCAAGCAAGAACAAACAGCACACAATGTTTACATTATTTTGACATCTCAGCTTGCTGAGATGCTGTCTTTGCGAAAAATTGGTCCATGCCAGAGGCCTGGGAGAATTCGATTTATGAAAATGATTTCCCGCCAACTCGTCTTGAAGTAGGCAACGATATCTCAGAATTGAATGAAAAAGGGCTGAACTTATTCTAAAATTTTTAATTTAAAGCGGTAAAATTTAAAACCGAGAAGAGCTCCAGTGGCAGCACTGCATTGTACACATGGGACCAGTGCTATTTAAAATACCATGTTTGACAAAGCCAAAGATTTCGATGTGGACAGCGTGATGTGGGACCCAGATTTGTAATCTATATTGAAGAACTTAACGCGAACTTAAGAGTAGTATAATATTTTCAATGCATCAACATCGTTAAAATGTGCATTGTTGCTGCTTTACCCAAGCATGAAACTGACCTTTGCGATTGTAATGGAGGTGTGCACGTTGAATCGTAGTTTGCTATTCAAGATAAGTCCAAGATATTTTACAGAATCAACTCTTCCCAGCTGCGATTGGTCCATCGAGTATTCGAGTCTGATCGGAGAATGGTAGGGTTTTACAGGGTTGGGTAGCATTCCGTTCATTTCACACCTTGATGAAAAGCGCACAACATCAGTTTTGATCAACGAATTATTTGCAAATCATCGGCATATAACAGCTCACATGAGCTCTATGGGTTAAAAAAAAGAGAAGTATAAAGCTATGTCCATTTAGAATCCGGAATAATTAAATCATCTGTATCTCTGTAACGGATTGACGTACAAATAAGTTTAGTACATCAAAACAAAGGTAATTCACTGTACTTTATGAAAAATACAAATTAATACAAATCATTTCTCTTCGTTTCTAATGAAAATTCGCACTTTCTTGTTCCCCCCCCCCCCCCCCCCCCCCCCCCCTCCTTTCTCCCTTTCTCTTCCCCCCTTTTCTTTCTTCTCCTCCCTTCCTTTTCTTCTTCCCCTCCCCCCCCGCCCCGCCCCGGTGGGTTTTTTTTCTTTTTCCCCCCCCCGTCCCCCCCCCCCCCCCCACCCCCAACCCCCCCTTTCCTTAAAAAGTGACGCGGTGTTCGGGTTTCTTCCTTTTCTTTCTCCCTCGTTTTTTTCCTCCCCCCCCTTTGTTTTTTCTCCCCCCCTCCCTCCCCTTCCCAACCCCCCATTTTTTGGCAAATTTGTCCATAAAAGCAAGCTTAAACTTCGCAGGAACATCTCCTCGTGCCGTCGCTGTTGATCCCGCCACGCCTAGTGAACCAACGAGCCCCAACGTTCCTACAGCTAACGCTAACGATAAATTATGTCCACACCTAGGTCGTGGACAGAGGATCGTCAAGCGTACAAAAGGTCACAAAAAGGGGCAACGATGAGTGGAACGAGCGACAGATAGTAAACAAACCGGCCATTGACCGAATTGAAGTGCGATCATCGAGTTATTTCCTATTATTAAATACTTACAATCTATATTATATTCCTCTTATCATAATCAGATACATAAAACTTACTTTCTACTTGTGATTCCGGTGGATTTAAAACTACAAATCTCTAAATCTACTTAGCTTAAGGTGAGAACATGAAAATACCTAGTCTATCTTATACTAATGTGACCTATAAAAACTAGCTACCTATACCTGAAGATTGTAAAGCATTGCTAAGCGACCAGCATACCAGCTTTAAGAAAAGCTAGAGTAAGTAGCATAATGCCCATCGCCTATTTACAGTATATACATAATTAAATAATTGATTGAATCGGTTAGGCAACTCAATTGAACAACCTAGTAACTGTGTCCGCCAAGGCTTTAGAAAGTTGCGATAACGAATCACTAAATGTAAGTCATATGAGTTATGTTGATCTAAATTTAAGCTATTCACCCCGTTAAATCCTACTTACAGGAATTTTGTAATTCTGCATTCTTCAAAATAAATTCACAAAATTAACGATTCGTTCATCGCCCAACATCTTACAAAATTCATTTACGGGTAATTTTGCGATGTCTGCTAAAGGATCAATGCCCGGATCTGGCAAGGCCGGCCCTGCCGAAGCTAAGCTCACTGATCGTCGAGAAGGTGGAGTGACTGCGACGTCCTCAGCGGCCAGAGTTTGGAGTGAAATAGCCATGTCTACAGGGGATTCTACTGCACTTACCATAATCGATAACCCTACTGTCGCTGCGAGTGCAAAGAATGCAGCAGCGGTCGCGACGTGCGATACAGTGAGTGTTAAGAGGCAGATAGACGGCCCATCGCGCATTGCAGCAGGAATCTCCAGTTCTTCGGCTAGTCTGGTAAAGGCAGCAGGTCCCCCTCCTACCCACCAGGTAAATGTTGAAGTTGCCAAAAAAGTGAATGCCAATAAGAAAGGCACAGTCCCGAAGCAAGCGGCTTCGACTATAGAACCGAATTGTAAATCCCCCCTTTCAAATATACGCGGGAAAATCGTTGTCAGGCGGAATCCGGAACGCCGCGCACGCCCAAATCGGTACAATAGCTGTGAGTGGTGTGCAGACAGTGACAACAGCAGAATGGTGCAATGTGATGGCTGCGATAGATGGTTCCATTTTTCTTGCGTGGAAGTTACCGAAGGAATAGCTGAAATCAGTTGGGTCTGCCCACTGTGTCCAGTTGAAAGGAGCAAAGACGATCATGAAGCCCTTGCTGAAGACGCCCGAGCAGTATGGCAGGCCAATAATCCACCCCGAAAGAACTCCGGCGGAACAAGTTCATACGGAAAGAAAAGCAGCAAACGGAGTGAGCAGCGGAAGATAGACTTGAAGCTGCAGAAGCTTGAGGAGCAGAAGAAGCTGGAGCAAAAGTTCCTGGAGGAGAAGTTTAAAATCTTGGAAGAGTTGGAAGATGATGATGCGACAGATTTGGACGACGAGGACCTCGAGAAGATGTCCAACGTTTCTCAATGGATCAGAGATACTGAACGTGGTAGAGCAGCCCAAGCTAGAGCCCAAGATTCTGGCGTTGTGGACGAAGATTTGCCGGAGTTTTCTAGGATGGAGCTAGCGGGAATCGATGAGCAGTTAGCAGCGATCGACCAACGACGAGTAAGCCAGCAACGTCGTTCGCAAGGAGAGTTTCGTAATGCATTACCTGAATTCGCTCCCGAACAACGTTCTACGCCGCAGACGAATCGAACATCCGTTCGTTTTACTACGTCCCCGACACCCAGACTAACAATGCAGCCTCTCTCGCGTCCATCGCTGACTGGTACAACGTTCCCAGTAACGGAACCAGAATCGACTCCTGCGGATGAGACTATATGTATCCTCAACCGAAGCCAGCTGGCCGCGCGACAAGCGGTTTCGAAAGATCTACCTGAGTTTGATGGAAACTCCGAAGATTGGCCACTGTTTTTCTCGATGTACACGTCATCAACGCAGATGTGTGGCTTTTCAAATGAGGAAAACATGCTGCGACTACGAAAGTGCCTAAAGGGTAGGGCGCTGGAAGCTGTAAAATGCAGACTGTTACATCCATCCAACGTGTCTGGAGTCCTTTCAACGCTAAGGATGCTCTATGGCAGGCCAGAAGCGATTGTTCAAGCAGCGATAATGAAAATTCGCTCCTTACCATCACCGGAGATCGATCGTTTAGAGAGCCTGGTCAACTTTGCGCTAACCGTCGAAAACCTGGTAGCTACGATAGAAGCATGTGGTGTCAAAGATTTCGTGTACAACGCTTCGCTCAAGTACGAGTTAATTGAACGACTACCGTCAACGTTGAAGTTAGACTGGGCGAAACAAACCCGAGGCAATCCAGCTCCAAATCTCGCGAATTTCAGTTCCTGGCTATACTCTTTGGCAGAGGATGCAAGTACAGTCATGCAGACGTCCACCAACGTTTCACGAAGCCGTTGCAACAAGAAAGACGCATTCATCAATGTCCATTCCGAAGCAGACAATAGGCGGTCAGGATCCCCTGCCGTTTCAGCGAAAGGTACGCGTATCCAATCACAAGAACCAAAGGAATGCTTCACGTGTAATGGTTCTTGCCTTTCGGTCGCAAAGTGTAAACGTTTCGCCGATTTGAGCTACGAGTCAAAATGGGCAGTAATTCGTGAAGCGAAACTGTGTCGTAAATGCCTCCGTAAGCACAATGGCATGTGTAGACAACAAAATAAATGCGGAATCCACGGGTGTACTTATCTGCATCACCCCCTGCTCCACAATGAGCGAGCTGAAGCCACCAGTAACTCCTCCAGAGCTGAAGCAGCTATGAACACCAGTTGTAACGTACATCAAGGCCAAACAAATAACGTGTTGTTCCGTATTATTCCAGTGGTGCTCTATGGCCCGTCAAAGACGGTTCATACTTACGCTTTCATCGATGATGGGTCTGAACTTACGCTGATGGAACATTCTCTTGCAGAGGAGCTTGGACTGCAAGGACCTCAGAAGGCACTCTGCTTGAAATGGACAGGCGGTACCAGACGAATGGAGAACGAATCTCAAAAAGTACAGGTGGCTATTTCTTCCATAAAGAACACTTCCCAAAAGTATAAACTGGCGGATGTTCGCACAATACAGGAGATGAAACTCCGGTCACAAACTTTGATAGCCTCCGAAATGCAAAATCGGTACAGTCATCTCGCCGGGATCCCTTTCGATTCCTACATCGATGTAAGTCCACGAATTCTGATAGGGCTGGACAACGCGCAGCTAGGACATGCATTCAAGAGTCGAGAAGGAAAACCATCCGAACCGATAGCTGTTAAAACACGTTTAGGATGGATCGTGTACGGGAGCTGCTCATCCAATCATTATTCTGAAAGTCATGTCAACTACCATGCTATACAAGTGTGTAAGTGCAACGAAAGTTCCAACGAAAGTCTCCACGCAGCGATGAAAAACTATTTCACTCTCGACAGCATGGGTATCTCCAAGCCTGACAAGTTACCGATCTGTGCAGACGATCACCGCGCTATAGAAATTCTGGAAGCGGTTACAACACTCAAGGATGGACGTTTCGAATCGGGTCTTCTCTGGAAATATGACGCTGCTAGGCTTCCTGACAGTAGAGCGATGGCCCTCAGGAGATGGGAGTGTTTAGACCGGAGAATGAAGAGGGACGAAAGATTGGCGGAGGCACTGCGTGCAAAAATTGCAGAGTACGTCCAAAAAGGGTACATCCGAAAATTGACCAGAGATGAGCTGACGATCCGCCAACCGCGTGAGTGGTATCTGCCAGTGTTTCCGGTGTATAATCCGAATAAACCTGGAAAATTGAGGCTGGTGTGGGATGCAGCAGCTACCGTCCACGGAATCTCCTTGAACTCAGTCTTATTGAAAGGACCCGACCAGCTGACGTCCCTATTAGCAGTCTTGATCCAGTTCCGGGAGTTCCGAATCGCGATATGCGGGGACATAAGAGAAATGTTTCACCAGGTTCTAATGAGAAAGGAAGATCAGCATTGCCTACGATTTTACTGGAAAGAAGATGCAGAAGACGGTGCGCCGGATGTATACGTTATGTCAGTGATGACATTTGGCGCTTGCTGCTCGCCCACAACAGCCCAGTACGTCAAAAACATCAATGCGAAACGATTCGAACACAATTACCCGGAAGCCGTCGACGCCATTGTAAGGAAGCACTACGTCGACGACATGCTTGCTAGCGTCGAAACGGAGGCAGAAGCTGTTATATTGGCGCACGACGTGAAACGAATTCACGCTGCCGGAGGATTTGAAATGCGCAACTGGTTGTCAAATTCTTCCACCGTCCTGGCATCCCTCCAGGAAGCTACGACTGACGAGAAGAACCTCGGAATCGGAGACGAAGACGTTACCGAAAAAGTACTCGGTCTTTGGTGGAACACGACTACGGACTGCTTCACCTTCAAGGTATCTGCCCGATACGATCAAGACCTGTTGTCTGAACGCCGTCGACCTTCTAAACGTGAGGTGCTTCGAACACTTATGATGATGTTTGATCCGCTGGGTTTTATTGCGCACTTCCTCATGTACCTAAAAGTCTTACTACAGGAGATTTGGAGGTCATCAGTCGACTGGGACACACCCATCGAAGAACCACAGTTCAAGAAGTGGCTGATATGGTTGCAAGTTCTGCCTAAGGTTACAAATGTTCAGATTCCACGCTGTTACAGAACACGTGTGTCACTAGAAAGCAGTTGTAAAGTTCAAATGCACACGTTTGTCGATGCGAGTGAGAGCGGATTTGCAGCGGTTGTGTATCTCAGGTTCGAAGAAGGAGACGTTATCGAAACCGCGTTCGTCAGTGCAAAAACAAGAGTCGCTCCATTAAAATTCCTTTCCATCCCTCGCTCAGAATTGCAAGCCAGTATCCTCGGAGTTCGCCTAGCGAACAGTGTTGCTCAATCACTATCCGTTAAGGCTTTGGACCGCTACTTTTGGACAGATTCCAGAGACGTTCTCTGCTGGCTGAACTCTGATCACCGTCGATACAGCCAGTTTGTAGCATTCCGGGTAAGTGAGATACTGGAGACTACCGATGTGAAGGAATGGCGGTGGGTTCCAACAAAACAGAACGTGGCCGACGAAGGAACAAAATGGACGCAGCCTCCCGATTTTAGCGCCTCTAGCCGCTGGTTTCAAGGACCGGAATTCCTCCGGCTGTCTAAAGCGGAATGGCCCGCTAATCTTCAATGTGAAACAACGGATACGGAGTTACGCGCGCATCTATCAACACACGTTTCCTCGTCCGAATCAATCATCGACCCTCAGAACTTCTCCAAGTGGACAACGATGTTACGAAGTACAGCGTATGTGTTCCGATATATTTGCAACTCAAAGCAGATGGTTAAGACGAATCGGCGAATCGGTGGACCGTTGGTGCAGCAGGAATTAGCAAGGGCAGAGAATTTTCTCTACCGCCTCGCTCAGAGTTGCGAATATGCTGACGAACTTGCAATCCTCGTCGGCAACCGTTTAAATGGAACGGAGAAGTCGATTCCCAAAAGCAGTTTCATCGCATACTTCTGCCCATTTCTCGACGATTTCGACGTATTACGAGTCCGTGGCCGAACTGGTGCATGCCCGTTGATCGACTATGACGCTGTTAACCCAATCATCCTCCCTCGAAATCATTATGTCACCGGACTGATAGTGCTTCATTACCACCGCAAATATCACCATCAAAATCACAACACTGTTCTCAACGAGATTCGCCAGCGATACAGGATTCCTCGCCTAAAGTCCGCATACAATACAATCCGGAAGCAGTGCCAGAAATGCATAAATGAAAAGGCAAATCCGCAACCACCAGCCATGAGTGATCTGCCGCCATCACGCTTGGCTGCCTACTCTCATCCATTCACATATATGGGGGTAGATTATTTCGGCCCAATCATGGTCACCGCCAATCGCAAAACGGAGAAACGCTGGGTGCTGATAGCAACATGTCTGACAATTCGCGCCATTCACCTTCAAATCGCACACACTCTCAGTACCGATTCCTGCATCATGGCTCTGCGCAACGTCATAGCTAGGAGGGGTACACCGGTAGTCATCTATAGTGATCAGGGTACTAACTTCCGGGGTGCTAGCAAGGAGCTGAAGACCGTTCTAGAGAGTCTGGATCAGGAACGCCTGATGGCCGAGTTCACTACGTCTCGCACCAGCTGGAGTTTCAACCCACCAGCGTCCCCGCACATGGGTGGGGCATGGGAGCGTCTTATCCGCGCAGTTAAGCAGAATCTTGCTAAGCTGGTGCCTAACAGTACGCTATCTTACGAGGTTCTTGAAAACTTGCTCATCGAAGTGGAAAATGTAGTAAATTCACGGCCACTTACTAGTGTTCCTTTGGAAGACGACGAATCCCCAGTGCTTACTCCAAACCACTTTCTACTGGGTTCGTCTAACGGTCTGAAGCCATGGGTACCTTTTGATGATAGCCCCGCAGCACTTCGGAACTGCTGGCAACTCTCTCAGACATTGGCCAATCAGTTCTGGAGACAATGGGTTCGAGATTATCTGCCGTCGATAACTCGCCGAACCAAGTGGTTTAGTCCAGCAAAACCCATCGAAGTCGGTGATATCGTCGTTATTGTGGACCTGAACTTCCCGCGTAACTGTTGGCCAAAGGGACGTATAATAGCTACGAAACTAGGAGCGGACGGCCAAGTAAGGTGGGCCACCGTTCAAACTGCCAGTGGCATCTACGAGCGTCCAGCCGTAAAGCTCGCCGTTCTAGACGTGGGCGTTTGTAAGGATACGCCTCAGGATCACCATCGGCGCATTCCGGGGGGGAGTGTTGATCCCGCCACGCCTAGTGAACCAACGAGCCCCAACGTTCCTACAGCTAACGCTAACGATAAATTATGTCCACACCTAGGTCGTGGACAGAGGATCGTCAAGCGTACAAAAGGTCACAAAAAGGGGCAACGATGAGTGGAACGAGCGACAGATAGTAAACAAACCGGCCATTGACCGAATTGAAGTGCGATCATCGAGTTGTTTCCTATTATTAAATACTTACAATCTATATTATATTCCTCTTATCATAATCAGATACATAAAACTTACTTTCTACTTGTGATTCCGGTGGATTTAAAACTACAAATCTCTAAATCTACTTAGCTTAAGGTGAGAACATGAAAATACCTAGTCTATCTTATACTAATGTGACCTATAAAAACTAGCTACCTATACCTGAAGATTGTAAAGCATTGCTAAGCGACCAGCATACCAGCTTTAAGAAAAGCTAGAGTAAGTAGCATAATGCCCATCGCCTATTTACAGTATATACATAATTAAATAATTGATTGAATCGGTTAGGCAACTCAATTGAACAACCTAGTAACTGTGTCCGCCAAGGCTTTAGAAAGTTGCGATAACGAATCACTAAATGTAAGTCATATGAGTTATGTTGATCTAAATTTAAGCTATTCACCCCGTTAAATCCTACTTACAGGAATTTTGTAATTCTGCATTCTTCAAAATAAATTCACAAAATTAACGATTCGTTCATCGCCCAACACCCCCCCCCCCTTTTTCTTTTCCTTCTTTTTTTTCTCCCCCCCCCCCCCCACCCCCCCCCCCCCCGCCGTTTTTTTTTTTTTTTTCTTTTGTTTCTCCTTCCCCCCCTTTTTTTCTTTTTTTTCCCCCCCCCCTCCCCCCCCCCCCCCCCCCCTTTCTCCCCCCCAAATTTCCACCCTACACCTTTTTGTTTTTGCGATTTTTATTGCGGACCACGTTGGATTATCAACGTGGGTGTGCAGAATTTTCTCTCTCCTCTCGGCTTCCATCTGGAATAACTTTTGACTCACTGCACGAAACACAGTGAAATTTATACCACAGAAAGTGAGTAGGTGAACAAACCGCTGTAGAGGAATTCTTGCAGTGGTCACTTTTCGTGCCACTGCAACACAATAAGTGATTCCGGATTCTAACTGGACAGAACTTTAATGCAATTCAAGGCTCCAAACTGACCACTTTTCATGATAAGGACTATCTAGCGCCTCAGCAAAGCTATCTAGAACCGAGAAGGGTAGTCAGTTCTCCATGATATGAATATTTCCAAACCTGCATATCGGAGTAATGGGTACATGCTTCCGGGAAAAATGCATTTTGAGCATTCCCTAAGCGAACAGCTTAAGATAAACAGGAACAGCGCGACCAACGATGTTGTGGAACATAATTTAGACTTGGTCCTTTCGGGCATCAATCGAACCACGGACTTGTAAATAGCGTTACGGCTGAAGTTCAGTTGTTACAGATTAATGCTGTAGCTCGATAACTGATCGATATAATGCAGCGGTGGGGCAGTTGCATCCGGTTCAAAGTTGCTATGAAAGAAATCGATTACCGTGAGCATTAACAAAAAAAACCGAACGACGACGGGTTTTATTTAAATTTGAAGGTGATCATTATTTTCGCGAAAGTGAACATCTTGCAACCTTCTATACTTCTGAAAGCATACTTTGTTTTTAAGAAGACCAACCAAGCGAAAATAACGTTTACAAGCCTAACGTAGGTGGTTTCGCAGATTACATAATTACAGGTTAAACAATGGTTATTTGATATTCATTGAACTTCTACGGGTCTATACTGATGATTTGATAAATGTTTTCCTTGCATGTCTTCAAACATTTCAGTATGTTCCGTTTCTGCAGCATACCCAAATTTCATCAAGGGAATGATTTCATCTACTGATCTAAGCACACAACGCTAATTAAGTACTTGAGATTCGTACATTTTCGATCAAAATGGCAAACTCAAGTCGTTGCTAATTTAGGGAGGGTGAAGTTTTAATTTAGATTTGAGAACAAGAAATTTTATTGTAATACATCATCCCACCAAATAGCTGCTTAGAAATCAGTCATACGTACGCAACCAATCTTTCGAAAACGGGAAAGGCTCGCTCAGTCCAGTGGGAAATCAATTAGAATTTTTGAAGACGCAAGCAAAACTCTCAATAACAATAATAATTTGATTTCAACTACTCGGCCATCTGGGTTTCGCAACGATTATGGCACGGTTTTGTTTTTTCGGTTAGCAGTTAACACACATGCGTGCGTGGCGTGCTGGTGGTCGATATGCGCTGACGAAGATATATTTATGTCCAAAAATATAAAAAAAAATTCCTCCAAAGCAGCTGATGTGATTTGTTTTAGCTGGTTTGGGGCGCAATCGGTCTTCTTCTATTTATGCAGAATTTCAAATGATGTAGCCACGGGGCGAAGGGAACGTGCGAGATAATTTCTTTGTAAATCATTCGCTAATCATCGTGCGCTTGTGTTGTTCTGGTCAATTCATTGAACCATACATTTTGTGGATCCGAAAATTTGTGTTCATTCATGCTTCAACCTCTAAATATTTACGGTATACGCTTGATGTTTCATTCCGATATGGGTTAGTGGCTGATCTGTAAAATTTAATTGATTAATATTACTCCCGTTGGTTAAAGTATCAACAGATTGACCGGTAGTCCTGTGGTGTAGTGTTGAGTTTGATGTTTCTGTTGAATAGATTTCATTTAAGCAAGCTTCTTGAAGATTAATATTTGTTCTCGTATATAGTATATGTTCTTGGGGTGTAAAATATAGAAAAAAAGTAATGCAATTGTTACTAAGAAGGTTTGCAGTGTTCTTCGTCCACAGTTGACTGCAATGAATCGTAATAAAGCCACACTGGCGTGTTTAAAAAAACATGAAAAACCCCTAAAAAAGAGATGTTTTTTAAAACATTGTTACCCCTAAAAAGACACTAAATGATAATTACCTAAAGTTTAAATAAAAGTGTTATGTAGAAAATTTCTTTAGATATCGAGATTTTGCAATTTAACAAAATTTTTGAGGTACAGTCAATTTAAGACTAACATGTACCAAAACATTTAAAGTTCAATAACTCCGTAAACTTTGAGATTTGAACATATGCGTTTTTTCTTCAAATATCATTCCCTATCGCCCCAAAAAATATTTGCACTAAGGAACCGAACACTCTGTATAAGGATGCATATAAGTGAAGCTGAAAATGACTTATTAAAAAGCATAGAAAATATATTGAAGGAATGTTATAATATAAAATGATACTAACTATTTTATTTGGTTTTTCATGTCAGCAGATTGTGGTCCTGATGCAATTGCTGACAAACCCGCGCATCTACCATGGACCTGGAAACATAGACATAGGATCCGCAATGTATCATAGGCACACAAAAAAATTTAAATTATTTTACAATACAATGGGTGATCTGAAATTACATAACGTATAAAGAATAGTATTTCTAAGTGTCGATGTGCTGCTCTGTTTCCTTGCTTCGCAATAATCGTTTGTATAGTGAATCGCATAGGTATTACAGTGATTTTAATTAATGAAACGAACTCTTTGAATTCCATATGTTTCTACGGTAATCATACAAAAAAGTTAGTACATAAATACAGTGGAAAAACAAATTAATGTGAAAGAACCACAATGGAACTGACTCTTAGCTTCGGGTATTAACAAAGAATCCCTACTGAGCCCTTGCAACACGTCAAGGTGGCCAGTTCAACGCAAGGGTACAAAATTGAAGAAGATTTTTTATGCATAAAACGCACTTCTAACGACTTTAAGTATCTGCCGTTTTGTCTTGGAATCAAAAATTCCAAAAAGGAACATGCGACCGCCAATCTCTGGTACCAAACTCAGGCAAGTAAAGCATTCACGGATGGGAAGGGAGGTTTTAAAGAACTGGTCATATGGCAAAATAAATTTTAATAAGGGCCTAGATGTTGTTTATAGCATGCACCCGAACTTATTCTAATTTCCGTTCTCTTAAAAAAAAAGCATAAAAATATGTCAAAAAACACTGATATGCCTTCTAAAACGCTATCCTTACATTATTTCGTTAAAAAAAGGCGTGTTAAATTTTGGTTTCTTTCATACGAGTAAATATGAAGTGAGACAGTCCATCAGAATGGTAAAGAGTGGATATATTAATCGAAACAGCAATATTCTTATATATTCTTTTATGACGTGAGTATTACTACATATAATGTATACATATATAATTAATATAGCATAATAAATATATCACGAACTCAAAGTGTTATTTTGGAATGAGAAGCTTATGATTTTTTCTTAGAAACCAAAAAAAAATTTAATCGGATCTGAAATTGCGATATCTGTGTTTGGATCCAACTTTCAGGGATGCTTTGATTATTCAGTTTTTTTTTGGATAAGTTATGCAACGACAAAAAATAGGGTTTGTTGGATTGCATTTTCAATTAAAACTCATAAACTAACTGAGCTGGAAACGATATTCAACTAGTATAGTAAAACGCTGGCTTAGATAAGTTTGCTGTTCAGTACCACGAAAAGTTTAACAACATTCTTTATAAAGATCAAAACTTTCAATGGTATGGATATAATGTCTCTAAACCCATATTGGGTATATTCGTGAATACAACTTTGTCTATTTGTTTATTGTTAAAAACCATCGTAGTAAAATTTATTTTTATTATTTGTTTAGGCACTCCATTTTGAGTATCACTTAACACATGGTTTTTAGCAATGGTTTTCACATGTGATCAATCATTAATTCAAAACATATCAATTCCTACTAAATAGATACTGTACCATTTCGGTTTCTATTTGTATAAATTATTTAAAAAATATGTAACCACATACAAAAACATTTCCATTAAATTAAGTTCAAACATTTTACTATGTAATGAATACATTTCAATACAATACAAAGTTGGAAACATCGGATCAAATGTGCAACAAAGATTAATTCTGCGTTATTCTTATCCAACCATTGTTAATGCATGAGTACGGTTAATTTATTACAGTTTTGTTTACCGATATGTACATATTTTTCATTGTGCGTGTAATTATCTGGCATTTGTTTTGGTAACGCTATAAACATAGACGCAAAACGAGAGCTTGCAGGGAGGAGTATATTTGAAGAAATTTAGACAGTGTAAATTCTGGAGACGGCTTAAACACATCGGTGTGAAGGAAAGATTTATCTTCCGAACCATAAAAATATAAAAAATATACATTTTTAACCGTGTATTATTTTAGAGAAATTGAAACCATTCGGAAGAATCGAAAAATTCATCTTACACATACTCAAACTTGACAAACAAACCGATTTTTGGAAAATACTTCCCAAACCTGGAACCTGGAAATACTTCCCAAAACGCACTGTCAGGTGTCCGGAAGCCATCAAACGAGTGAGAGAGCAAATTTGGCGAATTCCTGGTAATTCTGGCCGAAAGAACTAGGAATGTCGCTGTCAACGATAAGGAATATTTTGAAAAACGACCTAGAACTGAATCCATACGAGAAAAAAAACAACGATTGTATGGCTTGACTGAAAAGCAGAAGATTGCACGAGTCGAAAGATGTTGGAAGCTGTTCAAGTGGCATAGTGATTGTGAAAATATGTTTTCGGACGAATAAATGTTCCTGCTACAGGATCATCACAACCAGCAAAATGATTCGATGTATGTAGCACATCTTTCTGATATTCCTCGGGATAAACTAGATGTTCAAGGATTCCAGAACGTTTTAAGGGTGATGGTTTGGAGATGTTTCTTCAAAACATTGAAGGTTCCATTGCTGTTCGTTGAAGCTGGTATTAAAATCAACAGTAAACATTACATCGATAATGTTTTGAAGGAAAATTTGCTTTACTGTGTCATGAAACATTACAAGAATGCACCACACTGCTTCCAACAAGACTCTGCACCGTCCCACCAGTCAAAAGCTAGCCGTTATTTGAGGACAATTTTCCGGATTTTGATTTCGTCGAAATAATGGCCTGCCTCTGCACCTGATTTGAATCCACTCGACAGGAGTCGATGCATAGGAATGCATGGCTACAAGTTGGGCAAACTGGGGAATATCAATGGACTAATTTGGAATGACATGTCTCAAGATACCGTGTGTGCCTGCTGTGACACTTTCCAAAAACGCATGTGGCTGACAATTAAGGCAAAAGGAGAACGATTTGAACTGAACTAAATTAAGGCAAATGTAAAAGATAGACCAAATAGAAAATACATCGAAATTTAATATTCAAGCAAGCTTCTCGTATTTATGACCATAGGTTGGCTGTGCAGCGGTTCCAAAATGTATCGATAGTAATGGTATGGGGTGGAATTTCTGAAAACTTTTTTTTTTTCATCGAGTAGGGAGTAAAATCAACACTAATTACTACAGCGAACACGTTCCACTAGAACAATAATCACTTGTTTCGCCATGCTCCAAATTGATTCCAGACGGAAATTAATGTTTTCAACAGGATTCTGCCCTTTCTCATCAATCAAAAGCAACACAGGAGTGGTGTCACCTAAAATTTGCCCCATTTCATATCATCACAAGAATGACCTAGCTCATCGCCAGATCTCAATCGTTTGGACTTCTTCGCATGGAGAAACATGTTCAGTAAAATTGGAAGCACAAAAGGATTCTTCCAAGAAACTCTTGATCAATATTTGGGAGAATATCCTTTAAAAAACGGTTGGTGCCAGTTGTGAAGCGTTTAATAAACATCTAAGGCTGGTTATAAAAGAAAAATGTAAGAGGCTCAAGCCCAACATTTAGTTTTTTATTAATAAAATGTCAATTTATAGGCAATAAAGGAAGCGTTGTTGATTCTAAGCCATTCGTTGTGTTTTTATGAACGCTTATGTTACTGACAAATAATCGTTGTCACCCTTCATATCTAGCATGCATAACTAGGCATATCGATTCAATTTATTGAAATGTATAACTATAAATTAATGAAAAAATTCTAAACTGCTTCAAAATAAATCGATCAACATGATGTCAACATGATTTTGTTTATTGTTTATTATTATTATCACCTTCTCCTACAACAAGATCGTACAGACTGTACTTATAGTAACTTAACTTATATGACTAAACCATTTGTATAATTCGGTTTTTAAACATACGCCTGGACATGTTGAAATAAAACTCGCCAGAAATGTCATTGAATGACCGAATACAAGCGTCGAGAGGGATGTTGTAACCGTAATTGGTTCGGTGATACGGTACAGCAAGCAAGTTGTAGTTTCGAAAGCATCGTGGAGGCATGTTCAGCGGTATCTGCTCAAGAAGCGCGGGACAGTCGATGACACCGTTAATGAATATGGAGAAGCATATTCTAGGATGCTACGCACCAGCGTGCAGTACAGTGTTTTCAAAGCATGTATTATTTATTTTTTATTTACATGGCATAACGTCACGATACTATAACATAGCCTGATACGCAATATCCCTACATAATGCCCGATTCGTTGCTGCTCCTCTCCAATCCCTTGGACACCTTGTACCCCTTAGGTCTTGCTCCACCTGGTCTGACCATCTTGCTCGTTGCGCCCCACGTCGTCTTGTACCAACCGGATTCCCGTCGAACACCATTTTTGCAGGCATTCTAGCAGGCCTTCAAAAATGGTGTTCGACTTGCAGGCATTATGCACTGTTTCAATATCCATACTGTACTGATGATGCACGGGATTACTAGAGCGGGTAAAGGATATGATCTTGCATTTCTTGCTGTTGACGCGCATGCCATTATCGCCACACCAGATCAATATGGTGTTGATGTCGGCAAACGAAAGCTTAAACAAGGAGAAACGCAGACACAGATCTTTCACAAAAATGTTGAATATCAGTGGACCAAGGACATTGCCCTGAGGTACACCGGACGTCATGCAGAATAAACTGGATTGTGCTGAGTTAACCATAACATACGAGGTACGGTCAGATAGATACGAAAATATCCACTGCGTTATCCAATTCGGAAAGCCAATATGCTTTAGTTTATCGACGACTAGGCTGTGCGGCACGGTGTCAAATGCTTTTGCAAAATCAACATATACCGCGTCAATTTGCCTTCTCTTTTCTATTTCCCGTGACAGCGTGGTAATGTAGCACATCAAATTTTGTTGTTGTTGAGCGGTGTTTCATGAATCCATGCTGGCTATCGGAAATTAAGAGTGATGCAACAGTTTTCCAAACCCCCAGGAATGTTCCTTCAAGTAGCGATCGGTTGAACAAACACGTAACAGGTGCTGCTAGTTCCGTGGAACAGTTTTTCAGCAACACTGATGGAATGCCATCTGTTCCAGATCCTTTCTTGGCGTCGAGGTCTTCGATGGCTTGCGAGATTTCATTTGGAGAAAATTGGATGATGGGAAGGTTGATGGAATGCGAGGGAATATGGGCGAAGCAGTCTTGACGTTATACAGGCGACATTTTGCTGAACACACTCTCGAGGAATATGGCGAAGAGATTAGCGGCTTCTGCATTTGAGCTAGTATGAGCATCGTTGTAGCTGACGTTGCAAGGAATTCGGGAAGACGATTTCTGTTGCTTCACAAAATCCCAGAAGCGTGATGGGTTCTGTTTGACACTGGCCTTGATTCTTGATACGTAATTCTCGTATGTGGTTAGCATTACTGACCTGTACGATGATTCAGCATTACGTAAGATGATTCGGCCACTCTCGGACTTTGTGCGAAAGAAGCGGTGTCGTGCTTTCCTTAACATGTTTCTGAGATGGCGTAGCTCGGAGGCCCACCACGGTTAGTTAAACGTTGATTTAAATGATTGTCTTTTTCGAGGCACAAAATCATTGCATACTTCATAAAGTTTTTCATAAAAGGCTAACAGTGCATCGTCAATTGTTATGATCCGCAAGATGGCATTCCAATCGGTATCGGCAAATTCTGTTTTCAGCTGGCTACACGCGTTGAAATCAAATATAAAATTGTCAAAATTATCATCTATCGTAACAAAATTATTGTCGGTCACGTCAAACAATAAAACAAAAGGCGTGTGATGGTTGTCGATCTGTAACAGTGAACTGGGGGGTTCGACCGGATCCAGATGTTCTGGTAAACTTACGAATGCAAGATTAAGTAACCTTGCATTGGTGTTCAAAAAACTGTTAACTTGCCGTAAGCCCGCAGCGAACACGGTTTCGATGAGGGATTGTTCTTGTTCGGAAACAACGTTCGACGGAATGTAACCGTAAACCTCGTCATCCAATTGCCATCGCAAGTTCGGGAGGTTGAAGTCACCCAATGAGAAAACGATATCGGTTTCGCTAGCGCTGTTTGTGAGATGCTGAACTGCTTTTGTATGGGCAGAATAAAGATCCGCGTGTGAGTTCGGGGGAAGATAAACAGCAATGATGTAGATCGAACGATGTGTCGATCTTACGCAAACTGCGACTTGCTCAAGTCGAATTTTGTCGATTGTATTTGAACTTATGACACATTTGAAACATAGGCCGAATGAATAAGCTAGGCTGACATTCCATCCTTTTACACTACTTCAAAATAATATCCAGCGGGAAGCTCAACTGCATTGGTTTTTTTTTGGACATTTTTTTTTTTGTTTCTTGATTATTCAGATTTTCAGGGCTGGTTCATCTTCCGTCGAAGTCACTGAAACAGCTCTTTGGGTATTTTCATAACTTGTCCGGAGGTGAGATTCGAACTAGTGACTTTGGCATGAGAGATATGGATGTTAACCAGAACACCGGTGTCGGCCCACGCGTTTACGATTAACAATCCTGACCCCTATTCATAAATCATTCTTCAGAAGCGACAGTTTCTTAGAACTTAGCTTGAACTCTTTTTTTATCTGATTTGTCGTCCTTACGCAAACTTTTCCTTAACTTTACCTTTTGGCAACAGAGTGTCTTTTTCAAATTTGATTCTAGAAAAGCTGTCCATTTTGCTGTTGCTTACTTGTTAAGGAATAAAAAAAGAAGGGTAGTGCCAAAATCTGGCTTGTAGGGAATATAATGACAAGCTACTACATTGAAGACATCATTTATCTAGCTCTTCATTTAACTACGCTCAAGCTTTTATTCAGTTTCAAATGAAGATATGCATAAAAAACAGTTTTATTTTATTTGAGATTTTGGGTTTCATATATTTTGAAATAGTGATCTACAAACGAGATTTAGGATTTAGGAGCTTATTCTCAAGTGAGCATTCACGGTGTGTTTCATAGAACAACTTCATAACAAAAAAATAGGTAAGTCTGAAACTTCACCAATTGGAAGCATGGACTTTCCCCTATCATTTGCGACCAAAACGGAAAAAAATGTTGCTTCCGACTGAACTTCTTTGCTTTCTTCAAAAAATCAAACGGAATGCATGTGACCGAGTGAAACTCTTTAAGTTTTTGGTTTAGATGCGTCAACATTTTAGGTACGTTTGGAGGAATTTCAATGTCCATTCCTCGAAGCAAGTTGCTCAGTTTTATCGTATTTCTCGTACTTAAATTGCAGTTTTTTCTTGATAAGAGCATGAGCATGAGCATGATTGACCGCCCACGGATGCAATTCCGTTATTGCCAGATCAGCTGTATTTACACAAAGAACCAACAGATGATGTTTGGGACTAACATACATCTTCAATGTGTAAAAACTGGTGACCCATTATGAAGCAATACCGGCGCCGGCCGTGCCCGAATGCTGGTCAAGTAGGGAAAGGGAGGGAACGTGTTGACATGATACTCGCTTTGGAGGAAGCCGAGAAATCCTCTGCACTTCCACGAGAAATCACTGGGATGTTGGATAGTTGGGGAAAGGTTAGCAGCAGGGTTCGTTTTGGTTAACGATACGCTGAAAGTATGTACCACTTTCCGCCAAAACCAATGGCCCGCTCCAATGTGACTGAAAAGAGACAATCATAACTAAAAACAAAACAAAACAAAATAGACAGAATAAATAGGACATTAGATATTGTCTTCAAAATTTGGTAGAAATAAATTATTTGTTGCTTTGCAAACCAGCTCTCCTCGATGTCCTAGATCTCGGCCAAGTTCTGCTGGACCCGCAGCTGCTGCAGTCGGCACTCGTCCACATCAAGCCGGCCTTCGCCGACGTGTCGGATATCTGCGTCTAATACACTCTTCTTACACCGATTCATTTACAAACTAAGCCTGCACACCGAATCAAAATTCACTTTGGCAAGGTTTTGGTATTTTGTTCTAAAATCTAATTCTAGATATTGGCACTTTATTTCTGCTCAGATTTTCCGTCGTCAATATTCTTCCTCAAACGTAGCAACCGCCAGTTCAGGTTCGATGCAAGCAGCAGCAGCTATCATGCCGTTCATTTTGAACGACCAGACAGCAGACCCCATAAAAAATTAAAATATCATAGAAGAAAAAAATGCTATTAATACAAATTTCCAACTTGAATGCTGTACATGGCATTTTAAGAGACAATTAAATTACTTGACCATGTAAAAAGCGGCTACAGTAAGTCAATACGAGAACATAATATACGTATGTACAAAACATATCTGAAACCCATTGGATTGTTACTGAAAAAATATAATTAGATATGTAGTAATATTCTACTACTCCCGGAAAAGCTGAAAACAGAAAATATAATTCCAAATATCAAAACTATAATTTCAATGAGAGATATTATTTAATAAGAAATGTTGTTAAAATATGTCTTTATATTGTTCTAGTTACATTTCTATGATAGCAATTGGAGCGATCGCAGAGCCCAGTGTGATGCTTTCTGAAATATTAAAATATAATCCTATACTGCCCATAAGCGCATGCCAGTAATATAGTAGTTAATGTTCAGATGTGCAAATTCAAAGTAAATGTTATGCTGAAATGCTGAAAAACAAATTCAGCTTTTTATCCATGTCATGTTGCTCCAGGCTCCTGAGATAAATGGTTTTGGAATGCAAAGATGATTCCAAAGCCTGCTGAAATCATTGTTTGATATGAGCATGGAAAATTATATGATATGATATGATTTACAGGTCGCACCCCCTCACTTCGCTATTGTCAAAATGACAACATTGCCCAGGCTACGCCAACCAGCGTCTTGCAGTTTTTCTTGATAAGACCCAAGTCATAAACTTAAAAACCTTTGAGATTTCATGTTCATTAATGGTGCAACGCGTTGGTCGTCCTTTGATGTTTGCCAAGGACAATGTTTCGTCTTCATTGGGTACTTTCTCCCTCAAGTACGCTCCTACAATAGAATCGCCGGGTTGCAACTGCTCACTTTGTACAATCCGTAGAACGTTGCTAAGGCGTTGAACTTTTGTGCAGAAATGCTGTTTTCCTCTTAAATTTTTTGAAAAACATGCTGTGCAAATTTTCGTAAATCGCGGATTCTTTGAGCGCTCCGACTGGCCTTCCTCTCTTTTGAGTTTTATTCTGCTAAACTTTATCTTCAATATCCGGGAGAACGTTTGTTTTAATGCGGGCAATTCCTTTTACAGAAAGTTTCTTTAAATTAGTCTTCTTCAAACCTATAGGCAAACCTTTTGCTGATTTTCCTCTTGATTTTTTGGCTTCATTTTCAAATGTTTTCCAAGCTCGGCTCATCAACATCGATAAAATTAGAACAAGAAGGCTATCTTGACAATTTGATTTGAATTTGTGCCTTTTCTATTCCTTACCATCACTAGCACCATTCCCAGGTCTCTGCTTTTGGACTAAAAGATAAGAAAAAGTAAAAAAAGACATTCGCTGGGTTGCTGGTGGTTTTAGATTATTGCCTATGCGTTGCACCTACAGCTCTGATATGAAATATGTAATACATACATACATACAAACACACATACATAAATAAAGACATACAGACATGCACACAAACATTCAAACGCAAATGTATGTATGTATGTATGTATATATGTAAGGTAGCCACCATCCCTTCTAAGACCTTGTCATGTATGCAGCTCCACTTAATAGCAAGATCAAATTGAGTTACCGGGTTGCATTCACAGTAACGCTGTATGAAGGGCCAAAAACGGTGGGGCGGACCCGTAAGCAGAGACACTTACGCGAAACCCGCGGGAACATAAGATTCTCCTTCCAACGATACGATCCAACAAATCGAATAACCCAATTCGAAATACTTATTAAGCTTTCTACGGGATGGCTTGTTAAGAAGGGCGCGTCACTCTCACTGAAACTGTTGGAGTAGAATTCACAGCATCACAATCGAATCGGTAGGATAAAGAAAATGATACTGTTTGTTCCCTCCTAGACGCCGGTTGTCATACCACTCCATTGTCCAATTCCAGCTTGAGTGATACCCTGATGCTCCCTCCCTTCCCAATATATATGCAATTTCATATAGTAATATTTATAATATATTGAATTAATATTATAATTATAAAAAATATAGTGAATGAATATAAAAATGATAATAAAATTCAATATAAGAATGATAATAACATTTCAGTTAGACAATGTAGCTGCGAGAAAAAAAATTGATTCAAAATTATCTCATAAAACTTGGGATATCCATGGATGATCTGAAATTATATAACAATAGAATAGTAAATAGAATAATTTTTGTAGTGAGTTTTATCGGAAATAGTTATTTTAATTAAAAGAATTTAAATGCAATTATGTCACATCATTTAATATCATAACATAAAATAATAAACTGACGTTATAATATAAAATAAGAATACCAGTAGGCCAGTAAACTATAGTAGAATACATACATCCGTAACTAAGCTGATCATCAACTCATCGAAAGACTTCTACTGTTGCAGTTTCTATTGGATTAAGATCTAGTAAGATTAGAATTTGTTTTCACAATAATAGTCAGAGAAAATAATAAACGTAGGTAAAATGTATGTTTGACATCTACTGGTATGTTACTGAAAATAAAAATTAGATGTGTATTAATAACAGCTAATAATAAGGCGATATAAATTTCATATGAGTATAATTCAAAAAATGAATTTAAACAAAAAAAAAAAAAAAAAAATTAAAAATTGAATATTTCGATAGCTCTTGTTCATCTGGACCCATAAATGATTCTTTATGTCTGTGGAATAGGAAATGAATGATTGTAAACTGTTTTTGAATTGATATTTATTTTTGATGAAGAAGGAACGAGCTTTTTTTAAGTAGATTTTTTTCGAATATGATCCTTTCTAAAAAGAAACATTAAAAATCTTCCTATCTTTTCAAATACATAACGTAGGTTCGATGAACTATAACTGACAAGGATGCATAAATGCAAAGCTGAAAATGACTTATAAAATAGCATACAAAATGTAGTGAAAGAATGTTATAATATAAAATGATAATAATTTCATTTGTATTTACATGTCTGCAGATTGTGGTCCATCTGCAATAGTATGCGGACCCACGCATCCACCATGAACCTGAAAGCTTAGATAATGTAAAGGGTGTCCACGATGAAATTGCCACACTATGAAATTGCTCTAACTTTTTAACCGTTGGGTAGAATTTAATGAACATTTGGGTGGATTTAGTTCATAGTGCATTATTTACATCCTGCAAGTTTTAAAGTCCTGTGATCAAAACTCGCGGAAATGGAGTCGAAAGAACAGCTCGTGCGTGATAAAATCTTGCGCATTCATCACGAGAACAAGGATCTCTCGCATCGTTCCTTCGCTAAAACGTTGGGAATCGCGAATTCCACGGTGTCGCGAGTGATTAAGCGGTTCGAGGAACGGTTGACCACCGATCGGAAGCCCAGAAGTGAAGGAAAAAGTATTCCGTACAACACCAAAAATCACAACCGCGTTGTTGGGGCCTTTTTACCGAAATCCGAACGCCTCCGTTCGGGATGTGGCTAAGAAGCTGCACCTAAGCCAAAGTTTTGTCCAGAAGGCCAAAACTAAGGCTGGGCTTCGAACGTTCAAGGTAAGGCCCCTAATCGCGACGAGAAGCAGAACAAGTCCGCCAAAACCCGTGCCAGGAAGTTGTACCTCAACATGCTGACGAAAGTTGAATGCTGCATCATGGACGACGAAACATATGTGAAGGCCGACTTCAAACAGATCCCCGGCAACCTGTTTTTCACGGCCAAGGATAAGTTCAGCGTTCCGGAGCATGTCCGCACTCAGAAGATGTCCAAATTTGCGAAGAAATTCCTGGTTTGGCAAGCCATCTGCACGTGCGGGAAGCGGAGTGCACCTTTCGTGACCCAGGACACGATGAACGGACAGGTGTACATAAAAGAGTGCCTCCAGAAGTGGCTGCTTCCTCTCCTGAAGGCCCACAACGTCCCAACAATCTTCTGGCCGGATTTGGCCTCATGCCACTACTCCAAGGACGTGCTGAAGTGGTATGCGGACAATAAGGTCAATTTCGTGCCGAAAATGTTCAACCCTCCCAACACTCCGGAGCTCCACCCCATCGAGAAGTACTGGGCGATTATGAAGCAGCACCTTCTTAAACGACCTAAGGTAGTGAAGACAGTCGAGGAACTGAAGAAAGTATGGGTTTACATGCAAAAACGGTTGATTCACAGGTTGTGCAGAATCTTATGGCCAGGGTTAAGGCCAAGGTGCGGGCATTTGCGTATGGGCTGTAAATAAAATACGAAAAAATGGTAAAATGAAGTTTAATAGTTATTTCTCAATCCCTGAAAATTTGATGGCAATCGGATGAAAACTCGAATTTTGCGAATCAATTTTGTGTGTGGCAATTTCATCGTGGACACCCTTTATCCCCCCCAAAAAAAAAAAAAAAAAAAAATTTTATAAAAAAAAACAGAAAATAAAAGATGATTCAAAAATATAGAACAAAAAAAAAAAAAAAAACCAAAAAATACGATGTGCTGCTCTGCTAATAAAAGATAAAATACCACCAAAGAACAGACCTCTTACCTCCGGGCTTTATCCCCTCCTCCCCCCTGCGGCACGTCAAGCCGGCCAGTTCAGCGCAAGGGAACAAACATTCAAACGTAAATACACACAAAAACACTCAAATACATACATGATAACGTAGATAGAAAGATGCACGCATGCCAGCCACAAAAAATATTATACAAAAAAAAGTTACTCCAGACCCCGTCACCCCCCCCCCCCCCCCCCTTTTTTTTCATGTTGGCCGCAAATGATAGAGAAATGTCCATGCTTTAAAACGGTGAATTTCCAGACTTACCTATTTTTTTGTTATAAAGTTTTTCTATGAAACACACCGTGCATTAAGTTGTACCAAAATACACAAATATGTGCGTAGTACTATTCTCAAAACCTTGTGTGAAGACTTTTTTCGTCTATATATTTAAAGAGCAAAAGTTTAAAAAAAACAAACCTTTTTTCAGATTACTGAATGGAAGTCTGCGTGAATCAAAGGGTCTTTTAGATGCACTAAGACTTTGTGCACTGTGGTTGATCTTGAATTAGTAGTGGCGAACAATTGGTGTAAGAGTACTGGTATTAAATGAAGAACATTGCCGTTTGACTATGGTGTTGGTAAGGCGGCAGAATATTATTGATCAACTTAGATTACTTTTATACATTAAGACAGGTTCAATAAATACTGAATTGCATTTTGAGATAACCTTTATCGAAACTATTTTGCAAAAATGAAATGCAAATTTCTTTTGGCGCCACCGTTACCTTCTGCGGCAATCATCAAATCATAGTTAAGCATCATCTTCTCAGAAAAGAAAAAAAAACTTTTCCACTCCCATTCCATTTTAATTCTGACCTTCGTTCATCTCAGAGCATATGTCTCTTCTAGCACAGACTATTCAAATAAAAAATCGATAAGCTTCGTTTTCATTTTTCACACCACTTCCATAAGCATGTCAATAAAATTCTCAAAATATAAGCTTATCGCTTAGTTTATATGAGACTCATCGCATCAGACCAATAACTTAATAGTTCAATCTAAAAGTTTTCTCCTTCTTCCCATCCTTTGTTCACCATCAATAGTTGGAGACCTCACTCCGCCCTTGTAGTGATATTGTTCGCTTTTGCAGAGTATAACTCGTAAAAAGCGGTCGATACCAATATTTACTATTTCTCATGGGAGAGTGAATTTCCAGTTCACGGTCACGTTCGACACGTGGTCAACTGACTGCCTACAACAACACGAAGGCAATATTTTCGTCACCATCAAACATAACTACTCAGGCTTAGCGAACCCGTCTTTTGCCCGCGCCGGCAGCTACAACAATTTTACAACCATAATAAACTGCTTATGGCCTATGCAAATTTATTCGGCTAAGTAGATCATAAAAATCTACTTCGATAACGATCAGCGTAAATATTTGAATTTAGTATTCCACCTTACCTACTACCTACACATTGTTGAGATGAGATTGATGCTACCAATCGGATGCTGTAGGATGCTTACAATAGAATCGCTCGTAACTTCTTCCCTCTAACAAGCGCTTGATTGATATAAATAAAAGCTTTATTCCTCGATGTGTGCGTTTAAATAATTTATAGTGATGTAGTTTGAGGATGGATTTATCGTACAGCGATGGGTAGGTCAGGTACTTTTTGTGTTCCCTTTCTTCAATGTAGTCGAAAAATAGCTGCACCAACAAATGTGAGTCATGGATAACTTATTGGTAAACTATGCTTGACCGGTATTCAAACCCGGGTAGTAATGATAAATTTGAACAGGTTTAAGTCCAGTTCATTCTTAAAGGGGGGTGATCAAAGCAAAACCATTTTGGAGCTAGTTGAGTTCGATTACGGCTCTGGTCTAGGCAGATTGTGATTAGCAAAAAGTTTGAAATGGCTAAAAAAAATTAATACTTGCGCAATGGATTAAAAGCGATAAACCTGGAGTCTAATGAATAATTCACGCATATTCAAGTAATTGCGCATGATCAACATGTTCTATTGAACTTCGTTTTCATGGTTGAGCCATCCAGCAGGGAGGATAAAAAACGTTAATCGAGATATTTTGATGATATTTTTGTTTGTGTTGGTTTTTGAAAATGAAGAAGATGGATAGCAATTAACAGCAAACGTTCTTCGATTTAACGTTGATGTTGTCATATTCAGATCGCACTTATTATTTTCATCTATATTGTAAAACGATTCCAAATCTTCACTTTATTGATCAACGTAAAAATTATAGTTAATTCTGTAGTAAACTCAGATGACACAAATCAGTTTATTGTGGACTAAAGGTTGTAAGGAATCAAATTGCACCACTTTTAAGTGGCTGTAACTTTTTACCCGTTGGGAATTTTCTATTGAAATTTTGGGTGGAATTAGTTCAATGTGTATTTATTTACGTTGTGTAAGTTTCACTAGCAGATGGGCAAGCGTTGCGAAGATGGAGTCGGAAGAACAGCAGCGGCGCAAAGAAATTTTGCTCACGTACCTCGAAAGTCCAGATCTTTCTCATCCTGCCATCAGCAGGAAGCTGGGAATGGTAAATTCTACGGTGTCTCGTGTTTTAAATCGTTACCATGAACGTTTGACCATGGATCGGAAAGAAAAAAGTGGCAAAAATGGATCTCCGTATAGTGTTAAGGATCACAAGCGGGTAGTTCAAGCTTTCAAGAGGAATCTCAACAGTTTAGTTCGAGATGTGGCAAAGAAACTGAATCTAACCAAAACTTTCGTGCAAGATGCGAAAAAACGTGACGGACTACACACGTACAAAGTCCAAAAGGCGCCTAATCGCGATGAACGGCAGAATACGGTAGGTAAAACAAGTGCACGGAGGCCCAGATGTTGAAGAAACCATATTGCCTCGCTATGGATGATGAGACGTATGTAAAAGCAGACTTCCAGCAGCTTCCGGGGCTCCAGCTTTACACTGCTCATGATAAATTCGATGTCCCTGAGGACGTTAAAAAGCAGAAGATGTCAAAGTATGCTAAAAAATATATGATTTGGCAAGCAGTTAGCTCGTGTGAAAAGCGGCGCATCCCATTCGTGACAACTGGAACGGTCAATGGGCAGGTGTACCTAAAGGAATGCCTCCAAAAGCGTCTCCTTCCTCTTCTGAGGTCACACGATGGTCCTACGATTTTCTGGCCGGACTTAGCCTCATGCCATTACTCAAAAAAGGTTTTGGAGTGGTACAAGGCTAAGAAGGTCAATTTCGTGCCGAAGCATCTCAACCCCCCGAACGCACCGGAACTGCCAATTGTAAAGTACTGGGCCATCATGAAACAGGCACTTTGGAAGCATCCGAAGGAAGTGAAATCGGAGGAAGATATGAAGAAAGAATGGATTGCCACGCAAAAAAAATTGGTCCAAATGTTGTACAGCACCATATGAGTAGTGTAAAGAAGAAGGTTCGTGCATTTGGATATGGAATTGAAATCGAATAAAACAAACATGGGAAAATATTCATAACATGTTTTGTGTTACTCCCTGAAAGTTTGAAGATGATTGGTAGAACGGGCGAGTTTTGCCGAATATTTGTGTGTGTCGCAATTTGATTCCATTCCAAGTTTTCCTCACTTGCACAAATGTGTTACATTTTGCATTGTTTTTTTATTTGTGTTAATTAATTTATCTTGTTACTTTTTTTACTTAAAAAAATCCTTTTCAAAAAACACTTTGACGGGCGTATTAGTAAAACGACTTTAAAAGGAAAACTAGGAAAACTTAAATTAACGCTTCACTTGATCACTTCAAAAAAAACTGAAACACTTTTCAAACTATCACTAGTAAACGCGAGATTATCCTTTGACAGATAGGCCTATTTGACTGCGACTTACAGACTTCTTCAGCGTCGAGTGCTCGACTTGATTACCAAGTCGCGCAACCTCCCCCCCCTCAAATAATTTTCAGACGGAGAAAAAGGATCATTTAGACCAAATCCCCCCCCCCCACCCACTTTTCCACACTTTTCCCACATTTTACTTACCTTTTTACCTTTCACCATTAAATATTAAGCCAACCGTCCATTCAAATTTGCACTGTACGCAATGAAACCGGGTTATATTTAGTGGGTCTCTATTCATTTATTTGATCGGCGTCAATTCATCAATCAGCTGAAGCGGATGAATGGTAAATAACAGGTCTGGAAGGATGAACTTTTGGCTTCTATCTTTTCTATACAATTCATGCCGTCACCTTTGCTGATGCAATGATTACAAAAATGATGGTTCGCATTGCCAGGCCTGAATGAGCTGAGCTTCGTGAATGAAAATGAATAATATTTACTGTTATTTTGAAACTGTCAGAACGGAACAAAAAGTTAGTTTTTCTGGCGGATAAAAGTTGATACGGGTTTGATTCAGGTTGAAATTTCAGTTCATAACCATATTGATTCATCAAACGATTTAAAGTTTAAGCCTTTTTCGAATAAGATAATCAATGAATAGTTTTTTTATGAAAGGGAACAAACTAGAAAGCACCCTTTTTAGTTCAATTTTCAGAATCGACAATGAACAAGTTTTTCATCAAACTTCCTGCGAAAAAAAAAGCGATCGGGACGTTGTCAGCGCAGGTTCTGGTACACAATCGTAATTCGACCCCGGCGGAAGTCTCTGGTAAAACTGTTGACGCAGTAAAAACTTGAAAACGACGTTTCGTGTACGGCTTGAAAGCGTCTTTCCCATGGATTTCTTATGATCCTGTATATGATGTTGTATTATGTTTCGTTCGCCGAGAAATTTTGTTGAAGCTTGGCTACCGTTTTCAAGATATTTTATTGAACAATTGGAAGAAAGGAGCAGGAAAAATCCATGAGGGATTGTTCTGCCACAAGGAGGCCGTTCTGAAGCTTCGAAATTGGAGTAAACGTCTGCGCTCAAATATCCGACCAGAAGAAAAATGAAATGATAGTGAAAGGTGTCTGCCTGATAAAGTTGCTTTCTTCGATTTTGTACTTGGCTACGCAAGGCCTCTATTCGTGGTAATCAGGATGACTCAAGCAACTTCTTAAATTTATTAAACTTGCGGGCTAAAGATTCGAACGAGTTGCAAATGTGGCTAAATGAAAATCTTACGCATGGTGTAGCCATGCCGTACCAAATGAAATACTGGATCTTCTCAGCCCTTCTCTACTTCGACGATTGATAGAGCTGGTGAAGCAAGCGGATTTTTTTTTGCGAAACGTCACACATTAGCAGAAAAGAGCAATGCTCATTTTGCTTAAAGATTGCTCCTAATCCCCTCAAGGTTGAGACACTCTTCCTTGGATTCTATCAAGCTGAATCAACTACCTCGTCGTCTTTGCTTTCCATCATTAAGGATATTCTTATTCACTTTGATCTGCCTATCTTAAAGTGTACAGACCAGGGCTATGATGGTGCAAATAATAATATGTCTGGCAAGAAAAGCGGAGTACAGACTAAAAACCTGTCCGATGAAAAACGAGCTATTTTTGCTCATAATCTAGCTCGTTCAATAAATTTAGTTGACCAAGACGTGATCAAAATCTGCAGGGATACATTCAAATTTGACCAAAGAAGTTAACTTCGTTAGGGATCCATCAAAACAGGCTTGCCATTTCCCCGACATAGAAATCTGTTGATTCGGCGGCCACTGTGTCCAACGAGATGAACGGTTAAATACTTGTCACTTAAATCTGTTTTGTCAAATTACTAAGCCTTGATAGAATTTTTCAACTCGTTGGCGGAAAATAACGCTTTTGATGCAGGCTCTAAGGCGTCTGGATTTTTTAGAATGCTTGAAAAATTTGAATTTTTTTTCTTCTTAAATGTAATGGTGAAAATTTTTGGATACTGCGATTCTTTTTTTTTGTTTTTTTTTTTTTTTTTTCTTGATTATCTAGATTTTCAGCCTCGGGCTGGTTCATTCCCGTCGTAGTTAATCAAATTCCTTTTTATGGTATATTCGTAACTTGTTCGGGGATGAGATTCGAACTCGTGACTTTGGCGTGAGAGGTATGGATGGCCCCCCGGTGATTCTGTGAATACAGCCCTACCGAAGAAATCCTTGTGACTGGAAGAACCACACCGGATGATTGATACCTTGAAAGCTTCAAAAACAGACCGGAGGAAGTTGAATAAGCGAAACTACCAAGGAACAAAAAGTTTCTTTAGCGTTACAAAACCGATGTCCCAACTTTGACTGTAACAATTGAAGAAATCCACGAGAAGCAGTTCATGGAGATTTTAGACAAAATTCTAGAATCGCTCACTTCTCGCTTCGACATAGAAACATTTGCCTTTCTATTGGAAGTGGAACAATTCTTACTGGGGTATCGTCTCCCAGTAAGAATTGTTGCACTTCCAATACAAAAGCAAATGTTTCTGTGTCGAAGCAAGAAGTGAGCGATTCTAGAATTTTGTAAAAATTTCCATGAACTGCTTCTCATGGGTCTCTTGAATTGTTACTGTCAAAGTTGGGACATCGGTTTCGTAACGAAATAAAGCCAAAATTATCAGTTTCTATGATAATGACATTGATCCTGTTACAACAAGAGACATTTTTGAAGATCGTCCAAGAAGATTTTGAATCTGTTCAAAAAAATTCCCGCATCGTTGATTACCTAAACAATGAAGCGCATTTGATGGACATTTTGCCGGAGTTTGT
The DNA here is from genome assembly GCA_024533555.2 of Aedes koreicus. Taxonomy (NCBI): domain Eukaryota; kingdom Metazoa; phylum Arthropoda; class Insecta; order Diptera; family Culicidae; genus Aedes; species Aedes koreicus. The sequence goes on along the minus strand of JAHHFK020002058.1, from coordinate 209,646 downwards.
AAAGTTCCTGAGAATCTTTCTCACAATTCCGATGACGTCAGCTACTGCCGAAAGGTCGTTTTCCTGCCTCAGTAGACTCAAAACCTACTTACGATCGACCATGGGACAGCAAGTATTGAACTCTGTTTCGATGTTCAATTTTCATAAGGACATGGCAAATGATCGGGATTTGGATAACATCATGAACGATTTCATCAACAAAAATAACCAAAGACAGCGTACGTTCTTCATTTAAAGTGAGGTGTTAGTTATTGATTGATTTTTTTATTTAGTTTTGGCTATAACAAAAACTTGAATGAAATATTTTGTTTTGATATAAGTAAATCAAATACTACAAGACCATCACCGCCGTTTTACTTAAAAAGCTGTTTCTCTACAATTTTTTTAAATTTCAATCCACTTTCCCTGACATTTTCCTTGACCGAATTCCGAATATTCCATCACGATGCTTTGGGATTATAATACCATCCATTTCCTAGTTATTATGTGTCATTTTGTTTTGTGTTTGCTAATAAATTTGACCTAATCCTTGGAATCAGTTTTTTTTTTGGAACATCTTCCAGACATATCTTCATCTTAATTGAGTCCCTAGCAACTCATAATGGATATATGGTATTTATGTAGGTATTTATGGATTTTCAGTTTTTGTATATTGTGTACAATTCAGTTGAGTGATTGTCGAGAGACACGACCTAGTTCCCGGAAACTGTGTAATACTTATGACAGACAAAATACTTTAATCCAGTACAAAAAACCACGTACTAGACTAAAGGAGTACAACCAACAATCAATATGCAACTAGCGATTTGAAATTGGTTCACTGTTGTAGAACCCCTTGGTCCGAAGTACACCTTGAAGCCAGCACCTTGCTATACATATTTGCGCCTTTGTTTTGATTTGCTGTGTTATTTTGACAGAATATTTGAGAGTGTGTTCGTGTGAGTTCATTATTCGGGGCGTATTATTAAGCTTGGGACCGAGCTTGGGACCGATGTGCTAGTACTGACTGAGCCAAGAAAAATATCGTATTTGTTCGGGACCTACTGGTCTTAGAGTTAGTCTATGGTACAACGCTGTCCCAGGGATAACATAAACTGTGGTTGTAGTATATCTCTAATTTGACTAGAAAAAATATCGTGCATTACTGTAAAAGCATCTGTTCGCTTTTACTAACATGACCAACATGTTCGATTTTACTAAAATGGAATTCTAGGACCGATTGCTTAAATCAAACGAGTACTGTATGTATACAGAATTAGTAGTATTTCGTCAACAGTTCGTACAACCCCAATCGGCTGTCCTTTGTTATTTTTACATTTATAAATCAAAAGTTTGCTGTGCTACCCAATTCATAAATAGGTTGTTAATTATGTCCAGAAAAGTCAAAAAAAAAAATGCCAATCCGAAAAGTTTCCTCAACCGAATCGGAAACCGCATCCACTGATAGTGGTTTCATAATGGTGTACCATTGCACACTAGGCAATGGTGTGGCCGCAAATTCGACGGCTCAGTTCGGAACAAAACAAAAAACGTTTCCCAGCGTTCTAGCAGAACACTCGTGATTCTATTTTGCAGAATACAAAGGAATCATCACTTGAAAGTCTGGGAGTCCAAAGCTGATGCCGTTATCCGTGAAAAACCCTACGGGACCATCGATTATCATAAATCCCTAGGGACCATATATCAGCCAATGCGGCTCGTTGAACTTCCCTTTCCTATCCCACCACTTTGTTACCTCTTGAGAGCTACTGAATATGCGAGTTTTCAACCCAGGCAGATGTGGGTTCATCCTCTGTGTAGGTCGGGAATCAGACATTCTATTCTCTAGCGAATGTGTTTATTAATGGGCTCCATTCACCCATCTGAAAAATGGCTAAGGTTTCAATATTCACAACAGCACTCTCTCCAATATGGCCACAAATATTATCGGTTAGTTCGCAACACGTCGAAGAATAAGAATGAATTCTCACCTTAATCTCAATTTCTGTGACTAACTGAAACATATCAATCGGATCTTACAGTACGGAGCAGGGAAGTATCGCGATAGGTAGGTCAGGGATGCTGGAGACTGATGAAATTCAAGTGGATCGGATTTTCCACGATGGGTCTCTTTGTTTGGGAATTCTCCCTCTCTTGAATGGGAGAATTCATAGAACAAGAAGAAAATTTCTCACGAGCGCTGGTTGTATTCAAAATCACACAAGGGAGACGTAGCTTGTCGAATGATTTGTGTAGACAGAGCTCCGAAATTGGAGCCTTGAATAAAACTTATCAACAGTGCCAGCTAAAGGAGTTGAAACATTTTAGCGTCAACTCTAAGAATAGCAACTAGAAATGAGCAGGCTGTGCTTTTTCTCCGTCAATTTTTTTTTTCATGATGCCAGCTTTGGCCCGCTTTGCGAGAACCATAAGCCAGAGAGAGCAGCAGGGACGAAATCTAGGGGCTTGACAACTCCTTTCCCTGGCCTCTATGAGTTTGGAATGTTGTGGGATTTAAGTATGGTACAGAGTAATATTTATAAAATAAACCACATAAATCCGAAAGCAGCCCTAACAAGCTTTAATTAAAGCTCCTTCAGCTCCCCCTGACAAAAGTTATGTTTATTAAATTTATTTATTTATTCATGCAAGCTGAAACGAATGAGCTTTTAAAAGCAGAATTTAATTTTTCAATAAACATCAATGATCTTAGAAATAATGTAAAGAGGTGAAGAACCGATCACTCACGGCCGAATTGAGATTTCGAGATATTTGAGATTAGAATATTAATTTTAAGGATGCGAACAGGAAGTGGGTATTTAAAGTATGATCTATAAAGACCCGTGTATTTTTAATTCTAAATGTTCTACTTCTAACAGTTTTTTTTTTAACTTATCGAGGAAGTGAAAAAAAAACCCCTAACACTAAAATCTAAAAACTAACACTAAACATAAAGGTTGAACAAACTAAAATCTAAATCTAATGTTAGTCATACACACATAAATGAGTTTTATAAGCTCCAGATCACGTAAAGCCAAAATACCTGAACATTTGGGCCTACTTCGAGACCGAATAGAATCAAACAGCTTCGATCTGACTCCACGATGCCCAGCACTAGATCAAATTACGAGATCTGCATCCTGGTAACCTTGTCCACATTCACAGAGATTGCTGTCACTAAGCTGAAGACGGTATAAGTGTGCGTTTGAAGAATAGTTATGAAGTTCGACACACATCCAGCCCTTTGAACCGACACTTCTTCGACACCTTGAGTGTTATAGCATGTTGTTACTGTCCCATATCCCCTTTACCACATTTATACTGCTACATGACTTACATGAAATGCTAAAGAAAAATGAGTAATAATTCATTGAAAGCGATTTGCCGATCGTAAATATCATTTTCCATAGTGCCAACCTTTGCAAGCAATTCCGCTCTCTATGTGCCCGGAATCGAACAATGAAAAAAATCTGACAAAAAGTTAATGAAAACATAATGTTAAGATAAAACGCTTCTGAAGCACTTGTATTTTAGTGAAAAAATAAAAATTAAATTAAATTATATATTATATAAAAATGAATTAATATGTAAAAACATTGAAAGACAGATTATAAACAGTGTTCTGAGAATTCAAGTAGCCCGAGTAGCTTCATTGGTGCTCGATTTCAAAGTCTGGGTCAGCAACACTAACAACAAACCTATTTGAATTATCAATTCATACAATTATAAGCAATATCGTTACTTTTTGAGAATTAACAATGGCTTATTACTTAAAACTAATAGCATTGAAAATTGCACCAAATTGTTGGAAATATTTTCCTGCGCTTTGGTCAGTCAGAGCAAGGGCGCTTTTGTACCAAATTGGTCTTGACACATTGCAAGTAGAAGAGAGTTCTTGTCGTTAACTCTAAGCTGCCTGAGTCAATTGCAAGTACTTTGAATGATTACTCGTAGTTTTGACAGTGAAAATTTTACAATAGTTTATTGTCAATAAAGCTGATACTGTAACAAGATAGTTTTATTTCTTAAAATATAACTTTGTTGTGAATTATTAAGTGGATATAAGTTTATGTATAGGAAAATCAAGTCATTGAGAAATAGGAATAGAAAAATAATGAAATAGACTTCAATTTCTTGTTCATCTCTTCACTTCACAACGGATGAACCATTATGTCGGCCCACGTTTGTTTAATGTACATGTGACTTGCTGACAAAATCATGTCGTTTTAATTTTTCTACTCTTCTAAACTGTAATTAAACAATACGACAAAAATATGATAAGAGAAGACAACAGATACATAAAACATTTTACAACATTTAAAAAACTTCATGACTCTGAAACAACCAAACATTAACTTACATTTATAAACACCTTTGAAATGACGACGTCGTTCAAGATAGACAATAATACTGGATTAATGGGAATTCTAATCAGTCTAAACTGAGAAGCTTGCATGAATTTTAAATTTCAATATAATTCAATATAATAGTTCAGTTCAAATCTTTCTTCTTTTGCTTTAATTGTCAGACACATGTGTTGTTAGAAAGCGTTGCAGCTGGCACGCACGATATTCGGAAAATCGTCCTCACATAACGCCTAGCTTTTGCATGGTGGGACGGTGCAGAGTCTCGTTGGAAGCATTCTTGATGCATTCTTGTATTGTTTCTTGATGAAGAGAACCAAAGGATTCTTTAAAACTTTATCGATATAATATTTACTGTTGATTTTAACACCAAGTTCAATTAACAGCAATGGAAGCTTCAAAGTTCAAAGTTTTGGAGATACATCCCCAAACCATCACCCTTGAAACGTTCTGTAACCTTTGAACAGCTAGTTTATCACGAGGAATATCAGAAAGATGTACAGGGTGCGGCAGAAAATAATGCGAAAATGTTCAAACTTGAGTATTGGGTTAATTCGTGTAGCTTGTGACTAATTTCTGTCGAAAGTGTATTTGTTTATGTTCACTTTCAAGTGCTGCATCAAAACATTCTATTTGTTTTGTAATTGTAATTGTAGTTCATTTAAACGGTAGCCTGTTAGTTACAAAAACTTTTGTAACCTAGCCTGTTAGTTACAAAAACTATTGCAAATTCGTCAAAATGTTCGCGAAAGAAGTGATCACCAGTTTGTTGCTCGCCCAGAACAAGCCGAAAGAGATCGCCAAGGTGGTAGGATGCCATTCTTCAACAGTTTACCGCATAAAAAAGTCCCTGCAGGATAGTCCTAAGCAGCGGAAGCCGGGAAGCGGACGTCCGCGCTTTACACGCACGCCGAACGTGATCAAATCGGTCCGCGCAAAAATTGCTCGCAACCCGGTGCGTTCCATAAGAAAACTTGCAAAGGAAGCCAATATTTTCAGCATCGATGCTGTGGCCAACAGCCGCGCGGACCGGTTCATTTCACCGCAGAAAATAGAGAACGTTCCGGAAAAAGTGGAATTCAAATTTCAAACCAAACATCCGGCTGGTGTCATGATGTTTGGCTTGGTGTCTTGTCCAACGGTTAGAACATGCCGCCTGTTTTCATTGATGCTGGAGTTAAAATCAATACCGAAGTGTATATTGGTATTTTAAAGTACCAAGTGCTTCCCTGGGTGAAGGCCAACTTTTCCGAGGACCAAAACGTTGGCCTACAGCGGGATGGAGCGCCGCGTCACGTCCAATCGAACCCAACAATGGTTGAACGATAACATGAAGTTTTGGCCGAAGGATTTATGGCCCCCTAGCAGTCCAGATCTTAATCCGTTGGATTATTTGATTTGGGCATATGTTGAAGCACGAGCCTGCAAAACATCACACCCTAGTGTGAAAACCCTGAAGTCAACCATAACACGCACATGGCAGTCAATGTCGGAGGACTACGTCCGAAAGGCATGCTCTGGCTTCCGGCGTCGGCTTGAGGATGTTATTAATAAAAATGGAGAACATATTGAATAAATTTGTTTAAAAGGACTTTATAAAGATTACTGAACTCGAAAATGTTGATATTATTGCTTGAATTCATTGAAAATGGGATTTGAAAGAAATAGAACAAATTTTCGCATTATTTTCTGTCACACCCTGTACTGCATACACCCGATTATTTTGCTGGTTGTGGTGATCCTGAAACAGGAACATTTATTCGTCCGAAAACATAATTTTACAATCACCGTGCCGCTTGAGCAGTGTCCAACATCTTTCGACGCCTGTTTTTTCTTTTCATTCAAGCCATGCACTAATTGTTTTTTTTTTTTTTTTTTTTTTTTTGTATGAATTCAGTCCTAGGTCGTCTTTAACAATACTCCTGGTCGTTGACGTTCTTTGGCAATCTTTCGGCCCGACTTACTAAGATTCCACCGAATTTGCTCTCCTACTCGTTTGATGGCTTCCAGACACCTGACAGTTCGTTTACGGCCAGGTCTTGTAGGTTTTTTTTTCTAGAAATCTTTTTTTTTTGTAGCGTTTGACGTTTCAAAAACAGACTTATCATGAACTTCCTTTTTGCATCCATAATTGCAACAAGTTTCAAACGAATGAAAATTTAAAACAAACTTGCCAGTCGTGTTGACATTTGAATACACGCTAAAAAACTATAAGGGACAGCCCAATGGGGTTGTACGCAAAGTTGACGTAGGACTACGTAGTAATGTGTAATGTGTAATGTGTAATGAATTTTATCATTATTATTTTTAATTGCCTATATTAGAAAAGAGGCTGTATTGATCGATTGGATCAAGAAGCCTTGCCGAAAATCAGTGTATATCACACGACCGGTTTATGTCGTCAAAGTTTAACCGTTTGATGCATTGTCTGGTTCAACATGGTAGACTAGTTTCGTTCGTTTCGTAGAGCAACATTGCCACGTAGGTGCTGACGAGACGTTGGATCGGCATAGATAAGTAAGTATGTAAGAAAATTTTATGATTTGCTCTTAACAAATCTTTTGGCGGTACAAGACTGCATTTAAATGTTGATATGACGAATGGGTAACGGCTGTGCTGGCAGTGGTGATTGTGTTGGTATGATCGACTAGCTGGAGACCATTATCCTTATCGCGTTATAGATTTTCGAAAGTCTTTTTGGGAATTCAAAGTCAATTATTAATGATATTTTTGAACATTGACTTGACAGTTCCAACTGATTGAAGCAACAATCTCAAAAATCTATCGAGAAATGATAAAGTTATTAGCGTTCAAAATGTTTCAAATGTTCGTGATGGTCGCTATTTTTCAAATTTTCATTTTACCTCTACCCTAGCCGATGGACGTAGCCTAGGCCAAAATAGCGTGGGTGTTCGTAGACCAGCATTCGAAAGTAAGTATGTGAGGAAATTCTATTGTACACTCTTTAGAAAGCATTTGGTGGCTCTGAAAAGGGCCGTGTGGTTTGAATGATGATACGGACACGATCGTATTTGCTACGATGGTTGAGAGGGTCCTGATCTTTATGGCATGAAAGATAGTTGAGGACCTGTTCGAAATATGAATTTTATATACAAGTACATACAAGGTTTCTTTAAGGAATATGTAACTGTATAAAAATCATTATGTTAATTGGTCATCAATTTAAACGATAATTTTTTTTGCAGGAATTCAATAAACCCTTAATAACTTCTCCAAATGTTTGAAAGTCGACTCATGCTATTATTTAAAATAGCTTAAGGATTCATTCACTTCGATTGGTGCTCTATATACTTTGCAGCCATATTCTGCGACATTTCACTTTCTCTTTCAAACACTTTTTCAAAAATATTTGATTCCTATTGCAAGGTAGGGACTCTATCTAACTCACTCAAACGAACAGAAACACTTCTAAGCACTGATTGGATTTTGAAGAGAACATTACCAACATTGAACAACTTGCTATAATAAAATTATGTCTGCAATAGGGAAATCATAAAATGCCAGAAACAGCCGGCTGCGATTGCAAAAGGCAAATAAACTTTAAACGACCCTGAGTTATTTTCTATACCGAAACATGATTTTAAGAAATATTTGGTATTTATTGAACAGAAATTTTGCGAAATTCAGGATCGGCCAGGATTTACGAATTAGGTAGGTGTCATACGGATACAATGAGCAAACTCTTATAATAATTCAGCATAACACTCTTTCAAAATCAGAATAGCAGCCCTGACGAGATCTTTTTGTGTGAAATACATCAAATAATAGTTATTGACATTCTGTTGAAATTTGGGAACCAGGGCGCTAAACACAAATAGTTCTACCCCGAAAAATGCCGTTCTGCCTGTAAAGACAAAGTGATTGCGGATTTTTAACACTCAACGTTGCGTCTTATCTACATCATCTACATATATATCATCTTTAAACATATCAATATTATCATCAAAAACATTTATATTATCTACATATATATATATATATATCGATATAATCTACAATATATATATATATATATATATATATATATTATATATATATATATATATATTAATCATAATATATATATATATATATATATATATATATATATATATCGATATAATCTACAAATATATCAATATCATGATCATATACATCTATATATTTATCTATATCATCTACATATATTTCGAAATCATCTACATATATACATATACATGTACATCATACCCGAGTAACACATCTTCATGATTTTATGTTGAGTAACCTTCTATATAACCAAATCTAGTCATATAAAAGTATTTTCAACCGTTATAAAACTTGTGTGTTGCTTGGGTATCCCACACCCCCCATAAAATTCCACCACCCCCCAAAAAATTCCCCCCCCCCCCCCCCGCCCCCCCCCCCCTTCCGTTTTCCCCCCCCCCCCCCCCGACTACCCCCCCCCCCCCACCACCCCCCGCCCGCCCAAAGAAAAAAAATTTTTCCCCTCCCCTTATCCCCATTTTTTTTTTTACCGATTTAATTTTTGTTTTATTTTGTCTTTTGTGTTTCTTACATGTCATGTTTTTAAGTGTTTCAGCAAAAGCTTTTCATCCTTAGATGTTGAAAAGTACATTGTAATGTGCGTAAATCTATGTTTTCTTATTTGTTTTTCTTTTGATGTGACCATCAGCATCGAGTTTTCATTTTATAACCTACTTAACCTGTAATTTGATAACCTAATTTACCAGCGCTCGGATGAGCGGGTGCTCGGAGGCCGCAGCACTCGTGATGAAACTCTCGATTGACTCGTCGATACGGGTCTGGATAGTTTTGCACTCTGCGGCGCGATGAAGGTCACGTATCCTCGTATCATACGGGGCATCCAAGATTGTCCTCAGCAGCCGATTTTGGACCACTTGCAGCTTCTTCTTGTGGGTCTCGGCACACGTACCCCACACAGGCATAGCGTAGTTGACCACCGGGGCGATGATCGCGTTGTGTACTGCCAATTTGTTCTGCCGTGACAACCGGGATCGTCGGGAAATCAGCGGATACAGCGACTTCAATAGCCCGATGCACCTGTTTTTGAGATTATCGGTGTGGGTACGGTACAGCTGCTTGTTGTCGATGGTGACGCCAAGGTAGGTTACCTCATTCAACCACTCGACCGGTTGGCCGTTGACTCGGATGAAGCAGTCAGCAGGTGGTAGCAGCTTTGGTGATGGTCGATGTCGGAACAGGATGGCTTGACTTTTGGCTTCGTTGACCTTGATTTTCCAGCTGCTGAGGTATGCGTATGCGGTTACCCCTCGTTGCAACCGGGATCTGTAATTGTTTGGTATTCGTCCGTTGGCCATGATTGCGCTGTCGTCTGCGTACAGCGCCAGGATGCAGCCAGCAGGAAGCTGTGGTACGTCTGATGTGTATAGGTTGTATAGTATTTGGCCCAGAAGGCTACCTTGGGGCACACCGGCTGGGATCTATTGAAGATCGGAAGCCGCACCTGGAATGTGGATTCTGAACGAACGGTTCTTTAGGTAGTTTCTTACCATTTTTATCAGGTAGTCCGGGAAGTTCGATTGCACCAGCTTGTGGATTAGGCCGTCGTGCCATACGTTATCGAATGCCTTCTCCACGTCCAGCAGGACCATCGCCGTATTTGTCGATAGCGCCTTGTTTCGGTGGATGATGTTCTCCACGCGGACCAGCTGGTGGACGGTTTCAGGATAGGGATAACTTTCCCTACCTTCCACCTCGTCGGAAAATGGTTCAACTGGAAGCATCTGTTGAAGATTCCCGCCAGGAAGCGGAGCGTCTTACCGGAAAGCTTCTTCAGCACCAGGTTGAAAATTTTGTCATTGCCGGGGGTCTTCATACTTTTGCCGCGCTTCCCTGCAGCACGAACTTGGTTCTCCGTCACGATGCCGACGAATGGAGCGACGTCGACTTGCTCATCGAGTCGGCGGATGGTTCGTTGGACTGTAGCTTCGTGGGGGCTCACCATGCTGGCACCGAAGTTGTGCGCTTCGACGAGCTTGCTGGCGATGGCGTTGGCCTTCTCCGACGGGGATACCAGAATGCCACCGGTGTTGTCCTTCAGTGGTGGGACTGCTTTCGGCCTCTGCTTCAGAACTTTCGCCATCTTCCAGAATGGCCGGGAGTGGTCGCTCATTTGGGCGATGCAGTTGGCGAACTGATTGTTTCTGATGGTCGCCATTCGATCCCCAATCAGGTGGCTGAGTATGGAGAGCTCTTCCTTCTTCATCAGGCATCCGGTTCGTTGAAATTGCCGGCGGACTGTGTTTCGCTGCTGGATAAGCTGTCGAGTGTAGGGGTCAATCATGGTGTATTGCCGCCTCACCGGTACCCAGCGGATGCAGGTTTCCTCTGCGGCGTGTACGGCATCCTCAAATACACCCAGTTGGTGGTCCGGGTTTTCGGGAAGACGAGAGTCTATCAGGCGACTGAAAGCCACCCAGTTGACCCGATGATAATCCCGTCTCATCGTCAGCGGGGCTGGTGTTGGATTGCAGTCCAGTTCGCACACCACCGGATAGTGGTCGGAGCCTAGTTCGTGATGGGTGACTGGCTTCGAGAGTGCCAAGTCGGATAGGAACACGTCCAGGGTGGAGGTTCTTCCAGCTGGGGATAGAAAGGTCGGATCGCCCGGAAAGTGAATGGCACACTTACCCGAGCTAAGGTGTTAGCCAGAAGGTTGCCGTTCTTGTTGTCCGTATGGTTTCGCCACAGAGTATGCCGAGCGTTGAGATCTCCGGCCACCACGAAGCGGGATCGGTTGTCGGTGAGTTTTTTGAGGTCTTCCACGAATAGCTGTGAAGTGCCGTTGCTGTCAATGCACTGCCGGGGCATGTAGACGGCAAACAGCGAGATGTCGCCCTGGAGAGCGGTGATTTTAACACCGATGGCTTCGATGACGCTGGTCTTCGGATGCGGTAGAACCTCGTACCGGATACCTTTCCTGATGATCACAGCCACGCCGCCCCCACTTGCATTGGGACGATCCAGGCGGATGATGGTGTGTTCCGGGAGCGAAAAGTTCCATTTCGGGTTTAGCCGGGTCTCCGAAATCACTCCCACGTCGATTTTATGATGGGCAAGGAAATTGCCCAGCTCTGTCTTTTTCGCTCTTACCGAGCGAGCGTTAATGAAGAAAATTTGAAGGTGTCCCCCTTTTATATCGTGCACTGCTGCATGTGAGATGTTTCTTACTTAAATTTGAAGTCTGTGACAGGAAAGTACTGTGCATTTAGTAAATTTACTCTGAAAAACCGGCATTATAAGACATCACCTTTTATTTGCGTTAATTCCAATAGTTGAATGTTAAAAATCAATTGTTTTACATATCGAAGCGTAGAAAATGTCCCAATCGATTGGTGCAAACATTTTGGAAATCAATCGTGGAATGACTTAGTTATTGACGTTCAGAACCTATATATTTGTCGTGACGCTCCAAATTTTCGCAATTCGAACATGTACGCCAGTATTGAAAACACAGACGTAGTCCTACGTCAAAAATTGAGTAAACATGTCTACGATTAACTCATTCAAAGTTACACATGTTTAAAAAACACTGACAGGAATTACCACTCTCTCTGTACATGACAAACAGAATCCTTTCACGCCTTCTCACTTAACCACATAATCGTTGAATCACAAACGTGTCTACCAGTGTGTACGGTGAAATGCAGCTAAATAATTATGACATCTATTCTATCCAAGGTCTAGCATAGAGGTCTCGACGCTTATATATACAAATAAAGTTAATAAAAAAAATCAAAATTATTATCATATTAACGTGGATGCACTGTAACCCTGTCAGTAAATTTCAGCATTCTGGAGTTCGGTTAGACCATGCAAACTAACAATTGTGGGCATACTCTGTTCACTTATCACACTGTTCTGCTATCACTTTGAACATTGAAACGTTGTTTTTTTTTTATCTTTTCAGGTATGTCAGAACAATTGGTATTTTCGAAGAGGTATGCAACTATCTAATCGACTCTAATCTAATCTAATCTAAAATTCTCGAGTATTTGTGTAAATAAACTCAACAGGCGCATAAAAAAGGTCAATGCAGTGAATATTCTTAATCACTTTCCCTAAAAAAACGGAGTGCTCTGCCAAATGACACAGCCTGCATCCCGCTCTCAGTTTACATAGTCCTTTCATAAGTCGCGTTTGTTTGCTTCGAAAAGCCAAGAATTTTTGCAAACTTGTGAAAATTTTAAAAATCATTACATCATGTATAAATTTGAGAATGAGAAAGTTGTCGAAGCAAGTTGCATGTGAATTCAAGCTATATGTCTTTCAAAATGAAACTAAACCAATATTGACAGAAAAACGAGTTTTCTTTGTTCCCATGGTGCATTAAATTCAACAGAAAATCCATCTAAACATTGCCCATTAATTATTTCCCACTGTCTGTATTGCAAAATCCTACCACAATGAGAAGGGTATACAAACTCACTGTGTACATCGGTGTAACGCCGCTTCACACGTGATTTCATCTCTCACCATGCGCATCCACCTGTTTATCTGACGACGGACGGTATCTCACCTTCGCACAGCACGTTGTTCAATGCAGTGAAGCTTCTCGCAAAGCAAGAGAGTTTAGATGATGCTACCGACCATATCTTCAATTTTAGCGAGAGGAGACTCCCATGCAAACCTACCTAACGAGCTACGTAATGCTGCGAGCCCGTTAGAAGTCAGACCAGGTAGGAAGATATCCCATAACAGAGCCCCGAACTCCATCTCTGGAGCAGGAGAGCTTGAAACGAACGTGGAAAATCTCTCCCACGACAAGTCGGTGCAGACAATGTATGTGACAGGCTAGTTGCTCCCCCATGACCGCAGGGACGATTCACACGATCCAGTTCGGTCACGCAAAAATCGTGGGAAAGAATTTCATTGGCGCTTTCGCAGTCTTTATCTTGATTCGAGTTGGCTCAGTTCAGTTCGGTGTGCCGAAGTGGACAGGATCTCCGGGAGCTTTTCGGTACTTTGTGGTTAGCTATCTCTATCAGTTGTTCTTTTTTATTTATTTTTCAACAGAGGAAGAATATCGCGTAACACGAATAGTTAGGGCTCATGTGAAAATTGGCTCCAATCTCTTATTAAGGTGCGCGGTAGGTGCTGCCTTGCCTGAAACGCCAGGTGTTTTCTCATTTCCGCGGGTGGTCCTCGTGGTGGTACAGACCAACGAGAGCAGCAAATGTGTTTCCTGTGAAAACGAAAGGAACATTCAAACGACGCAAGCAGAAGAGCCTATATGTGTGTACATATATGTGTGAAATGTATGTATGCACTCTGCTTTGGACACCAGAGTAAATGTGCAAATAACACATGTTGTAATTTTCAGTGAAGCTTGAATTTCCCCTTGTGCAAAAAAATACACCCGCAGTGTTTTTCGCCTGTTTTGAGCGAACCCACGGGCTGTGGCGTGGCTGTTGACTGAAGAAGGAGCGTGAAAACTGTTGTGTACATAACGAGGAAAAGCTCATTCATTGCAGTTCAACCTTAAAGTGATTTCGTGTGATAGGTTGGCACACGGAGATTATGGTATCACAACCGAGAGTGAATTATTTGTGTATCTACTGTGTGTCGTAATCAGTCGAGGATAATAGACGGAGTTGTTGCCCAAGAGCACTGAAAGCATTGCTATGCAAATAAAAAGAACCCGTGCGAGCAAGTACGGTGCATAAACTCAGAGTGTAAACATAACGGGAGAGTGTATGTCATATCACATCTTGGAAGGCGGGTGTTTTTATTTTTCTACCACGATAGTGCTATGTTACCTTTTTGCTACCTAACTTCTATCTCGGCTGGTGTTACCAATGTTTGGAAAAATGATGCAACTCGTAAAGTGTGACAGAGGATGGAAATCCATTTCAGAGATAACCATCACAATCTAGCTCTATAACAACATCATCGTCATGTTCAGTCAACGGAAGGTCGTGATTACACGGGACCTTACACCTTCCGCAACCGGTAGCCCCCTACCCAACAACGTATGACTTATGTGCATATACCTTACTACAATACGATAGGATACAATGCTCCACTGTTTCCTACATATCGTTCAGAAGCTTCGGCGGGAATGTATGGCTACCCGTTGGGATTCAAAGTATTTTCACAAGAAGGTTATTTATGACCGCTTAGGAATAATTTATTATCTAGTAGATGGAAAACATAATCAGGATATTAGCAACATTTTCATCAGGACTCTGAACTGGCGATGATTTAATCGGACAAATTAAGCATGGTTTGAATCTGTTTTTTCGTTCGTTAAAAATCACAATAATATCAAGTACAATTTATTATCTGTACAGGAATATCCGCTACAATCAAATCAGAGAAGCATTCAATCAATTCCAATTTAGTTCTGAGTCTGTGAAATAAATAAGTGAAGTATGATCATAGTATTATCTAACGCCACTGTTCAGTGGTACAAACATACAACATTTGATCTGTGGCATCTGTCGGCTATTTGGGAATTTATGCATTCCGAAAAATGTCACACACACCCCAATATTTTCTCTGCTCCTTGAGTGAAACTTTATGCCTCTGCATTGCATTCAATGATAAATTTTAGTATATTGAACAGATCCCGATGAAATTTGGCGTTTCTGTTGCTGAGTTGCCATCGAATCATTAATCGGTAGCATTTATTAAATTGGACTAAAGAAATGGAGTTTGATATTATTCATTTAATTTGAAATGGTAACCTATGTACTACATACAACTTCGATACCACTTCATCGTCTAATACTTTGCATGGTTTTGTATTATTGACTAATTGGGAAGATTTCAGGATCAAACCTATTACTTGGTTAATTATTTTCTATTCAAATACAATTACCAATACTAAGGTACAAATGACTAAGAAATTGTTTTCAAACAAATAGAGACGTTTATCTGTATAAGAAGGCTTGCTATCGCTCATTTCAACTTAAATACATTTTTGGAAATAATTATACTATGAGATATTTTAATGATACATTGTGTATGTTAGACAAAATAGTGGGTGATTTAGTAAGTACTCATAGTTTCAGCTTACCTCTGCAGCTAATCATGGAATTTAACTGTATGGAAGTTCACTTTGCATTTTTTTTTTCGTGTATGAAACACGAACTTTACCGCTTGTTCTTATGTCTAACCTCAAAAAACGTTTTTTATATCTCATTATTACTAAAACCTGAAAATTTTTATTTCAGCCATATTGGGCAAAAAAAACAGTTACAAGTTTTTAAGTGATTTTAGCATTATATCCATCATTTTTATATGCAATATCCAAATTTTTAGACTCGGACGGAACATTTTATTCTAATCTATCTAATCTAATCAAAAGACTGCCCCAGAAAGTATGAACGCACACAGTTTTCAGTAAAAATACTTAAAAGTGTTGGAAATTCAATTTTTATTAGAATTACTGTTCACATTAGAATATCACATCAGATTAGTGTTCTCAATGTTTGCAAACTAGCGATTTTATGCACCTTCTTGCAAACGTTCTTCATATGATTCAGCACTTACTTCTTAGAGACAAATTTTAAAACTTTCTCCAATCTTTTTCCAACTGTTGAATAGTATCTGCTGCCGAGACATGTTTTCTAAGATGTGCCTCCGTCAATGCCCAAAATTCTTCAATTGGCTTTAATAACGTTTTGTATAATTTACAGTCAGAAAAACAAATAACCTTCAATCTAGGCCAACTGCTAACTTCCAGAATTAGCTACATGGGCTTACCCCAAGGCTCATGTTTAAGGCCCTTACTTTATAATTTTTATGTTAAAGATTCTGTTAACTGCTTGGAAAATAGATGCACCCTACACAACTTGCAGACGATGCTGTGATCGATCCTTTAGAGGTCCTCGTGCGGAAATCTTGCAAAGACCATTGCAAAATTCCTTAGATAAACTGTCCATTTAAATCAGAAATTTGGAGATCGAGTGTTCACCGCATAAAACCGGAATTGGTAGTGTTTACTAGAAAGCGGTTCCCTGCCCAACTGCGTCTCAAGCTGTTGGGAAGAGACATTACCCAATCTTTGACCTTCAAATACCTTGAAGTCATGTTTGATTCAAAATGCACTTGGAGTACTCACATTGCGTATTTAAAACAGAAATGTCAACAAAGGATCAATTTTCTAAGATCAATATCTGGGACATGGTGGGGGTGCTCACCCGGAAGACCTTATTAAACTCTATAAAACAACTATTCTTTTAGTTCTCGAATATGGCTCTTTTTACTTCCTCTCAGCAAGAAACAGCCATTTCATTAAATTGGAACGCATTCAATATGGTTGTTTACGTATTGCTCTTCGCTGTATGCACTTAACGCATAATATGAGCCTGGAGGTTCTGGCAGTGAGTAAAACCCTTACAGAACCGCTTCTGGGACCTCTCATCTAGAATATTGATCAAATTTGGAATCATCCCGAGTTATTGCCCGAGTTATTTAAAATCAATATAATAGAAATTTGTAAATACTTGAATTTTGAACAATATATAGCATATAACGATAGGATCTTACTCAATTATTATCCATAGCTTGTAAAGTGCAAACGTTCTAATCTGCCACGAACGATACAATGTCCTCCCACGATCTGATCATATCTGGAAAGAGAAAATTAATGGCTCCAGCGAAGTGCAAACAAACATCTGCACATCACACTTGTTCGGCAGGGCAAGGATCAACTATTTCCAATGCCAGAACCGATCCTGGACTGACGCCAAACATTTTCAGCAAACAACAGAACGAACATTCCTTTCGTACTTAACCTTTTGTACGGATCGGGAGCGCTCAAAATTTCTCCAAAGGCGTGAGCTTCATTTTCCGGGAAATATGTGCGATCCAGCTTGGCTTTCAAACGGGGACCGGTATCACACGCGATTAGCACTAACCACTGTGATGTTTCTGCCACTTCCAGAAAACTGTTTGGAAAGTTTTGGGAAAACAGCGAAATAAATTGACAGCTATAAAAACACGTCCACACGCGACAGGGGCTTACTTCTCTCGCTGCAGACTCGGACGGAACATTTGATTCTACATAATATATAGATCTAAGGAACCTTAACTTGCTCGCAGCTACATCCTATTGAATGCTAATTATGCTAATTTCTAAATGAATCCTAGTTCCTAAAAATTAGTAGGACTTGGGTCGTTTACTCGCGGTTTATCCGAGGTTAAAAGGTGACATTTTTTGAGGATGGTGCGTTTGGGCAGAGGAACATGTGAATTCTGGATTGGAAGGAACATTGGGATTCTGTAGTCTCGTCAGATAGTTGTCGCCAGCAATATAACTTTGTGCGATATGGTCAGGACTTCCTTTTTGTGTTCGGCCGGTTGTGGTTACCATTGGGCGACGATGAGACTCCTCAAGATGTTGGAACAAAAGAAACATAAACTAATAAGAAAAGAAAACAAAAAGCTAATCAAATTCTTATACAAGACATTTAGAGAAACACATAAATTGATTGCATATAACATAGGTCGCGAGATTCCAAAACATCTCTTATAAAAACATAAGGTTGTCTTCCTGAGGCCTCTGGAGCATTCAAAAGCTGCGTTTGGACTGCATAATTATCCATGCATTGCCAGATTGCGTGATCGATGTCATCATAACCGTTTCCACACCGGCAAAGATTGCTTTCCACGAGGTTAATTCGATAGAGGTGTGCATTTAACTGGTATTAGTTGGACATTAGTCATCTCATCACACGGATGAAATCACGACTTACGTGCAGATCCTTGAACCATGCCCCCAAAGAAACAATAGGAATAATGGAATGTAACAGCCGTCCTTTATTTCCGCTACCCCAATCGCCAATCGGTACTACCAACTCGAAAGGGTACTATGACGTACTAAATGGTAAAATTCATCGTGTGAAATTTATCTTTCATACAAATCGCCATCCTGAGCGCCCATCCTTGCGAGCGAGTCCGCTTTCCCATTGCCTGGGATACAAAGGTGATCAAATTTGATCTTTTGACCAGCACACTCATCTGTTCCCTTAGTTTTGAAAGGAAATAAGATGAGTGTTTACTAGGTTTCATCGACCAAAGGGCCTCAATCGAACGGACGCTGTCCGAGAAGATGAAGTAATGGTCTCCGGGTATGTTGGAAATCATCCCCAATGCGAAGTTGATTGCTGTCAGCTCTGCAACGTTAACATAACAAGGTTCCTGAAGTTTGCGGAAGGCCTTAAAGTTTTCATTGAAGACACCGAAGCCAGTGGATCCATTGAGGCGAGACGCATCAGTGAAACCCCCTTTTTTCGAAATTGACATGTTGGTACTTTTTAGTAGAAAATACGCGGAATTATAACAGAACGAAGTTGTTCCGGGATTCCATGAGATGCTGATTTAATCCCTAATTTAGTTTCGAATGCAACAAGATTAATGAGATGGCTAATAAATTCATAACTAATCACATTCAATTTCATGCTGAAATGAGCAAAATATATGAAAATGAACTGTGGGTTGTATTAAGTATGATAAAATACGGGTTTTAACCCTACCAGAATAAAAAGCAACTTCGTTGTACAGAAAATACGTTACATGGATGCAAGCAACAACAAATAATCTGTGAACTAAATGAATTCAAAAGACCTTTAGAATGCTGCGAGATTTTCTTTTGTTCACCAAACAGGGCCATACGTCCTTTCTTGTAAGGAATGTATCGAAAATAAGCTATCCACGTATATTTGCGTTGTACGCGTGTATTTGTGGTGGTTTTAATGTGTTCATCATAGCATGCTGTGCGTTTGACAGTCAGCTTTCGTTTGTTCACTTGTTTGCACGGTTTAAATTCTTCGCTTTCAAAATGTCACGCATTGAAAAAGACGTGAAAATTAAGGTTGTAATGGCTACGTGAAAAGTTTGTAAATATGCGACAATTGGCAAGCGCTTTGGAATTCATCATGCGAGTGTAAAATCCATCATAACCAAAATTGGATGAACTACCAGGAAGAGGCAGAAAACCCAGATTTTGCAATCCTAAACTGGATCATAAAGTGGTAACTCTAACTCGGAAGAACAAATCAATGTCGATACGTCATTTGGCCAATTATCGGAAACCATCGTCGGAATGTTTCAACGTATCAAGAAATGGAACAACATGAAGGCCTACAAGAAGCAGAAAATCGCCAAACAAAGTGCAGAACAGAAGCAACGCCCAACAACAAAGTCCCGGAAACTGTATTCGCGAGTCTTGCAGCGACGGATGCATGTATTTTGATAAACGTCGAGACCTACTATGCCACGTTAAAGAGGACTCAAAAACCTCCCAAAAGAACGATTTTTTTGCAATCAATATTGAGTTTATGAAAGTAGAATGAACTTCAATTTATGGTCTGAAGACTACTTTCAAGAACTGGCCACTTTCACGGATGTTCTCCCCGGTGGCCACCATATGACCTCTGACGGGACATCAGATCACAAATGTGGAGTTTATTCCACCTTCATAAACTGAATGTTGATTACAAAAAAAAAAATCTCGTCCACTTGAGACTACTTCCAAGAACTAGTCACTTTTAAGGATGTTACGGATCTTTTAGAGAGCCAGTTAGTTTCCAGCATGGTTCTAAATGTTGATCAAACTAAAATTGTTTTTTTTTACATTCACTGTTTTGATGCACACCACGCTGATTTTGACAGCAATTCAGCAATAAGATTATCTAGCTTTGGTTCTGGGGAGGAAGCTAGATACTGTGGTGCGTGAAGTTTTGGTTTTCCCACATTTTCCCTAACAAATAATTTAAATACTTGTCGGCGCCAGTGGTGTAGTGGTAAGCGTGACTGCTACTTAGCACCCCAGTGAGTTCAATCCCAGTCGAGGTCTGTGGTTTTTCCGAGGCGAGAAAATCTGGTCACGTCTTCCTTCGGAAGGGAAGTAAAGCCGTTGGTCCCGGCTCATGTGTTAATGAGTGCAATATATAGGGTCCAGGTGGTGAAGTCGTCTTCCGGGCGTTGGTGGTTGTCTCCACGTTGTGAGGAAATTGCCCGACGAGAAATAAACGAATGAAAAAAAATTAAAGGCTTATGATTTCGCCTCGGTCACCTTAACGAAGCAGACAAAAATGATTAAAGATTTTAAAAATATTTGAAAATTTCATTTAAATCGTACATAAACATATGTATGATAAGACAGATGAGAATCGTGTCTGCCTTTATTCTCAGTAATTTGCCGATTAATCTTCAATAATTAAATACGTATTAATTAAACTCCAGGAAATAAATTCCAAACAAAGCTTGTTAGCTTATTAGGGCCATTCAACTATAATTTCCTCTTTGCAATGTAACCAGTAAATTTTTAAATCACTTTTAAACCACACACACACACCAACACATCTAATTACGTAAACTTTGTATTCTGAAATGAACAAATCCGCTTACACTTGAGATTACTTACCTCGAAATATTCCATTTGCTCAGTTGATTGTCGTACTCATCCTGGCATGTTTCCAAATCCCTATGTATGGAAGAATATAAGCGCATTCCAAAGCGTCATCGTCTCAACCCACAAACAAACCACATGAACCGACTCAAGTCGGCAATTGTTTACCGTCATATGGTGCGAGGAATGTGTGAGATCTTCCGAAATCAAGCCTGATGTCTAATCAAACATGGGCTCTTTCTTTGTTCAATCACCACCCAATCAGACGCACCTGAGAACTAAAGTTATGCTGAAATTACGTCATCGTACTTGTGCGAAAATGGTACAGATTTAAAAAATTCTTAGTTAGTACCTTTAATAGCATATTTTGAGCTAAGTTGAGAGCTAGGTAACGTCCCAGTAGCAATTTTATGAATCCAAGGAAGGAGTGTAATCAGATACAGTAATCCTCAGAAAAATCATGGCGGGTGGAAACCTCCAGATGCAATGAAGCTGATTTTTTTTTATTTGATTTTAATGAGCTCTACTAGTTTTCACAAAAAAAAAACAGCCAAATTTGTTGGAAAATACACCTGCAATTGCGTAATGTAGCGTTATCGTCGACTATTCTTATTCGAGGAATGACTGTACACATTCCAGAAGCGGGATACCGCGTTCAAGTCGATTCAGCAGAAAAGAAACATACACAGATATACTCTACATTGGTTGTAGGAAAGGGAAACACCTGCTATATCCTGTCAGTCAATTTCCCTCTTGTATCGGCGCTCAAAAAATTTACCGAAACGTGTGAAAATAGACTTAAATCTTCCTCAAACAAACTCTTTCGCTGTTACCTCGTAATTCCAAACAAACAACCACCTTACACAGGGAGGATGAAAACAGTCGCAGTCGACAAAGATGACGATGGGATTTCCAAGCAGCTTTTATTTACGTTGAACGAGTTCAACAGCTGCGTTTCATATTTTTCATCTAAGGAAGAATTTTCTCTATCTCTCTATTTCTGCTTATACAAACCCGGATTGTGTAGCTTCTGTACACATAAAAGAGCATGCGTTATCCAAAAACTACGTCACGCAGCAAGAGAAATGTTGGCGTTAACAATCAATGTATCTTGTGTACGAAAACTTTGACGAACTGGGAGGGGTGCGGTACTTCAGGGGTTTCTGCGAGACGTACTATATGGATGCTCACTCGGAATAAGAGGTTAGGGGTGGTTTCAGGTCTTTTTTGGTGCTCTTGATGGGATAATTCAATTTAGCAGGTACTTGCCTGCCTTTCTAACCCAGTTGTATATTCTGGATGCTGCTAAAGTGCGTGCATTCCAGCCAAACCACCCCATCACCGGTGTTAACGTTCGGTTTGCGCTAGTTGATAACACATTTTATTATCTAATAAACAACATTGAAGCACGCTGATAAAAATTTACTGGTCGAAGGCACAGTAGAAGCTGCCATTTCACTGCTATGCGTCTGAGATAGGCTGTTTTCCACAGAATGAGTTGAAATTTATTCAGCGACGCAGGTGTTGGAACGCGAACGGAGTCGAGCTCTAGTGTTTCCGGCAATATTTTTTATTACACTGTATTGATGGAAATAGCCTTGATGACTTTCTTTCTGGCCAGGAATGCTAATGAGAAGGTTCATACTTTTTTGTTAGTTCCAATGTTTAAAAAAAATGACTCAAACTCTATACAACTGCTCAGTTGAGATTATTTGAATGAGTTCTCTGGTGTTCCCTGATTTTATTTTATATATTTTAAATCATTTCTGAACATAATGTCTACATCATTAGAGTTTGTTGAAACTTCACCCCTATTACTAAGTTTTTAGATAATTAAGCAATTTTTAAAAGGCCCTTGTTATAAATGATAGCCATCGTATGAAAGCACTATCAGTATTTCAAACATTATGATCTCGAATGATACTGAAAACTTATTTTCAGATTTTGTAATCATGAAAATTCTGAATCCACCACGTTTATAGTATGTATCATGGTGGCTCCTTGTTAACGGGTGAGTTAACAGTTGCGGGACTTAATGACAACACGTTTGATGAAAAAGATTTTTTCTACAGACTTAATTCTTTGTTTTATTTTCACAAGTCCATTCAATGCGCGTATGAGATGTGAAGCAATCAGACAGATATTGGCCCTCCATCTTCAATCTTCCTCAAAATTTCAATTTGGACCACCTTGAGGTCCCTCTTTTTAGCACATCTGATAATACGGGATTTGAGTTGTTGAGTTGTGGTGGCTTCCCAAACATTTTCGTACACCAACTGGGACAGTTTGGCCAAAACGACTCGATTAGTCGCGCCTGGGGTACGTTTGGGGGATTGTCGATATGTTATGGGTGGTCAACCAATCCAGACTGGCCTTTGCGTATCGGCACGAAGCTAGGTCCGGACAGAACACAATGTCTTCATCCTTATGGTGTTTTTTTTTTACAAAAGAAACCATGTTTGGCGGACAGTTCTTCGTGTAGACTTTGACCACCATACCCTCTTTCGTCTGTACGTAAAGGTTAGATATGCCAGCGGTCGAAATGGACGCCCAATATCCTGGGCTCAAATTGGCTTTTCTAGCATATCTAACCTTATCGGATGTAGTGTCCAACTTGTCGGTATAGAACTCTGTGTTCCCAGCGTGCAATTTGCTGTTCGACAACGTAAAGTACAGTATGTCCCATAAAAAATGCGAAAATCCATACCTCAGTTTCAGATATGTTTTTTCATAGAAAATGATAAAAAAATCATAATTTTATTCAGAGAATCGTTTATTAAGCTTTTCATGGTTACATTACTCAATATGTCCATCATTTTTCTCGATCACTTTCTCCAAACGGGGACGGAATTGAGAGCATACCTTCTCAATGTATGAGTCAGTCATCGTGTTCCATGTCTTCCCGAGCAGAATCGAATAACTTGATAACTGGCCTTGGTATTTATGAGCTCAGATTAAGAGGTAAAATACCTGAGGATAATACCATCAAATTGTTCCCACAATGTCATGCGAATACCGAATTGAGGTAAGACAATACCAAAATAATACCTCTCAGGTGACCAGATACTTACCCAGGTATCCGGAATATCAAGTTTAGTTATTCTAGAGACATTTTGCTTGGAATTCTTAGGTATTTTGCTTAGGTATTTTACCTCTTAATCTGAGCTCTTTAATACCAAGGCCAGTTATCAAGATCAAAATTAGGTATTCATATGCTTTTGTGTTCTGCTCGGGTTGGTAACACTGGGGTGTGAACGTCCACAGGCCTTAGCCTGAACATATGCCCATATTTAGTAATCCAAAGGATTCAAGCCATTGGACGCAACTGCCCCGAAAATCATGACTCCGGCCGGATGTTTGGTTGTAAACTTGAATTTCACGTTCCTCAATCTTCTTCGGCGAAATAAACCTGTTTGTTCGTGTGTTAGATACGGGATCGATGGTGAACATTTTCTCATCGGAGAATACGATGATGGTATGCTTCTTTTTTTAATGCTCACACCAAACGTTTCGAGCGCTCCAGCCGTAGTTGTTTGATTCGGTCCGTTAC
Source organism: Aedes koreicus (assembly GCA_024533555.2). Classification (NCBI taxonomy): domain Eukaryota; kingdom Metazoa; phylum Arthropoda; class Insecta; order Diptera; family Culicidae; genus Aedes; species Aedes koreicus. Next base: position 185,348 of record JAHHFK020002058.1, on the reverse strand, counting down.
AAGGTGGTGCTTTTCTCTTGCCCATTTCAAGTCATCTTTGACCAACCGTTGCAAGGTAGTTTTTGAAAAATCGGCTTCCTTACCCAATTTCCGGATCGACCTGATAGGATTTCGCCTCACTTTGTTTCTCACTGATCTGATGACCTTCGGTGTGCGAGCGGACCGTAGACGGTCACTTCCCGGCTTCCGTGGACGTGGTCCGTCAAGGAGTGAACGTTGGATACGGTAAACGGTAGCCAGGTGGCATCCCACAATCATTGCAATTTGTTTTACGGGCTTGTAGACGAGCAGCAAACTAGTCACAACCTCCTTTGCGTACATTTGTCTCAACTTTGTTACTCGCGAACCACTGTTTTGTTTACATCGTCTCAGAGTGTACAGTCAGATGATTACACACACGCATTTAAACAGTAAAAATAATATTTAAAGCTACCCAAAACTAAGTATTGAAAACGTTCGCATTTTTTTTTTATGGGACTGTACTTCTCGTCGTCCATAAACATGGTGACGCCCGGCTTAAAGTACTTTCGGGCAGCTTCCGGCACTTTCCTGGAATTTCCTGCAGCTGCTTCTCCGTGCACTTCGGTTGGAATGCTCGCTTGTAACGTTTCACGCCCTCCGCCTTCAGGATTCTGCTCTGCGACGTGTCGAATTTCCTTGTCCTGGTGCCAATCTTGTTCTTGGTGGCAGCTTTAAATGTCGTCCGCTTGGCGGCGCTTATTCCGCTCCGTCGGCCCGGTTTTTGTTGTTGGCCATTGGCCCTACAGCGTGTTATAAATCGTGGATTTCATCGTCAAAAAGTGTCTCACCACTGCTGATTTCGGATGCTGTCCAAGCATCTGAATTACGCGCTCCCAGAGAAAACTCGGTTCCACGACCTTCATCGTGAACAAACGAAAACACACTTATCGCGAACAACGCCCACAAAAAGGAGAACAAAACCACACTCACCCGTTATTGCCATAATTCACGACCAAACTCAAATAATATTGAGTATGGGCATGAGGATAATGACCACCCGTGGTTTGTTACTCCGTGATTGATAGAAGTCTGCTGAAATTGCACAGAGAGCCAACAGAATGTCACTTGGGAGTACACGGCGGGACAATTTAACTCAATTTTGAATAGTTTTTGACTCACTTTCGTCAAAAGTGGAGTCACTCATATATGAGTAAATGTGACTGGGATCGGCAAGTCGACATATCTAGAACATCTATCTGATTTAAATCGGTGTCTTAGATATGTCGCCTTGTCAATCCCAGTCACATTTACTCAAATATGAGTGACTCCACTTTTGACGAAAGTGAGTCAAAAACGATTCAAAATTGAGTTAAAGTATCCCGCCGTGTAGGGAATTATTCTCAACTCTCATTTTTGTTCGTCTCATCTAGGAAGATGAGACGACAGTAAATGAAACTGGTCATCCGTATTTTTAAATTATTTCCATTTATAAGATTTCACGGAGGTGAATAATAGAGATATTTAGATATGAGAAATTATTTGAATCAACAGTAAGAATACTGATGGTGGTGTTTCATTTGGAAAACAAGTGTGATGGTGGTTTTCCATTAAGACCGCTTTGAACTATTTTGAACCAACACCAAGGGTGTTACTGAGCATGAGCATGAGCAAGCATGACGTATTGACCACCTGTGGTTTGCTACTCCGTGATTAATCTAGGGCTACGTGAAGTTGCTCAGAGATCCAACAGAATGACCCTTCATATTAGGGAATCATTCTCAATGTACTTCTGGTGTTCTCATATATAGTATCAATAACGGCGCCGGCCACGTCGCTGTAGGTCAATTGGGGAATGGAAGGAATGTTAGTTTGATACGCATAGTTACTAGAGACCCCAATACCACTGCAATACCAGGAGTATCTCAGCAAAGAAAATTGTTACTAGGAGGTTTCTCTTGTTGGTCTTCATAGATGAGACAATAGTGAGTGAAATTGTTTATCCATATTTTTAAATTATTTTACATTCACAAGATTTTACGCAGATACACAGAAGAGATATTTTAATATAAGTAGCGATTTCAAGCAACAGTAAAGATGTTATTTGGGCCACTCACAACGTGTGATAGTGGGTTTCCATTACCGTTTCCACCCAAAGTAAGTTAATTTTAAGTAAAGCTTAGAATCCCATTTGGCCACCTTTAACCCAAAAGTAAGAGAGCTGTTGGGGCCTTTCACTGAGTGTAATGGTGGTTTTACATTGGAAAAACACGGTAAATTTCAAGTAACGATTGAGAGCCGATTTGATCCCCATTTAAACCAATAGTAAGATCTGTTGGGCCTACTCACAAAGGGTGATGGTGATTTTTCATTGGGAAAGCAAGGTAAATTTTTGCTAACGCTTGAGGCCCGATTTGGACCTACTGAAAACAACAGTAAGGCTGGTATTTGGGCCTCTCACAGAGTGTGGTAGTGGTTTTTCATTTGAAAAACACTTTCAATTTGTACAATTAAATTGTACAAACTATCTAAAAACAGGAATTAATATCTGCATCAAGCTAATTTAACGTACTAAAGAACAATATATTCGTATACACCTAAAGTTACCATTGAAAGATTTGGTGAAGTTACAGTCTTCAGAAGCATTTCGTGCCTTCTGGCAACTTTATGCTTCTATTGATTTCCAAGCTCATCTGTTTTGTACCAATCGGGGAAGACTTTGTCCTATACCAAATAACTGAATCATCTCCAATGCGGTCAACTCATTTCAATGTTTTGTGATACAGTGGGTGGAATATTACAATTTGAGTTAAATCAATGCAGAAGTTTTCCAAATTTGGTAGACCGACTAACAATCGGTAGGTAACCAACTAATACCACATAGCAAAATGCTAAGAATTGGACCGGAAGATTCAATGAGGTCCTTCCCCTTCAAGACCATTATGTGGTGGGAGAAGACTTTTGAGCTCTTGAATAATCTTTTCCTTAAATCACGGATAATCTGCTGTCAACGTGCTCAAATGCAATGACGTCCAATCGTTAGGCAAACCCCAGTAGGAATTCGTTTGCCTTCCATTTATTAAATGAGGTAGCATAGCATAAAGCCTGTCTGAAAGTAAATTGGTACGCACAAAAGGACTAGTGATTCGCGAGTCAATAATTTTAAAACGTCAATTAATGGTTGCTTTTATTAAAACTTCAAAATTACAGCATTAACCTTCCTCTTGATGGAGCCTATCAGCGCCTGCACAGTGGAAACGGACACGCAATTAGCGTATTTCTTCCAATTTGCCCGAATTTTCTGGATTTCCTTGACTGTCTCACCGCTTCGTCGAAGTCGCTGCTTTGAAATTGCCTGATATTTTTCGATTGATCGAAATTTCGGGCAATTCGGAGTATTCATTAGCTTGGGGACAAAATCGATCATGTTGGCGGCATACCACTCCAGAACCACCTTGGAGTAGTGGTAGCTGGCCAAATCGAGCCAAAAGATGACTTTGCCTCTTTGCTTGGGGATGAACGGAAATACACGCTTTTTCAGGCATTCTTGAGATGTCATCGTCGAGGATGTGACGAATGGTTCCGTTTTAAGGCCACAACTGCAAATCGCTTACCAAACCATGGCCTTCTTCGCAAACTTGTTGGCAAACACGAACTTCAATCTTCCCGGCACATCCCCACATCCAGTTGTGATGTAAGCTTTTGACCGGGAGGCTGCTTAAAATCGAGTTTGACGTATGTTTCGTCATCCATCAAAATGCAGCCCTTGTGTTTCGTCAAAACACGGCCGTACAAGTGCCTTGCACGCTTTTTGACCACGGAAATTTGCTTCATGTGCTATTTCGAATGTTTACTGGCTTTGTACTGACGTTGTATCCTTCCCTGGCAAGGATGTTCCGCACCGTTTGAAAGTTGCACCTTCTCTGGCCACATCTCGGTTTGAAAGACCGGAGTTGGTTTTAACGCACCTCAACACCTTGCTGCGCTGCTGACGATCCCTGGTTCCAGTTTTTTCGTAGGTCCGCTGATTCCTCTCTAAACTCAGGGTTTCCTTATAGGTTTTGAGCACTCGACAAATTGTTGTTTTCGGCGTCTTCAGCACTTTAGCCAGCTTGGAATTGGACCACTCCGGATTTTCCAGGTGTATGTGCACACATATTTCTTCTTCTTTCAAGTTCCATTTGACACTAGAAAATGAGAAAAAAGATTAGTAATGTATGTAGTTATGTATGTAAGGTAGCCACCATTCCTTCTAAGACCTTGTCATGTATGGAGTTCCACTTAATAGCAAGATCAAATTGAGTTACCGGCTTGCATTCACAGTAACGCTGTATGAAGGGCCGGATGTGGCGGTGACGGTGAGGCGGATCCCAAAGTAGAGACGCGGGAAAACAAGAATCTCCTTCCAACGATACGATCCAACAAATCGAATAACCCAATTCGCAATACTTATTAAGCTTTCTACGGCATGGCTTGTTAAGAAGGGCGCGTCACTCTCACTGAAACTGTTGGATTAGAATTTACATCATCACAATTGAATCGGTAGGATAAAGCAAATGATACTGTTTGTTCCCTCCTAGACGCCAGTTGTCATACCACTCCATTGTCCAATTCCAGATTGAGTGATACCCTGATGCTTCCTCCCTCCCCAGTATATATTCAGTGTCATGTAGTAATATATAAAATACAGTGAATGAATGTTATAATGATAAATAATATAGTGAATGCATGCAAGAATGATAATAACAATTCCATTTGTGTAACTGAAAGTTGAGACAATGCCAGCTACGAAACAAAAATTGATTAAAATTATTTTACAAAACTTGGGATATCCATGGATGATCTGAAATTAAATAGCATATAAAGAATAGTAAACCTAAAATTTTATGTTGTTCCGTTTCCTTGCATCGCAATGATTTTTTGTAGTGAGTCTCATAGGTACTATAGTGATTTTAATGAAATGAATTAAAATGCAATAATATCACATCATTTAATAAGTAAAATAATAATACGAGCAAGCCAGTAAACTATACAAAAATATATATCCGTAGCTAAGCTAATCACCCACTCGTCGAAAGACTTCCGCTGTAACTAGAAAATGAGAAGAAAGATTAGTAATTTTCATTTAATTCCAACTACCTTTATTGCTTATCTTGACAGATACGCGTATTTCGTCTACAACGTGCAGACTTCTTCAGTGTCGTGTCGTCTAGTTACAGGTATTCCACTAAAAAGCTTACACTCTCCAGGATTCCATTTGACGTTATTTCTGAGCGCGATCGACTACTTTCATCAAACTTGCACCAGTTGTTCTCTATAGCAGTTCAAACAAACCATTGTCAAAAATTTTCGATTCCCAATACTAGATGCGTGCTAGCGGTGCGCGAGGGGCGTACCAATTTACTTCTAGTCAGCCTTTAAGAACCGCTAATTACTCGAATACCTGTTTTCTGCTGCTATTCGTGTAAAACCGGGTCACAGGGACCTCATGAGAATATATGAAATGAAAAACTTGCTAGTAATGGTATGATTATCAACAAATAAATTTGATTTGCAGTTTCTGTAAGTTCAACTGATTCCTCTGATTCGTGATGATTTGCCCCATTTGTCCCATCATTATCGTCCCCCACTAAAGTTATAAAATATACTCCACAACATATTGAGGTAATTGTACACATAAATATGTTGAAAACGTACGCTTTCTCATCAGAAAATAAAATGCAATTAACCGACGACAGCAGATCGGTTCTCTCTATCTACGGGGTAGTACTTCAAATAGAAATTCTGTGGCATACTACCACATAAAGAGAGAGAGAGAGAGAGAGAGAGAGAGAGAGAAGTTCGTTTGGCCACCATCGGTTAATTAGTTAACGCTGTATAACTGAACGTTCTACTTACCGACACCTAGATTCCGAAAATGGTTGATCCATCTTCGTTTGTAATTTATTCAACTTATTTTCAGCAACAAGCTACCAACACTGTTTTAAGTGAAGGTCACTAGAATTCAAAAATGACTTTCTTTTCGATGATTTTCATCGCCATTAGATTTTTTGAAGAATAAGAATCAGAATTTAAAAAAAAAAACTACAAAGATTTCACTTTTCAAACTTAAATAGAATTCTTTCTGAACTGCAACATACAAATCATTTAAATTAGGCTTCCGAAATGTTTGTAGTTTGTTAGATTCGATCGTACAAAAATACAAAGAGGCCGTGAAACTCTGTTATTACAGAAGTACAATTGCCCAAAAACTTAGTGTTTAAGGTCAAAACAATTTCGATCACCGTTTTTTATAAGTGACTATAACAGAAACTGAAACAACCCGAGGCTGCACATCTCGATATGAACGATTCAATTTAAATAAAAATAAATATAATCCTTTATAATCCTTATAATCGTTATAATCCTTAGCCTGATTTGTCATTTATTTCATAACTTATCTTTAAAAAATAATCATCATTACACTTCGTTTTAAAAAGTCACCCACGGGTGTTATGAGGCATAGCGTCACTCATCGTTTAGTGTCCTAATTACATTAGTTTCATTCTTGTCGGAAGCCTTATCATACCTTTCCCCGTTCCAAACCGGACCGTTTACCAGGCATACCATTTATTGAATAAACAACAACAATTTAAGTGATGAATAACATAGCACGCTCATAAATAAATAAATCCCTCCTATGCTAATCAATTAACATTTGCCTGGCTGTCGTGCGTTCTAGCACGAGCCGAACAGCCAACCACGACTAGAATATCCAGAGCAACACAGAAATGCCTTTTGTCGTGTGCTATTTGCTCCTTTACCTGCAACAACCAACCGCATCATCATCACGTCCCCCTACCACACTATACACAAGGATTGGAACATCATCCTACATGCTTCAAGATAGATATGCTCCCACAGCCCTTCATATAGCGCAAACAAATTCATCGGATTCCACTGCTGCTCAGTTGCCTTCTGCCAATTGATGAAAATGCATGCGTTGCAAATCGAATCTCGTCTACCCGGTTCGTAGAATGCATCCGTTGTCTATCAGCTTCTCTATCGTTGAAGCTCTCAGCAGATCCAGCTTTTCAACTATGGTGTCCCCGACTGTTATCGTTATACAACCACTTACCACAGTGGAGCAGATTAGACATCGGTTGCAAGGGAATGGTGCAATTCATCGAGAGGTTACTCTTCAAAAGCAAGCCGATTTGATACAGCAATGGTGCGTCCTCTCGAACACTGTCACTAAACTGTCAACCAAACACGCCACAATACCGAGCGGTTGATCAAGGTACACACATCACAAATTTTAAATGGCTCTGTTTGAAGTGTACAGATATGTAGAAGCACGGACACATAAAATGTATACCATCCATACCAAGTGAAGCTCCCAGCAGCGTGAACATGAGAAGCCATTTAGAAAAGCCATCTAGCGAAACTTTAGAACTTTAGCATCAAGTAAAGAGACCGCAATTCCTGTTAAGTGAATTTCGCAGGCAAAGTAAGAAACCGATTGTTTGAAATATTACGAATTACGATCAACGCAATGAAGTACTGAATCGACTGATAATCGATCTGATCTTGGCAGCCCTGAAGACAATTGATATACAATTTAAAATACAGAACAGTAGGTATTCCGATTTGTTTCTTGAAAAAAATGAAAAACAGATCAACATGCGGATGATCTGATGCGCCAAACGTAGAAATGATCTCATAATTGAACAAATCTTAAAACGCTATTCTAAGATTGTTACAATTGTCGTTATTTTTAAATTACAGATAACCTCCAACAGGTGGACAATTTAAAGAGTGTGCCGTTTAAAATCCGCTCACACAAAATTCATTCTCAATATTCGAGTTTTTATCCGATTATCGCCAAATTATCAGGGAGTGAAAAGAAACAATTGAAGTTATATATAGTCATAAGGTTCTGCAAAATCTTAGAATCGACAGTTTTTTGCATATTAACCCATGCTAGCTTAATTTCTTCTACATTCTTCACCACTTTAGGTCGTTTTAGAAGGTTCTCCTTCATAATCGCCCAGAATTTTTCTATTGGACAGTTTCGGAGTGTTTGAGGGGGTCAGATCTTTCGGTACGAAATCGACATCATACGCAGCAGTGTGGTTTCGTTAACTACACTCGTACAACTTCCACGGACATGGCTTTTTGCGACCGTATTCTGTTTCTCGTCACGGTTTGGGGACTTCTGAACCTTAAACGTACGTAGTCCAGCTCGAGTTTTACTCACATGCCACTTTTTAGCCACATCTCGAACTGAGGTGTTCGGATTCCGCTGAACAGCCCAAACCACGCGTTTTTGATCGTTCTCGTTGACCTGGCGGCTTTTTTTCCGGATCTTCGATTCCGATCAACAGTTATACGTTCTTCGAACCGTTTTATGATACCAGACACCGTGGAACTCGCGATTCCCAACTTGACAGATCCTTATTCTCAAAGTACTCCTGCAAAACTTTTTCGCGCATGCACTGTTCTTTCGTCGCAATTTTGAAAACTTTTGCGCTCCTGATGAAATCTAGAATCCCTATAAAGAGTCACGCCAATTGGAACATGCAACACTTATTTCGATTAGTAGATTTGGCTTCACTCTTGGCGTGACTCTTTATAGGAACTCTAATGAAATCAACTCTCAGAGTGTAAACAATACACATTAGACTATGTTTACGCAAAATTTTAATTAATTTTACCCAACGGATCAAAAGTTTGAGCAATTTGGGTGTGTGCGGATTTTAAACGGTACACAAACCAAAGCATCACAGATATTATTTAAAATGTGAAACCGTGGTTGCAGAAATTCAATTTATTTTTAATGCCAATTTTTAACAAACCACCTGACGGTAATGTGTATTGCTTACTGTTCATTTCTTGTAATACGAGCGTTTCGTTGGAAGGAGACTCTCTATCCTTTCCGTGGGTTTGGTGTAAGTACTTCTGCTTACGGGTCCACATCTTCGTTTTTGGCCCTTCATACAACGGAATAGTGAGGACTGAACAGTTTGATCTTGCCATTAGGAGGAACTGTACGCCATGGCAAGTCCTGCACTGGTGGTGGCTTCCTATCACATCACATCACATCATCACTCATTGTAGCACGGAAGCTTCGCCTGATGGCAGTGAGCTTCCTCCCTGTTAGATTTTGAAGAAAATGATATCGTAGTTACTTTGTTGAAGAAGTCATAAATGTATGTTCCATAGCAATAATGTATTAGTCTTAAATAAACCTTCATTCAAACAACAACCTTCAACAGATTTGATCAAGTTCAACAACCTCTGATTGCCCTCACATGCCACTGTTTAAAGGGCCAAAAACGGATTGGATGGACGATAGGCAAAATCCCCTAAACATATCCACGGGGAAGAAAAGAATTTCCTTCCAATAACATGGTCAAACAATTGATCAAGAAGCAAGTCGTTTAATAGAAAGATGCCCCAATCATCTGCATGAAGCGCCCAACCTGTTAATACTAGGGATTTGGAATTCCCACTCTCCCCATCCAAATAACTTCGATCGGGTTCCCTGATGGTCCCTTTTTATCCCCAGCATTTTTAAATTATCAATGGCTCAATGGAAAATGTAATGTAGTTATATGAGTAAAATTATAAAAACATGATGATTGACATCTGGACCTGGCTTCCACCTGAAATTCAATTATTTATTTTTTCAACTATTCAATTAAACTACCTCAGGCCAAAGATCTGGAAATTAAGGATTTGATTAACACTTCTAGATTCGTACAATAGATTCCGGATGTGGCTACATTCGCAGCAAATTTACTTTCACTTCGTTTACGTTTGATGCACTTGATGTAGAATTTTTTTTTTACAAAATAACTGAAACTTTGGACAAAATCAAATATTCATAATTCTTGTTTTAAAAATTAGTGACCTAAATCATAACCTTCTATAATGTGCACCACAAAAAACGGGAATTTAACTTTTCGATAACTCCAGTTTGCTACTTGACCGATAAATGATTCCATTTTACAAACAATGTTATTTTTTCAATTATTATCATTTTTTATGCAGAAGGAAAAAGAAATTTTGAGCAGAGTTTGTTGTTTATGATTCTTTCCCAAAACATAATTCAGCTGAAAATGTCATAAGGAATAGCATATAAAATATATTGAAGGGATATTATAATATGATATTAACAATTCTATTTGTAATTACATGTCTGCAGATTGTTGTCCTGCTGCTTGAAGACATGCATATCCATTATGAACCTGAAAGTTTAGACAATGTACCACAGCTACGAGGGAAAAAAATAATTTAAAATGATCATACAATACAAGGATACTTCCATGGATGATCTCAAAATTATAACGTATAAAGAATAGTATATCTAAAATTTCGATGTGCTGCTCCGTGATGTGACGTGTATCTAAATGCAATAATATATAGTAAGGTTTTTTTTACACGGGGGATACGTTCCACTTTTACTATGAAACCGTGTAAAAAAAGACGAAATAGAGTTGATAAATTCACATGCCTAAACATTTTAAATTGTTTCGATTTTGTTTGCATGTGTTACTTTTCCATGCAATGGTCAAAATACAGTTTGTAAAATTTTGAGTGATTGTGATTTTTTTGAAAAACTGCCCAAAACGTAAAATGTAATCCGAATTATGTAGGTCGATAAGTTGTTCCGTTCTGGAGTTATCGCTGAAAACAAACCGTGTAAAAAAACCGTGTAAAAAAGACCTCACTGTACTATCAAATCATCAAAAAAATGCGTCGCACCCCCTCGCCCTGCTACTCACAAACTGAAAACACCGCCCAGCCTACGCCAAACAGTGTCACCTTGTTTCAGCCGGCAGTCTCCTGTGATCACATGACTTGTGGAGGCGCGAGGAAGGAACTTATGAGGACCGGAAGTCTGTCTGTCCCTCCTTGTTGTCAACTCCCCATTATGCCCCTATGTTACTACGGTAATTATACAAAAAAGTGAGCAGGTAAATACATTGGAAAAACTAATGGATTGGATATTACCACAATGGAACTGACTCTTACCTTCGGGTCTTGACAAAGAATCCCTACTGAGCCCTTTTGGCACGACAACCCAGCCAGTTCATAGCAAAGGGCGCTTTCAGTGGCCAGATACTGAAGAAAAACAGCCGGTGAAAATGACCAGCAGCTTGTGCAGAAGTAGATAGCTTGTATCAAGCCCAAAGCTCAAATCTTCAGTTGAGAGGATTAAAACTCACAAAACCCATGTTCTTTCTATATACTGCAATAGATACATTAAATTTGTATTTCAAATAATGTGTTAATCTAAACCGAGAATATTCTGAGATATATCCGATTGAAGGTTTACTGATTCAAAATTGGCATTATCCAAAATCTGATAAAAGCAACGCAGTCGGTATCCAGAACAATGGAGGCTTAAACAATCAAATGACAACGAAGATAATCATCGGACCAAACTTGGACCAAAATAGAACGACGTTATAGCAGAAGGTTGAAAACTATTTGGCCAACATGGAAATCCTCATGAAGAAGCGAAAGTCGAGGCCTGCTGGCTGAACGTGCTCGTCAAGGTTGTCTTCCCTGCAAAGCGCAAAGTTGTTGTGATCATGGACGACGATACGTACCTGACGCTCGACGGCAATGACTTTCATGTCTCATACATACTTAGAAATTATGAATTTTACACGAGACATTATTCGTGTTTGTAAAAAGTCGGGGTTCGTACAAATAGATTTCGTGTAAAATTATATCTCCTGAAACTGACACGTAAGCAATTCGACGAAAGATTTGATTGATTGGATTTATTTTTGCATCCCTTTCAACTCATTCTTATGAATATACGCTTGCATGTGTTGGTCTCAGGGGACAGAAATTAACATGACTTTTTGGTAGTGTGTAGGATGGAGTTGAGCAGTGACGTGAAATGCATCTTCCACACGAAGCTCCCGAAGAAGGTCGTCCTCTTGTGGCAAACAGTGATCAGGGGATGCCACAGCAGCTCTTCTTTTCTTCAGGAATTGCGGCAACGAGGAAGTGTACAGCATGAAGTGCTTATCGAAAGTTGCGTCCTTCAGTAAGAAACATCACCCGAAGGACAATTTTGTGTTCTGACTGATGGCGTCGCACGACGTGTAATGGTCGCTAAGGAGATGGAGTGTTTGAAGAACCCAGTCGTCGACAAGAACGCCAAGCCCCCCAACGTGCCCCAACTGAGCCCAATTGAAAATTTCTGGGCGAACCTGACGTGCAGGATCTATTCGAACAATTTTGTGGCGAAAACCAAAAAGGGACAGATCAATAAGGCGAGCAGAGAGTTGAAGTTGAAAATTGTGCCAATAACCTTATTTTCGACGGCTATGACCAGGAAATAAGACTACTTAACTCTTAGCATAGCATGGCCGACTATGCATTGTCCGGAGTTGACTATTGTAGCGCGAGAGAAGCACTACTTTGGAAATACATTCCTTATTACAAGATACTGAAAAAGTCTGCACATTGTAGACAAAATAGGAGGATCTGTCAAATGTGAGCAAAACGGTAGTGGAATTGAATGACCATTACTAATTCTTCTCGTTATCTTCTTCGCTCCTATGATGATAAATCGTTATACCTACCTATTTTGATAAAAAATGTTTTTCAATTGAGCCAATTCCGGAATCAATTGTTCAATATTTTTAAGAGATTGGTCCATATAACAACATGAGAAAAGACATGTCTTGGTTAACTGCCCAGATCTTCCGGCAATCACCAAAATGTTGCTAATCTAGAACATAAGGCTTGTTCGCGACAAAATCTGGACAGATTAAATTTGGAATAAAACAAATTTGCTGTTAGTTCAATCCAAAATGTATTTTTTATTCATTTAATTGTGCATTATTAGTCATCTTAAAACTAATTACAGTTACTTATTTTGGCTGCATGAAGAAACTACGATGTTTTGAGTTAACTCCAGTCATTAGGGTCTGTGAAGACTTCTCTGCAACCGATTTAGTTACTTTTGTCCAAGATTTTCGATTTTTTTCTATAGTTCTAGCTTGTTGTTTATATTGAGAGAGTTCTCCCTTCACGAGAGCCTAATACCGCTCGATATGTCGCAACTCCGGTCAGTTAGGTGGATTCACCTCTTTCGGTACAACATGGGCTCTATTCGCTTTATACAATTCCAAAAAATCTTTGGCGTAGTGACAAGATGCCAAATCAGGCCAGAATAGCAAGGGAGCGTCATGGCTGCGTAGGAATGGTAACAATCGCTTCTTTAGGCATTCTTCGCGGTATATTTCCTTGTTTACCGTTCCGGTAGTGATGAAGCTCCTCCCTTGGGGTCCTCCCTTAGCTCAGTCGGTAAAGGCGCAGCTACAAAGCAACACCATACTGGAGGTGGCTGGGTTCGATTCCCGGTCTGGTCTAGGAATTTTTCGTAAAGGAAAATTTCTCGACTCCCTGGGCATAGCGTATGACTGTACTTGCCACACAATCATACTAATGCAAAAATGGTACTTGGCATCGAAAGCTCTCAATTAATAACTGTGGAAGTGCATTTAGAACACTAAGTTGAGAGCAAGCAATAAGCTAATTGTGAAAAACAATAAGCTTGAAATGCTAAAGAACAACTAGTGATGAAGCTTTGGATTGCTCGACCACAGCTGCATATTGCCTTCAAAACCATATATTTTTTGGGAAACTTGGCCTTTTTCTTCATCCTGAAATGCTCCTCTACGCCGTTCCGTTGCATGGCAGTATAATAAGACATTCCGGGAAGCTGCTTAAAGTCTTCCAGCACATAAGTTCCATTATCACGCAGGAAAACTTCGTCAAATATTTGCGATACAACTTGCGAGCCCGGGTTTTAGCCGTCACATTCTGTTTATCATTACGATTCGGTACAGTTTTCTCCTTGAACGACTTGAACGACGACCTTGAAGTATGCACGAAAGTTGGGGACATTTTTATTTTGCTAGCCACAGTACGTACCGAAAGATCTGGTCTCTTCTGCAATATTTGCTTCACCTTCGCGTCCTTCTGGTGGTTCCTGAGATCCTATTTTGTTCCGCTCCCAGCCTTCCTGGCTGTTGTCAAACGTGTATCGAAAGATCAAAAAACGTTATGGCCAGTGCTTGCAGGAAAACCAAGCTTTTTTGCATGTTTTCTTACTGACAGATCCGGATTTTCATTGCGACCGCACACAATTGCTTTTCGCACTTGCTCTTCTTTCGACGCTATCTTTGATTTAAAAGCTTGTAATTTCACCAAAAATTGATTTTACACAATGAACAGACATACGTTCATCCGTCTGCGAAATATTTCACGCGTCGATGAAGTATTTCCAGAGATATACATATTAAGGGGTGCCCAGATTTTGTCACGAACAAGCCTTATCAGAAGATGCCAGATACTTGCTGGTATCTATAAATCATTGTCAGTGTCTATTGATCACTGTGTTGATGAATAAAACCCAAAAACAGATTTCATTTGATGATTTTATTGTATGTGTAAATTAAAAGAATAATAATTATTATTACAATAATAAAAACCAAACCAGAATTTTTTAAGCTCATATATTTTCCAATACTTATCGATAACCTGGTAACCATGCAGAAATAATTTGGCAACATAAAGAAATCTTATTTTTCTATAATGCCTTGTAGAAAACTGACAATCACATAGAGAACAACATTTCTTCACATTCCAAAATTATCACTAAGCAGTTGGTATGCAATTCTAGTTCTGATAGATTTGAAGTCATTAAAATACATTAGAGACCTCAAGACATTTCAAGCGAATTAATCAAGACCATCCATTGTGAGCTGTATCTACTTTGAAGAGAAATACACATTCTCTTTCTAATTAAAATTTCGCTCCACCTACGAGACGGCAGCACCAGCGTAAATCACAGCCTCGTTAAACGTGTTACTCATATGATAAAGCGACCTTTCGGAACAGTATGATGTCTGGCGGCGATACGATGTCCAATGTCAACGGAAGGGTCGGATCACGTTTTCCATCATGCACCATAAAATCCATACATCATTCACGGGAAAAGCATCTGCCAAGTCCGTTCTCGCGCAAGGCGGCGTTCGTTGGTTTACTCTGTTTGGGTTTTCCGCACAATTCGGCTTATTTCAAAGCTCTAACGCTCAGTCGTCAAGGAGAAAATGGTGAATGAAAATTCCGGATGTAACATCAATTCCAGCAAGTTAGAAATTCAACCAACCATGTCATGCTATCTACACAGAAAAAAAAAAAATTGATATCGCAACAAAGAAGAGGCACATCAACCACGTACAAAATAAGGTGTTATTTTCAATATTGTTCGAATAGCGATTGTTTACAAAATATACCTACACACTTAAAAATTATGAATTTTCCATGAGACGTAATTAACGTTCGTAAAAAGTCGGGGAACGTAAAGAAAAATTTCGTGTAAAATTATGTCTCCTGAAACTGACACATACGCAATTCGACGAAAGGTGTGTTTGATTGAATTTATTTTCTCATCTCTTTCAATTCATTCTTATGTGCTAAAGGACGCTTGCATGTGTCGGTTTCAGGGGACAGAAATTTACATGACATTTAGGTAGTGTGTACGGAAAAAAGTAAATCGTTGTAGTATTACCGATGTGTATGATTTCGGTTTGTTTAGTTATTACATTCGAAATTGGGTGCACTCTAAGATTTTTTTTGCTGTGTAAGTCGGTGCACGAAAGGTAAGCTGTGGAACTGAATCGCGATGGATCGGACCGGATTTCTTCGTATTCACGGTCACTGATAGTAACTCACTGGAGGAGTATACGTTGAGTATCCTCTAGCTCAAAACCAACTAAAAGTAGTGGTGCGCCGTGAATAAGTTCAATGCACGGCATTTTTTCGGGAATACTATTTCAATAGTCGGAAATTATCCATAAATGAGTCTCACCATTTGAGCTTTTGTGAAGATAAAAACTCAGTTTCAAGTTACTCTCATTAGTCATGCAGCAGTGATTGAAATTGGCGATTTTTAGCAAAGATTCCTGATACCTATGCTTTCTAAAATTAATGGAAAACCAACAAACTCAAGCTTGTCTGAAGCCTAGAATATTTAGAGAGAGGAAAGTTCCCGCGTTAGGAGAAAAACAGTCTTTGCATCCACTACTTTTTTTTGCGTGTTTTTTTTTTTTTACGTGAAGTCATAGCATATTTCAATTTATTTTCCTAAAATTTATCTAGGGGGAAATTATGACTTCAAAATGTTGACCCCACAGCAAAAAATAACGAAAATTACCAGGTCAATTTGAAACATTGCTGAAATTGCATTGCTATGAAATAGTTAAATTTTCAATTGAAAATCATGCACATGAAAGAAGCATTGGAAAACATACCCAGCAAACACAAAATCGTATATGATAAGCGGATATAAGTAAAAAGTGGAGGCGATATACGTACATGCGTCCATTTGACTACATGTTAAATGTACGTATATCGCCTCCACTTTTCACTCTTATCCGCTATCATATACGATCATGTGTTTGCTGGGTCATCACGTCTAATTATCATTATTTTTTTGCTGTGTATAGTTTTTCAATCATATGTGGTACATATTATAAAATCACATAGTGCTGTGAATATCGGGTGAAGCACTCTCTTTTTGCAAGAAATAAAAATTGAAGTTCATATGAACGTGTGAAATTCGCGCATAGAAACCAATGAAATAATGGCGCCCGATTCTTTTGCTGCATTATCCTCTCTATTAGCTGTCATCTCTACAAACGAAATAATCCTGTTGTCATATTTGACATAACTACACAGAAAGAATAAGGAAATTATAGTGTAAAATTGCTGTTTGTTTCCGCACAGCTCAAAAAAGTAGTGTACATTTCTGTTCAATATCATGCACATAAATGGAGCGTCACATAACATTAAAGTTTACATTATAAAGCGTGTAAAGTTCTAAGATAGTTCAAACGTTGTCTGAAATGTTGAATGCAAAAACTTATCTTTCATAGAATTGTTTCTAGCAAGTTGCAGTACCATATGGAATGAAATAAAATTTATATTTATATCATATTTATATTTATATCACAACGAAAATTCAGGTTTTTTTCTGTGCAATGATCGGAAGATTTAGTGTTGGAAGAGGTTAGCAAGAATGAGCAAATGTCAATAAGAAAATAAAGTCGGCGGAACCAAATTTATTTAGCAAATAATTTCATGTTCACTGAATTTTTGAACAACGATCTGTCTGAAAAGCATTCGAATCACGGTCCGTTAAAAATGATAAATTAAATTAGATCCCGTTAAAAATGATAAAAAGTAAAAAGTAATTAGCAACATTTAGACAGTAATTACTCTAAAACAACTTAGTTTTTTTTAGTGAGTTCTGCGGTGACATGTTTGTTTACATATCAATAACGGTTTTGCAATCGATTGGTCTCGGTGTATTGGGTAGGTTCAAAGATGAGTAAAATTGATCTGGACTCACGAAAACAAATTCTGCACATTTTTTGCTCGGAAAAGGGTGTCACGTACAACCAAATTGCAAAACGGGTGAAAGTGAAATTGTAATCAAAAAGTTTGGTGAGACCATTTCCGTGATAGATTTGCCCCGATCATGCAGAATACTGGGTCCCAGCCAGCCCAGCAGGGACTTGAAAGTGGTTGAGTACATAAGGAAAAACCCATCGGCGTCGACGTCGGATTTGGCCGCGCGGTTGAAAAGCACCAGCATCGTAATTAATTACAAATTACCAAAGCTCGCAACTGAAAACGTACAAGAAACAGAAGGTGTCGAAAAAGTCCCGGGAGAAACAGCAAGCTTGGGCGAAAACAAGAGCGCGAAAACCCTTGGGAACCGGATTCTGGAGAACAACGGATGGGCCCTGATCGACGGCGAAACCTACGCCATGGAAGATTTGCGAGTGCTGCCCGGGCCGTAGTATTACACGAAGTCGGAAGACTAGGACCTGGACGATGCTGACAACATCGTGACGATGGTAAAGTTTGGGTAGCAGGCGATGGGTCCTGTGATTTGATATCGTTGATTATAACGCCAATTTGTTCGAGGAAGAATGTATGACCCCCCCCCCCCTGTGTATGATATGTACTTCCACCCATAGTAGCACGGCAACTAAGTTCGACAGCAATGGGCTCTCCTCTCTGGTAGATTTAATCAAGCTTTAATAACCACTGATTATCCTTATCATGCCATTGTATGAAGGGCCAAAAACGGGTTGGGTGGATCGAATAGGCAACATTACTTATATGTTTCCACAGGGATATGAAGAATCTCTTTCCAACAACAAAATTGAAATATTGGTCAAAAGAGCGAGCTATCTAACATGAGGATGCCTCAATGGGCGGGGAGAAGAGCTCGCCCGCTATTCACAAACTGTTAGCAATGGGCAGTTGGCATTTCTTCTCTCCCCATCTAGAGTGCTTCAATCGGGTGCCCTGATGGTCTATCCCATTTCCATGAAATATTTATATAATAGTGTATATATTTATGTAAATGAAAAGGTTCTACAAGCATTCGTATCTATTATAAAGGGCGAGCACGAAATTATTGCGACACATTCAACAGGGCATAACTTTTTTACCATTGGGTAAAAATCAACCAAATTTTGCACACTTTCTCATTGATGTGTATTGTTTACATGCTGTCAAACTCGAAGTCGTGTTTTTCGATTCAACGAAAATGGAGGTGAACCAGCGCGAGTCGAGAGAACAAATTCTTTCCAAACACCTGGAATTTCCTGACCTGTCGCACCGGCAGTTGGGATAAATGTTGAACATTCACCATTCAACCGTCTCCAGAGTATTGAAGCGGTTCCAGGAGCGGTTGACGTTGGACCACGGCAAAGGAGCTGGAAGAAATCCGGGACCGGAGAACAAAAAGACGGAGGGAAAGGTGAAGCGGGTGATTAAAGCAAATCCCAACGTCTCAAGCCGTGATTTGGCTAAAAAGATCGGCATGTCGCAGAGCTACGTCCAGAATGCAAAGAAGAGAGCTGGACTACATACATACAAGGTACAGAACTTCCCGAACCGCGATGAGCGGCAACAATCTACGGCTAAAACTCGGGCACGGAAGCTCTACGAGAAGATGCTGACAAAATATGGCTGCTGTGTGATGGACGACGAAACGTATATAAAAGCCGATTTTAAGCAAACTCCGGGGTTGGAGTTTTTCACCGGCAAGAGCAAGTTGTATGTGGACGACAAATTTAAAAAGAAGAAAATGTCGAAGTTCGCCTCCAAATATCTCATTTGGCAGGCCATCTGCTCTTGCGGACTGAGGAGTGAGCCTTTCGTGACAAAGGGCACAGTAAATGGCGAGATCTACAAATCTGAGTGCCTCGAGAAGCGCCTTTTGCCGTTCTTGCAGCAGCACGACGAAGCTCCGCTATTTTGGCCAGATTTGGCATCATGCCAAAATAGGCCAGATTTTGGCATCATTCCAAAGGACATGAATCCGCCAAACTGTCCGGAGCTGCGCCCGGTGGAGCAGTACTGGGCAATGATGAAGCGGGAACTTCGGAATAGCAAGAAGACAGTCAAAGACGAGAAGGACATGTTAAGAAAATGGAGAAAAAAAACTGAGAAACTGGTACCGGATGACACTGTAAAGACTTTGATGGAGGGCATCAAGCGAAAATGCGTTCAATTTTACACTCAAGGCTCCATCGATTAACTTTTCTTTTGATTTTTGAAATAAATATATGTATAAAACTACCCTAAAAATTTGGTTTGATTCTAAACATTATAAGAAAATTGGCATGACATTTTCGGTGTCGCAATAATTTCGTGTTCGCCCTTTATATGATTTTCATTCGGTTGATCCTGAAATGCAAGAAATCTTCTAAAGTGGTAAGGTGTAGAGTTATGTGTTTGGCGCCTAAGCATGTTTTCGTTGTTTTCAGCGATAGCAGCAATTCACCAAAATCTTGATTTGAAGTATCCTGAAAAAGTATGTTAAATCTATTGAAATTTGACAAAACTAACATCTATACATTTTAATTGACTGTTGCTATGGTCACTGTTTGCTGCTTCATGCTGATTTTATAACAAAAATCAGCTTTTATTTTTGCTGGCCTAATAGTTGTTGCTCCTGAGTTAGGAAAAAGGGGAAGATTTAATTGAAACGGAGTTAAAGACAAATCGACATAAAAAAACAAAAATTAATGTTGAAATCATCTATGAAGTGAAATCAATAAAACAATATTATCAAATATAATGATATTGTGAGTTATTGTAAAGTAATGACAAAGATTGAACTATTAAATCAGACACTAGTCAAGTTGCACACCTTGTTGCATTAATCCGATCAGCTCAGATTTGGTAAAATGTCCAGTTGCAAACCGGAAATGAAAAATACATTCATTAATAAGTACAAAAGCCTACCATAGATTCCGTTGCAGCTTCTTGTATTCAAGGCACTAGATACTTCTAAATCAAAAGAGGTGAAGAACGGATCAATTGGACATATAAGACATAATAAATAAAAGTATATAAAACCTATTAGATAAAATTTATAAAATTATTTTTATGTTGATATATAAATCATGACAACACACGAAATGATAAAAATAGTAATGATGATGATAAAAATGAATGGTAATGGTAATGCATACACAATGTCATATAAGACAATATATATATAGGGAAGGGATATTTGAATATGAACTGAAAATTACATGTGTGCCGGCTGCTGTTTTGTTGCGATTGTAGACAAACGTGCGCATCCATTATGAAACAGAAAATTTTGACAATGTATGCCATGAGAAAAAAATGAATTTGAAATTTTAATTTTTTTTAGAATACCTGATGACCTAGAAGGGCCACATCATGCGAAAGACAGTACATCCCAAATGTCGATAACCTGAAACCAATTTATATGCAATAATAAACTATCATATCATAAAAACAAAAAAAGATAAAAAATTGTATTTTGCCTCTATTTCCCGTAACGTCTTTTCATGTTATTAGGATGGATCTAAGGCATGGATGATCCCAAAGCGCGCTGCAACTACGAACTTAATGTGAATAGTTAAATTCTCAATGTGACCTCCAAGCACACGATCCTCTGTAGCATGACGATGTATGATTCATAAATGCGAAGCTGAAAATAGCATAAAAAATATTGTGAAGGGTTGTTAAATAATAAAATAATAATAACAATTATATTTGTAATGTCTGCATGTCTGCAGATTGTGGTCCTGCTGCAATTGTAGACGGACTTGCATTATCATAGCCACGAGGAAAAAAAGCATTTCAAAACGATTACACAATACTTGGGAATCCATGGATGATCTGAAATTATATACCGTATAAAGAATACTTCCATTTTTCGTGGTTGGATAAGATTTCAGCATACTACCATACCGGGGTCGCGCTGCCTACATCGCGTTGGTGGGGCTGCCACCCTAGGTATAGCTGACGCGATACAGCGTTTCTTACTCAGCCGCTGGATGCCAGGACAGACGCTGTTTGAGCCGCACTTCCTTGGTGGACAGACGCTCGGCATGCACCTCCTCAATCTAGCTGAAGTCAGAAGGACAACAGTGCCCAGGCTGCACTACCAGCTAAGTACGCAAGCCTTAGCTGACGGTCTTTGTCATCTCTTGACCCGTGGAAGAATGAGGTAGGAACTTGTGAGGACCAGAGCTATGTTGCGGTGACACACGCTTCATCATAGTTGTCGACTCACCATTTTGCTGCTGTTCCAAAACATGCAGGAGGTCCAGAAAAAATAGTTCCAGAAAGTCACACAAGCAACTAAGCAGAATTTAGTGAAGAATGTCATGTTCAAAGAGCGAGCGTTTTACAGAATCTAATATATTTATTAATATAAACAGTGAAATGCAACAAAGGGTTATATTTCTCCAAAAAATCGAAAACAGAAGCCAAATTATTTTTATTTCACACCTTTATTCGAAAATCAGTGAAGCGAACAACTTTTCGATACACTCTTAATGATACATTTGATGGTTTCAATTCGTGTAAAAATAAAGTTCGCATGTAGTTTTCAATTCGTGAATTTAAATTTGGACTGTAACTCGTAACAAAAGAGTATAATAGAGTAAGATATACAGTTGATAACAGTTGATTGAGATGTTAATCTTTTTTCTGTAAAATTATCGAACTTTATGTGTTACACCCACCATCAGATTATGTACAGTATCCTCATATACGGTAGCACTAGTGCTCCATCTTCTCTTGAAATTTTCGATCTCATTTTGTTTCTTCTTAGTTTCAAAGTGTTTCCGCTTAACCACGGTTCAGTATTTTTTTCTGTTGGTCGAAGTTCTGGACAATTTTTGGCACTTATTTGACCACTTGTGCTTTCTACCACTTATTTGAGCTAGAGAGTCGTGATTTCGTATAGACGGTATCAACTGCTTTTGCAGACATTCTATCTCATACACATCCTCTTTGATACTGCCAATAGAGAAAAAAATGGATTTTCGACTACAAATACATATGGCCTGCCAAACCAAATATTTCTTCGGGAATTTAGAGACCTTCTTTGTCCGGATAAAATAGGTGACGGTGTGTATTGGCACTGCGGTATTATAAGCCAGACTCAGAATATGATTAAAGTCTTCAAGCACTTTTTCACTATGTACGCCTTCATTCCATGCCTCTGCTTCACCTTTTGCACATGTGGTTTTAATTTTCCAACTTTGCGAGCCGCATGTCGCATAGAACGGTTGCGATTCTTCTCAATAATGGCTACCACCTTCTTGTCCATTTGGCGAGAGCATACTTTCAGTTTGTTCCGCTTCTAATCTTTCGATCCACATTCAAGTTCTGGTCAAACAATTTGCAAACACTTAACACAGTACTTTTCGGTAGTTTCAGTTTCTTGGCAAAATCGCGTACCGAAAATGTCGAATTTTGCTGCCGTTCGTACAAAATGCGTTTGCGCACTTCCACTTGATTCGACACCATTTTACCAAATGCAACCAGAATGTAACGTACTTGCTAATTATTTGCACGATTGTAGTAAGTGGAGTGTACGTTTAAACAAATGATGTAAGGTCAGCTTGTTCATATGATAGAATGTTGATGCAAAAAAATTTTGAGCCCTGAATGAAAGTACATACTAGAGGAGATCCTTTAAGACAAGGCAAAACTCAAACGCAGATAAATTTTAACGGACAAAATATGTGTCAAATATATATCGAAAACTTCAGAGAATCTGAGATGAAAATAAAATTCAATAAAGGGAAGATTAACAGAACGCGACAGACTTTCGTTTATTTTTTCATCTCTAACTTCTATTTTTAATCAATCTATGCAATATTGAAGAGTTTCAAATGCAATAAGAATTTTTTAAAATATATATACAACTACCTGTCCATCGAATAGATTTACGATCTTGCCGATTTTATCAATAAATAAAAGTTGCCCTCGATTTTGCATCGCTCAGAGCACAGCAGCACGGCATAAGTGAAAGAGGAAAAATTACAATCGAAACTTTTGCAAACAAATTTACCGCACCACAGGATCTCCCTTCTACAGCAAAAACTTCTGTACAGCAGCAGCTGGGGAGCTCTTTTTTGTTTGTTTTACATACCTATTTTTCAACCACTCCTGGCAAAAAAAAAAACCACCCTGGAGACCTATTACGGATTGCCAGATTTTTGCACTGTGGTTGACCTAGTCGTCTACAGTCGGGTCTCCTACAATACCTCTAGCCTATTTATCAAATTTTCGATAGATAGCAAACATATTATAGACACTAACCACATGCCAAAACATAGCTGTATGGGATGCAGGACAGCCGAGAAATCAGATTGGGTGGATGGTACCACCCACAAGCGGTAGGAGTGCAGACTGTATCTATTAGTACTTCTTTATTGTTTTGCCGTCCGTCATCGTTTATGTCGTGATATCACTTACAACGTGTAATGGCTGCAAAAAACGGGTGGTAAAAAGTTTTCATTAGCGTCCGCTAAAAACAAGAATGCTAATTTTTATGACATCCTCTGCATCAGCAGGCTTTCTACGATACGAAGACGATTTTTGTCCGATGCGCACATGCTCTTACATAGTTGCTGACCTGTTGAAATGATTCAAAATGCGCTGCCAATGCTTCCAAAAGTAAAAAAATATCTACAAGTAACAAGTAGTGTAGCTATAACAGGCAGCCGGAATAAACTTTGAATATCCTGGACTTGTAATCACTTTGATTCTGAATTTCCACAGTTTAATGGTATAATCATTCACATATTGTTGAAAATTATGCCTTCCAACTGTCGTCTGTCAGGTAAAACATGTTTTTCTAAAGAATTCCAATACTTACTGACTGCTCACTAGGGTGCCAATCCAAGGTATGGCAAAAATTTGACCATCGAATTTCTAAAAAAGGTAGTGCTCAAACGTTTTGTCCTAAACTTGCATAGCAAGTACTGAACGATGAGAAACTGTGTTTTTAGTTAGCGAAGTCGCAAACGTCCATGCGACTCCATATACGCATGATGCCCGCTTCATCGATGACGGAAATGACTTTTTCGAAAGCGCTGGTTTTCGTAAGATCGACTCACCTAAAGAAAAAGTTTTTTTTAGTTCCTTGATTATGGAGATTTTCAGTCCTGGGCTGGTTCATCTCCCGTCGAAGTCACTCAAATGCCTTTTGGGTATTTTTCTAACTTGTCCGGGGATGAGATTTGAAATCGTGACTCTACGCCGGGGTCGCCCCCTGTAGACAAAGTTGCCATTTTATCCTCATAGCATTCCCATTCTACTTATTTGTACAGGTAGTTACACACCGCTAACATTTCTTCACTTGTCAATGGTACTCGATAAAGTTTCTCGTTTGTTAGTATACACTTGAAGTTGATCGGGAACCACTATACTAGAGCGGTAATTCGCTTAAGATGGTTGCAGTTGGAATAGTTTCCGGACGCAGAAAATATTCCTCTGGGTAGATATGATGATGCAGCAAACGTGGTTGGAGTTTGTCAGTTGTTTGTTCATTGGATGAATCTTCCGGCCACTTCAATGTCGGCTTGAATAGGAATGCAAGCTGAACAATGTATTAGGTCCTAAGTAACACTGAGAGATTCTCTTCGTCGACTTTCTCTTTCGTTAATAGTTTGTCTATTAAACGATTTGCTGATTTTTTTGACGTATTGTATTGTTAATTACACTTTATAAATATTACCGTACTGTGTTTTGAAAATACTTGAATATGTTTTTACATAGCCGTAGGAACGCAAAAAAAAATCGACGAAGAGAGGCTCCCAATGCTACTTAGGTCCAAATGCATTGTTCAGCTTGAATGGTGGTCTGTGAACCAGCGGCACTTAATGAAAAAGCTTGGAAGGTTATCCCATTTGGTCATTTTGTCGGCAACGTTGGTTTTTCCGTAAATTCATTTCCATGTCTCGATATCTGTGGCTTCAAAAATCTCCCTCCTACACAGAAAAAAATAATGAATTTTAACAAGCGCGTAAAATTTCCCCTTGTTTAATTTCAAGCCAGAGGAGGCGTAAACAACGAAATTGTTTGCAATCGTTTATGCGCCATACAACAATGTTTGCATTCTTTCATACAACAGGCTAGATTCAGGCGTTATCAGGCTAACATTTACATGAAATATCCCATTATTTTCTGTCAAATCTAGCATTCCCTTTATGTGCATTAGATCACGCAGAAAATCAAATGTTTCTTTTTATCTGTGTACGATAGGTAACTAACTGCACAGAGAGGAATTTGATGGTCAATTTTACCATTATTGGGGGTTAGGATGACTATTGCAGTATAGTGATTTTGAACCGACTATGATCATGGTCAAAACTACCATTAAAAATAGTTGATGCAACATTTTCCATAATGTCGGAATAGTCCTTGTTACCATGATCATAGTCAAAAATGCCATGAACGTGGTGAATTCTACCATTTTCATGGTTATTGAAACCATTATATGCGATAGTCATCCTGACCATGATTTAATTGTCGGTACAACGATAAAATTTTTCTCAGAGTGTCAACAATTTCGCTAACACGTCGTGTGAATAGTTTTTCGCAATACGCGAATGAAATCTTGATACATAGCTCCTCCCTAGCTTGCTGTGACGCTATTTTGATAACTGTCAGCAAATGTCAAAATCAAAACAGAGGCATCTGCACACACACACACACTAGGACGAAAAACTGTAGTCGAACCATGCTAGAACCAACGGATCTGATTGGCTACTAGACGGTCCTTCGGAAGATTCGGAACAATGGTAAACTTACTTTTACCTCATTTGATTATACTCATTCCACGAAAAAGAACCTAGAGCTCTGCGATTTTTTTTTTCTAAATCAGTTGAAACTATTAATAATAAATTAAATTTGGGTTTTGAAAAAACCATGCACCAGCAGAATTATTACCCAAATCCCAAATTACCTATCCACAAAAATGATCCTAGAGCTCGGTGTTTTTGTTTCTAAATCACTTGAAACTATGAACTATAAATTAAATTTGTGTTAGAAAAAAGACAAAGTTTTTTTTACTTTCTTTTAGCTATAAATAAAATTTGTGTAGTGATAAAAACACTACCTGGAGTGGCTATTGGATGGTTCACAGAAAATCCAGAACATACATACAAGTGACCAACCTATTGATCCTAAAGCTCAACGTTATTTTTCTAAATTAATTAAAACTGTGACATATGAATAAAATTTGTGTTGTGGAATAGAGACGGACCTTAATAATGTATCAAACATAAGCTATCCACGTACATTTGCATTTTACGCGTGTATTTGTGATGGTTTTAATGTGTTCATCATAGCATACTGTGCGTTTGACAGTCACCTTTTGTTTGTTTACTTGTTTCCACGGTTTAAATTCTCCATTTTCTGAATGCCAGGCTTTGAAAAAGACGTGAAAATTAAGGTTTTGGACGCATGACTTAAAAAAAGATGGAAATTTATGTCTTAATCGATTGCACACTAGCCTGGGACAAAATTTAAATTCCAGTTCCCTAATGATTTTCGGAAGCCTTTTGGACCCTGTAATAACTGTGCAAAATTTCAGCTCGTTTGGTGAAACTATATTTTAGCGCTAGTGGTTTTAATTTTACATAGGATTTTCCATGGGAAACTTACTTTTACAGATAAAAATCTGGCAAGGTGATCCACTGTCCTTGAAAAATAAATCAGTACAACCACTTCCTGAGAAATTTTTCAAGGAAACTTTTCTACAAAGACCGCAAAGCGATCCGACGTTTGTGGAAAAAGTTATTAAGCTGAAACTGATTGCTATCCAATCAAACGGTTCATCAAACTGTTTTCTCTTGCAGCACTGCCACCTGCAACCTGCTGCTGGCTGCGCGAAGCAACCACTGTGTTTGTTTATGTTCACTCTGCATGGAGGAACTGTGCTGCTAGAAAAAAACAGTCCAATGAGCCGTTCGATTGGATAACAATCAGTTTCAGATTAATAACTTTTTCCAAGCGTCGGATCGCTTTGTGGTCTTCTAAGAAAAGTTTCTTTGAAAATTTCCCAGTAAAATAAGGGATTGATTTATTTTTTAGAGGACAACGGGTCACCTCGCCAGATATTTCTTTGAAAAGGTAAAGTTTTCCCATATAAATACTATGGAAAATTAAAACTGCGAGCGCTAAAATATAGTTTCACCGATCGAGTTGAAATTTTGCACAGTTATTAAAGGAACCAAAAGGCTCCCAAAAAACCCCAATAACACACACACAAAAATAGGGAACCCGAAAATAATTTTGTTTCATATATCCGTGTCCCAGGCTATTGCACACCTTTTTCATTATTGTTCAACAAACTTTCGATCAGGTGTCTGTCAAAATTGAGTTGCGGTCTGTCAGAAGTAAATCAGCTCGAATAGCAGACTCAATCGATTTTTTCCCCATTTATCAAGTTTAAGTAAAATTAAATTCTCTAGACAAAATAGTCAAAAGGTCGAAAGTAACATTTGTAAACAATGACTTCTAGCGTATTTTTCTGGGATCTGCTTGCTCCCACAAACAAAATAGCACCAGAAACAGATACAGGGAGTTATTACCTTCCCGTCGGTAGTGGATATAGATGTTAGCAACCCGGCATTTCCAGGAAATTTATGTTTTAAGTCATTGTTTACAATTGTTACTTTCGACCTTTTGACGATTTTGTCTAGATTTTACCCCCCCTCCCCCCCCTAACACCCCCATCTCCCCACTCTACTACCCCCTTTCCCCACACCAATTCTCCCTTCTTAAAAACACAGAGCCCCCAATTTTTTTTCTCCCGGGAGATTCATAGAGATCATTCCATTTTATTTATGATAAAACATGGAGCTCTAGATAGAATTCCTGGGTTTGCCAATCTCATGGATTTTTGGGATCTCTCAACGGCCATTTAGGTCCATGTCTATTGCACAACAAAAATTTCATTTATAGATCACAGTTTAGAACGACTTAGAAGAAAATCTCTGAGCTCTAGCATTAGTCTATTGATTGGGCAATTTGACGGATACTACGGAACTTTCGGAAATTGTCTTATGAAAATGTAGGTCCGTATTTATTTCAGATCTCAAATTTAATCGAAAGACCACAATTTAAATTGATGTGGAAAAATATCACATATCTAGATATCATTTCTGTAGATTGGCCACTATTACGGATGTTCTGGATCTTCATGAGAACCATCCGATGATTCTTTGGATCCGTAATTATTTGGATAGTTTACTTTTATGAATAATCTAAAAGATCCGTAGATTGTCCAATTTTACAAATCTTCCGAAAGACTATTCTATTGTCTCTTGGGTTCATATATGCTGGCTTATTATGCATATTGGAGCATCTGATTATTATTATCGAATGAAAACAATCTGCCAAACCCAAAAACACATCAAAGAAAAAATAAGTACGAATACCCAATTTGCAGTTAAAACCGTATATAATCTTATTTTGAACATTTTTAAAACTCTACGGAATTCAATGAAACCATAAGGTTTGATATATTTTACGTCCTCTCAAACGTGCAGTTATGTACATGCTTTTTTAAGGTTTCATAACCGGAGTGTTAATAGTGGATGATCATTGGATTGTTGATATCGAGTGTAAAAGATTGACCATAAAAAAGTTGGCAAACAATACTACACTAAATTGTTTCGATGAATCCTATAACCACCGAAATCAAGTTTTCTAAAGCAATCCAGATCTTCTATAAGCTCTTGTAACCTACGCTGCGTGCTCTGCAAATAGAGCGAAAGATAATATGCTTCTCATAATCCTTTGCTCCGGGGTCAAACCGTAAATTGTACATTTTTCCCCCATTTCCATTGAAGGGCGTGGACCTAACGAGGAAAATTAAATTTCTTTGTAGCCGGTAAAACTTTGCACACCGACAAAAATAGCATTAAAGGCCGGTCCATTAGTTTGCTATAGGACTAGAATGATGATGGCACCATGACGTCGGATTCTCCTCTTTGAGATTACCTGCATATTCCGTTTTTTTTTCCCCTATTGGAAAAGCATGATTCAAATGTGTCCATTGAGAGTGACATCGTGTGGATACCAAAGTCCGGAAAGTTTGACTGATGGACAGTTCAAAATCCGATTACCGATGGTGGCCAATGTTGCGTTATAGGTCTCTCTGAAAATGCAAATGTTGTGTGTTGGTACAATGGTTAAAACATAAAATTTCACGGCAAAATTCAATGTTTATCTACAGTGAATTTTCTTTGTTAATAAGAAAAGAATATTTATTTAATTTTCAATATAATAGGGTGTCCTTGTTTTATTTTTAATGATCTAATATTATTTATTTGATTAATATTAATTATTTAATTGATTATCAACTTTGCTGAGGAATCACAATCAGATATTTATCACGATTTTTCATAACTCGGGTAGGATAAAGTTGAGTTATGGATTAGTTAGATAGTTAGTTGAGTTGAGTTAAGCAAGAGGGGGGAGGGTGTTTGCAACACTTGTAAATGGAAATTAAAATCTTATGAATGGGGTGAAAAAGGCTGTACGCAACTTTACATTTTGAACACTAACGGAAATTAAAAAAAATTAAAAATGAATATAGCATAGCATAGCATATCATAGCATAGAACATTTGCACATAGCGTGGGGGGAGTCGCCAAGATAAGCCTATCCACTTCCACTCAACATTTCGCCAAAAATGTTGAGTGTGGTAGACCCGCTCCTCTTTGCGCACCTGGCCACGTCCTTACAACTGTTTGAAAATTTAAAATTGTCTTGACATCTATTGCCGAAAGTGCTGGGAACCCAAACAACCTTCATAAACGTTCAAGAGATAAAAATTTGGCGCGTTTCATTATTTTATGAGAGGAATGGTTATACCTATTCAATTTAGTTTATTTCTTATTAAAATTGATTGAAATTTAATTACTGGAAATATTACTTACCAACATCGGGCCGGAGTTGGAAAAGCACGTTCATTCTTTCATTCATTCGTAACACATATAATTTGAGCTTCATAACAGAACAAGGCAGCATAACGGACAGTATTATTAAAAATGCTTATATGGAATGGATTTCCATTAAGTGGAATGTTGGATTATTTTAGTTTAATCCTATGGAATCATCCGAACCGGTTGATTCACACTTGGAGTAAATTTCTTCAATTTTGTGGGTAACTTTTTCTTTATCTAGTGCCAATTGTTCCCATTCTTGACGGCTTAAGTTCCAGAATCGATCCATATTTTGGCTTATCAAATCCAACCACGTATATGCAGGTCTGCCACGCTTTTTATAAGGTTGTACAAAATGAAAAATGAATATGTGTCAATTTTATAAAACCAGTGATAATCGGCAAATTCATGTTGGTTTCATGATGATTGATTTATTTTGAAGCAATTGAGACTTTATTCATCCATTTATAGATATTTATTGAGTGATATTTTCGATTTCTTTAACTGTTTAGCCACCATGGTTTCACTGGTTAATCTGTACAAGTTATCTTCATGCTCTTTGAATACCTCAAATTTGGCTAAATTGAACCGATATGCTTAGTCATGCTTTCAAGATGTAGAGAAAATTGTTACACGTCATAAATTAACTATTCACATAGAAACATGAAAAATGATCTCACATGAAAGCTGTAGGCCCAATTTTGGGGACACATTTTTTCCTATGTTTCCTACTTTTGCCTAATGTAGTTATTGCATTGTGAAATGTTTATATTGATAAAATTGTCAATGGAAATGTTTGAGAATGTGGTTGTAATTTTTTAAAAGTACTTATCCAAACCAAAAGCTAAGTTACAGAATCTTTATAGTAGGAATTTTAAGGTTTTCAAATGGAATGGTCGATTCATATATGAAAATCATTTAGGTGTGATGAAGTAGTTTTATTGTAATTTGTTTTGTGAAATTCGGTGCTGAGCTTAGCGAATAAAGCGTTAAATGGAATGCCTGAAGAGGTAATAAAGTTAAACTTAACAACGATTCTTTTGAACAAGAATCTTTAATGATGAAACGAAGTTGCATCCACGAATATACGCAAATATACCGACATTGCATCCATACTCGTTAAATGTTTTCGACTTAATAAAGTTATTTTGTTAACTTTCCATGACTCAGATTAGCAAACGTCTTATTTAGCATGTCTAGTTGAATATCGTTTCTAGCTCAATTACTTTATGAGTAGTAAAATTGTAACCGACCGCTGAATATTAGACTGAGTCAAGGCACACGTACCTCGTGAGCCACATAAGCTCCCGATACCGTCAAAATATCTCGAGCCAAAATATAAGCCTCGAGCCCCCGATCCACCTTAACAGGGAGTAAAAATATGTTCAACGTATATTATTTTGACATGAGGCGAGACTTTATACGAATAAAGTCTTCGCCAACCTTCAACCGAGTGAACCAATGTAATTGTAAGATTGTAATTATTAAAAATTATTAAGTAAATCACACAGCATCTAGCTTTTGAATTAAATTACGATTGTGCCACCATTAGTTCAAAAATCCACAAGTAGTGTTGACTGACAAATTCATTAAAATAAATTTCATTTTTTTAAATGCCTGAAAAATCAAAGTTTTACATATGTATAATAAAAAAGAATAAATAAATAAATAACTAATTATTTTTCTCTGACAAGTTAATTTTAAAGCCGTTTAAAAAATTGAATATCTTGTACTTAAAATATGATTCACCCGGTTTTTAGCCACTGTTCGATGACACCAAAGCTCTAGAGTTATTGATTTTTGAAGCATCAGTTTTCGTCACTTAACGCAACAATTTCGACCATTGTTCTATAAACAGAGAGAGAGACACTTATAGAAGGTTCAATCGGCTTCCATTCGGATGCGAGAAGGATTGCTTTTTAGGATTGCTGATACACATAACGGAAATAAAATTTGCGATAATTGATTTTATCTTTCGACTTTTAATAGTTTATGCGTAGCAGATTACAAACACATATTCATGGTAAGCTAGCGTATGTGTCAAATATTTTACAAGTGGGGAAGTCCATGACTGCCAACAAATATTTAAAAATTTCACTCATCTAATCATACTCGTCCATCCTTATTTTCAATAGGTTACAGAAACTCATGACGGATACCAAATAGTCAGCTGAATCCTGAAAACTACCACTCGACAAACTGTTCTAAAGCGTGTATGGGTTCATATTTGAATAATATGAGCCCAAAATTAATACCAAAATATTTATTTCTCAACCTCTATTTTCCTCAAGCACATTCCTTTACAGTTCCTTTTTCAAACATTTAAATTTCACTTTCACGTCCAAACTAATAGACTTTTGATTGAAATCCTGCCATTAATGTTGTATACTTTTCTGACTTTCCCCTGACTTTGTAAACCTTTGTCTCTTTTTGAATTTTGAACTGATTTTGATTCTCATCCAATTTTTCGACAACCAGCTTTTACAATTGCCCAAAAACACTCGATTGGTCGAAGATCTGGGCAATTTGGAGAGTTAATGTCACGCGACACCACAACGATCTTATAACCCTCGTACCATTTCTTAGGCGCTGTTGAGTAGTGACAAGATGCCATATCGGGCCAAAACAAGATTGGTTGAGAATATTGTCTCTCAAGAGGAAACAGACGCTGCCTTTACTCTTGAATGTAAATTTCACTGTTTTTCAAAGGTGTATCGATCAAAATTTGGTCGACTTAAACGTGACGCATTTCCTTTCATCGTGCATTAAAAATTTTTGCACTCCCCTCATTTTGAAGATGTGTGCGTGTAGCATCATGCCTCTATTTTGATTTTGAGATTAGCACTTCAGTTATCAAAATGTCGTCGAAGGAAGAGAAGCAACGCATCAAAATTTTGCACATGCATGGCGAAAATCCAAACTATTCTCACGCCGAGTTGGCGGAAATGCTGAATGTGGCTAAATCAACTGTTGCCAACGTATTAAAAGTGTTCGGTGAACGTTTGTCGACAGCCAGGAAAGCTGGATCGGGGGAAATCGAAAGCCGGAGGCCACAGCGACGACAAAAAAGTTGCCCGCTGTTTCGAGTTTAACCCCAACCTCTCCGTCCGAGATGTCGCAAAGAAGCTGGGAGTGGCGCCTTCAACCGTGGATAGAGCAAAAAAACGAGCTGGACTGTCGACTTACAAGAAAATGGTTACTCCAAATCGCGACGATAAACAAAACACGTCGGCCAAAGCACAATCGCGAAAGTTGTACACGACGATGCTGACGAAGTTTGATTGCGTGGTACAGGACGATGAAACTTACGTCAACTCAGACTTTAAACAGCTTCCTGGACCGGAATTTTATACGGGGAAAGGTGCCAGATATTTTCAAGCACATTAAACTGTCTAAATTTGCGAAGAAATATCTGGTATGGCAGGCCATCTGTACCTGTGGCTTGAAAAGCAACGTTTACATTGCGACCAGAACTGTCAACCAGGAAATTTATCTGAGCGACTGCCTTCAAAAACGTCTACGGCCTTTCCTGAAACGACACAATTATTCCGTTCTATTTTGGCCGGATTTGGCATCTTACCATTACGAAATAAAAAAGGCCATCGAGTTGTATGCTGCCAACAAAGTTCAGTCACGGACAAAAACCCTCCCAACACGCCAGAGCTCCACCCTCGAGCAATATTGGGCCACCGTCAAGCGGAACCTTAAGAAGACTCAAAAAGCTGTTGTGAGCGAGAAACAGTTCAAGGCAAACTGGCGTTCTGCGGCGAATAAAGTGGACAAGGCGACTGTACATAATCTTATGGCAGGTGGTAAACGAAAGACCCGGCAATTCGCATTCGGTAAAAAGGAAGTTTAGCTGAATATTTCTCCTGTATTCTGTATTAACTGAACTTGAAAAAGAAAAAGAATTTGACATATTAATAAAAACTTTGATCGACTCACACACATTACTGTTTAACCAAAGTTTGATCGTAACACCCTTTGCTCGCAGTTGTTATGAATTGTTGGCTGATCTTTCGCATGCACAGATGGCTTACCTCACTAGATATTTTTTCGCAATTTTTTCCGTTTTCTGTTCCTCAAATTTAGGCTCCAGTTTTTGTTTATCCTTGGTGGTGTAGAATTTATTTCCATAAATTTGTGAAAAATCAGGCTATGTCTCATCATCCTGCACAATACAGCCAGTATGTTTGGTTAACACCGAATCATATAGTGTTTGGGTCTGACTTTTCGTCTTTTTTAGTCCTTTATCATCCCGACGAGGTTTCCTATGGGATGTGTATGCCTTCAGACCACATCTCACTTTAAAATACAGTACAGTTGACTTAACCACAGCTACTTTTTGAGCAACTTCTCTGATCGAAATATTAGACTTTCTTGTGTAAACTTTCAGCATCTTTCTCGACTTGCTTTATGCGTGTTTCCCTTCTTAGCTGCTTAGTCGGCTTTCGTAGGACTGTTTTAGTCTGCAGAAAATTGTTTGAAACTGTTTTATGTGACACACCAACCAAATTCACAAAAGCTTTCGGTGAAAATTTTGGATTTTCTAGCCATTTACCCAAAATAAGATTTCGACTTCCGGTTGCCGCGAAGCCATTTTGAAGACTGTAAGTTTAAAGTAAACTACATTTGCGCCGTTGCAAAGAAAAATGTCTCCACTGACAGTAAAACCATATCGAGCGTTAACTCGGATAAATGGTTTGACAAAGTTAGACCAAATGAATAAAGACACGCTTTACATTGGAAGTAATGTCAGTAATCAATTCCAGAGGTCTTTTGCCATACAACCTGATCTTCATCTACGGGTGTGTTAGTCCTATTTGCTCAACGGTAGACAAGAGTTAGTCTATGAACGGTTTTTAAATTTATTCACCATCCATACCCAAGTAACACTCCAAAACATGATTCAAACATAAAATTCATACATACTTTACACAGGATTGCAGCATAGAAATGATACACTTGAAATTTGTTATAAAACTTAAACAGGATTATATTTCTCACTAATTGCTCTTTATATAACAAGTCAAAGTATTAACCTTACATTGTGTTTAGCGAAATTCAAATCTTTCTCCTTTATATTTAATCACGGCTCGAAGACGCTTTTCAAAATTCTTGCAAGCCGCACGCACCAACTCTTCCGGCGTTTGATCCCAAATCTCACCAAACGTTTTATTTTTTTAATTATTCCTAACACATGTGCTTCAAGTCACCCGGTAAATTTTGCTTACACTACTGCTGAACTTCAAACCATCACCACAGAAGCACTTTGGCATCGTTCAACCCCTCGTTTGTCAGCTGGTATTTTACGAGGGCTTGCTCCATATACACGATCATTTTGTTTGTTCCAAAGTAAACAATTTTTAAGCAG
Organism: Aedes koreicus; assembly: GCA_024533555.2. Taxonomy (NCBI): domain Eukaryota; kingdom Metazoa; phylum Arthropoda; class Insecta; order Diptera; family Culicidae; genus Aedes; species Aedes koreicus. The sequence goes on along the minus strand of JAHHFK020002058.1, from coordinate 149,678 downwards.
CGCCCGCGATCTGGCAACTCTGTCAGCAATATTTTTGCGTGTAAATCCGTGAATCTTCTGCTTTTTAAAAGCCCCATATCCAAGGTCCCGTTTCAATATATTTTGCATGGATGTGTGGCTCATATTAATTTCATACACCATTTCTCTCGCTGATTTTCACTATCATGTGTCGCCCAGATTTCCTGCAGATTTCAGATCATACAACATAATCCGGAACGGTAGATAAATTCTACCGTCATGCCGTCATTCCCATTTTTTGTCGTTATTCTATTTTTATTTCAAGCTACATTGTATGATAAGGTGATGATAGTGACTATTTTTCGGAACGTTACACCATTCAACTGTCATAAGTTTTATAAATAGATAAAAAAATGTTCTCTAATATTACATGCAATTGTCATAATGAATGCAAATTCATCATCGTATATTTGAACTTCTAGAAACGATGCAAGTTTTAAAATTATCGTATTACACATAATCTCATCAAACACCAGATACATAAGAAATTTTAAGCATTACTTCCTACTTGAAATCTTGAATTAAAGCTTGCTTCAGATAGAATTGGAACAAAAACAATTGCCTGTATTTCAGTTATTTATTATTGAATTCAAGATCTTTTTTTATACAAATGTAGCGTTTTCTTCATACTTTTAAGAAAAAATACGGATAAAATTATTCGTCACGGTTTCGAAGGAATTCTCGAATTTTTCCTGTAACACGGCTCATTAGGCGGCGCACACCTTCTTCGTCCATCGTTTTAGCTATCTTATTCCACCAGGTCTTCATCTGATTGATGTCTTTGACAACCTTTCCCTTTGCCTTGAGTCTCCTCTTCATGATTGCCCAGTATTTCTCAATAGGGCGGAACTGGGGACAGTTGGGTGGGTTAAGGTTTTTCGGAACAACCTGGACCCCTTTCTCTGCATACCATTCTTGAACGACTTTGCTGTAATGACAGCTTGCCAAATCTGGCCAAAACATTACGGGATGGTCGTGGGATCGAATGAACGGCAAAATTCGTTTTTGGAGACACTCTTTTTGGTATAGTTCCGACGTCATTGTCTTATTTGTAACGAAAACTTTCGTTTTTTTGCCACAGCTGCAAATGCCCTGCCAAATCATGAATTTTCGTGCAAATTTGTCGGCAAAAACAAATTTTAATTTGGCTGGAACATCCCCCCGAGCCGTTGCCAAGTAAAATTTTTGACCTGGGATTTGCCCGAAGTCAGCCTTGACATAGGTTTCATCGTCCATCAGAAGACACCCGTCGAACTTGGTCAGCACCTGGTCGTATAGCTTCCGAGCACGGATTTTGACCACACTATTCTGTTTTATGGTCCGATTTGGCTGTTTGCTAGCTCGATACGACTTGATTCCTTCCCGGAGTCGAGTTCTCCTCACGGTACTATGGGCAGCACCGAATGTTCTGGCCAAATCACGGTCCGACAAATTGGGATTCCTCTTAATCGTCTTCAAAATCTTACCACGCAGTTTCCGGTCGACAGTTCCACTCCGACGATTGGCTTGAGGCTTCCGAATCGTCGTCAATGTTTCCTTATACCGTTTGATAACGCGCCATACGGTATTTCTGGGCAATTTCAGCTGTTTAGCTAGCCTAGATTCAGACCACAATGAATTTTCCAAATAACTGTGCACAATTTTTTCCCACCTTTCGGCTTCAATGTTGATTGTTTACAAAGTACAGTCGATTTGCGGAATGTCAAAAATACATACGTGAAGCTGACAAAATTCCCGACACGTGGGCGCAAAGAACTTCCAAATCCATCCACCAGGAGCGCCACAATATGAGCAAAAGTTTGTTCCAATTCTAAATGAAGCAAGCCTTAGTCGAAAATGGACACCAAAATAGAAATCTTTGGAGCAGACACTTTAGAAAACGTAAAGTCGATTTTCTGGTGAATATAAACAAAAAATAGCTTTCATAGTGGTAACGATGATGGCTCAATTGTTCCAGATTATCATCTGGACTCAAAGCAAGATCACTCCACCTTCATCTTATTTGTAATTTTACTCCGCTCTACATACTTCCTGCAGATTTCAGATCATACAACAGGATCCGGATCTGTAGATAAATTCCACCGTCATGCCGTCATTCTCTGTTATCAACAAGTTTGTTATGAAGGACGAAATGTTATTATTAGAAAATATATTCGTGACAAAATAGTGCCACTTTCCGGCGCCGGTAGTGTAGTGGTAAGCGTGACTACTACATGGCACACCAGTGGGTCTGGGTTCAATCCCAGTCGAGGTCGGTGGATTTTCTGAGGCGAAAAAAATCTGTCACGTCTTCCGTCAGAAGGGAAGTAAAGCCATTGGTCCCGGCTCAAGTGTTGATGAGTGCGATATGTAGGGTACAGGTTGGAGTCGTCTTTCTGGCGTCGGTGGTTGTCACCACGTTGAGAGGAAATAGGCCGACGGAAAATAAACGAACAAAAACGAGATTCCTAAATTTGTGCATGTAATTCGTACTGTAGAGTAGACACCTTCTGTGACCATCAAGAACCCATTTGAAATGAACAATGGCGTCTTTGAAACTGTGAAGCACACAGAGTAAATTTCCAACATGACGTTTATAAAACTGCAGACCGCCGGTTTACTGTTTTTAGTTTTTCGTGTCTGCAGTGCACTCTGCACCATTACGAACACTATGTTGAAATGTGGCGCTGTGAGCTTCTCAGTTCAAATGACGCAATCGCTCCCAAGTAGCCCACTACGATCATAATTAGTTGTAGTAGCTTGATTATGACTTAGCAAGTCATATTTATGTAATCTCAACTGAATGGTAACAAGTGTGCTACTAGGGCTCCTTTCAAAAATGTTCTTGATAGTCGCAGTTGACTTCTAATTCACAGTACGAATGACTTCTTGATGTAGAGCGTTGTTTTCATTTGGAATTGACACTAGCTAATCACAAATACGTTTTTTAAATGTTTTCTCCCTTCAAAACAAACGTGTTGCCACTATCTCTACACACACATGTCGTATGCCGAAGAAAGAAAAAGAAAAGCATATCGTCAAATTATTTTTTACAGGATGTTTCTAATAGCTTGACACCAACATGGTATATAAACATGTATGTTTGTGTATGTTGGTGGCGCTACAAAATAAGGCCTGATTCCCAGCAACCACTAAAACGATTTGGATGAATAAAACACCAAATGAAAGGTGTAGTGGTCCCATTGAACACCGTTGAATATTGTTGGAATCGGTTCCGAAAATATCTCAGAAACGCGTTCCAGTGCATATGGTTAGTGTATTATTAGCCTTAGTCACGTTGAACCCATCATGCGACGCCACAAATCACTTGAAAATTTAATAAGAACATCCATAGTAGGTATATTGAATGTTCAGAACCGAATAGGGCACATCCAGGTGTCATGTTGCGGGTTCCCCAGGGGAAGTGGTAAATCTCAGACTTGGAACAACATCCAGCATGCGACAACTCAAATCACTTCAGAATTGAAAAATAAGTGCAATTAAAGTTGTATAAAGTGCACGAGACCACATTGGTTACATCCAGGTGTGTTACGGGTACCCCACGGAAAGTAATCAGATTCTGTAATGAATCAAAACCCATCATTCAACACCTTATTTCGCATGCGAAATCTATGAGTAAGTATAATAGTGATTTTTCGGTTGAATATTTAAAATTAGGGTAGCCCTTTACCCTCTCACTGTATAACAGTTAATAGCATATTTTCTCGTCTCTCAACCACCGGATCATGTGCGATCGCCACAACAAGCAGATATATGGGAAACATAGCAGGAGAAATAAATCAGTATCGATCAGAACTACGCACAATACACTCCGTTCAGTTGCACCCCGTAGAAGTGAGTTTTTTTAAGTGTCCGAACAAGTGAGAAAAAATCTTGAAGAACAGTGACCGTTAAAATAGTGCGCTCTAGACTTGCCATTAGAGCTCATACAGTCCACTAAAGTTGTATGGCATTCCGGAACAGTGATTAAAGGGTGATACGGTCAAAATTTGGTCAAGGGAAAACGCGTGTAAATCGGTGAAATCGTTTATTTAACAAATCAAATTAAATTTCTTTTTCAAGTTCAATTAGTATAAAATTCAGGAAAAATATTCAGTTAGGCTTACCCTTTTCCATCCGAACCGGGCCTTACGCTTGACCCCTGCCATCAGATTTTGTACAGCCACCTTGTCCACCTTCTTCGCCGCAGAAAGCCAGTTTGCCTTGAACTGCTGCTCGTCCTTAGCAGTTTTTTTGGTCTTCTTTAGGTTCCGCTAGACAATAGCCCAGTATTTCTCAATTGGGCGGAGCTCTGGCGTGTTGGGAGGGTTCTTGTCCTTGGGAACCACCTGCACGTTGTTGGCGGCGTACCACTCCATGGCCTTTTTACCGTAATGGCAAGATGCCAAATCCGGCCAAAACAGTACGGAACAACCGTGTTTCTTCAGGAAAGGCAGCAGACGTTTATTCAAACACTCTTTCACGTCAATTTCTTGGTTGACAGTCCCGGAAGCTATGAAAATGCTGCTTTTCAAGCCACAGGTACAGATGGCTTGCCAAACCAGATATTTCTTTGCGAACTTTGACAGTTTCGTGTGCTTGAAAATATCTGCTACCTTTCCCCTTCCTTTTGCCGTATAAAACTCCTGTCCCGGAAGCTGCTTGTAGTCGGCTTTGACGTAGGTTTCGTCGTCCATTACCACACAGTCAAACTTCGTCAGCATCGTCGTGTACAGCCTCCGGGATCGCGCTTTGGCCGTCGTATTTTGTTTATCATCGCGATTTGGAGTCACTACCTTCTTGTAAGTCGATAGTCCGGCTCGTTTTTTGGCTCGATGCACGGTTGTAGACGATACACCCAGCTTATTTGCGGCATCTCGGAGAGATAGGTTAGGGTTTCGCTTGAAACTACCGGCAACTCTCTTTGTCGTCTCAGCGGCTTCCGGTTTTCGATTTCCCCCCGATCCAGACTTCCTGGCTGTCGACAAACGTTCCCCAAACACTTTAATTACATTTGTAACGGTTGATTTGGCAACTTTTAGCGATTTTGCCAACTTTGCGTGCGAGTAGCTCGGATTTTCGCGATGCGCGAGCAAAATTTTGATACGCTGCTCTTCTTGCTTGGACGGCATTTTGACAACTGAAGAGTGAATCCCAAAATCAAAATAGGAGCAACATTCTACACACACACACCTTCAAAATGAGGGGTGTTCAGGTTTTTTAAATGCAAAATTGAAAGAAATACGTCAAGTTGATATTGACCAAATTTTGACCGTATCGCCCTTTATATCAAGTGCCCATGATTATATTGGGCACCTCTGGACATATTCCTAATACCCCAGGGTAAGGGGCCAGTTTTGATCTTGGCCAAAAACCTGGCAATTAACACCTCAAGTCACATAAGAATTAAATAACGGGTTTAACGGTGGTGAATTCAAGTGCTCAGGAGCACATTACTCATATATGGAAAAAAATTCGAAACCTTCCGTGAGTTGGTCAATGACCCTACAGCATACTTTAAATTGAATTAAATTAGGAGAATAAGATCTCACCATAGGTGGATGAATCCAGGTTTTTTTTTTAAATTAAGCTTATATCAAACGTCAGTATATCAATAAATGTTGAGGATTGGATTTGAGACTATGCTATATCCCGACGAAACAGCTAAGCTGCCTGGCCTCTTTCAGATTCTAATCATCGACATTTACCCGACAAGATCCTAAAAACGTTGCAAAAATGTCATACCTCCAAAAACATAGTTTTCAATCCCTAGTATCAATTCAACAGCCTTTTGACATTCAGCTTGATTAATTGTTGTTTAATAACGACAATTTTCTATTTAGTTTTTAAACAGAATTCAAGTGTACAGGGTGAGTAGGAATTCCTGTCAATGAAGCATATGAAGCATTTAACATTTGCCTTAATTCAGTTCAGTTCAAATCTTCCTCCCTTTGCTATAAATTCCAGCCGCATGCGTTGTTGGAAATCATCACAGCTGGCACGCACGATATTTTAAGGCATGCCATAGCATATTTTGATCAAACGTTTGTTAGTTATTTCCACGGTTAGTCCTTTGGTATTTCCCAGTTTGCCAGCATGTAGCCCCATGCATAGAAGTCGAGAGAATTCAAATCAGGTAAAGAGGCAGGCCATTCTTCCGACGAAATAAAATGCGGAAAATTGTTCTCACACCAGCCTCGGTAGTTTTCGCCTGGTAGGACGGTGCAGAGTCTTGTTGGAAGCAGTATTGTGCATTCTTGTAGTGTTTCCGAAGGGAAGCAAATGGTTCATCGTGCCACTTGAACAGCTTCCGTCACCTTCGACTCTTGCAATCTTCTGAAATTCAGTAAAGCCATGCACCAGTTGTTTCTTGTATGGCTTCAGTCCAAGGTCAGCTTTCAAAACACTCCTGATCGTTGACTGTGACATTCCCAGTTCAAGGGGGCGACCCCGGTGTAGTGGTTAGAATCCATACCTCTCACGCCAAAGTCACGAGCTCAAATCTCACCCCCAGACAAGTTACGAAAATTCCCAAAGATGGTATGTTAGTGACAACGACGGGAAATGAACCAGCCAAGGGCTGAAAATCTCGATAATCAAGAAAAAAAATACATTCCCAGTTCTTTCGACCTGACTTACCAGGAATTCCGCCGAATTCACTCTCTCACTCTTTTGATGGCCTCCGGACTGCATTACTGGCAATGTGCATTACTGGCAATGTCTGGGTGGTATTTCCCAAGAACCGATTTCTTTGCAGCGTTTGATGGTGCGAAAGATGAATCTTTCGTGTATGCCAAGTGGTTTCGTATTTTTTTTAAATAGTACGCGGTCTAAAATGTTCCAAAAATAAACATCTAATCAAGGGAGCTTGACCATGATTACCACTCAAATGAATGAAACTTGCAAGCCGTGTTGATAATTAAATACACTCTAGTAGAAAAATAAACATGTCTGTGATTAATGCATCCAAAGTTACACATGTTGTAAAAATTCTGACATAAATTACCACTCACCCTGTACTGAGCATTTTTCTTTTTGTCTATTTTTTGCTGTTTCAGATAAGGCTTCTATCCCAAAACTCAGTCTAATATGCTGTAGTCAATTACATTTTTCATTGTAACTGAGTACACAATTGAGCAGTGAACGATATTCAACTCTTAGCAAAAGATTTTTGATAAAATCTTCAAAAATTACACAAGTTATAGTAAACAATCTATAAACCGATTTAAATTCAAATTGTAAGCAGCATATTGGATCTATGCGTGGATATGGCTTCATTTTATCCACAAGATTGCTTATTAAACGCATTATTTCAAGGTTAAATTGTTATTGAAAAACAAGGAAAATTGAAATTGACGTTTGACTTGTTCACTTTTTTAAATAATAATAAAACAACTGAAGCACTTTCTCAAACTATACCAAGTAAACGCAAGCAAATACCTTTAAATATCACTCTTGCTGTCAAAAGATAAGTTTCATTTCCTAAGATAAGTTTTTCTTGTGGAATTCAATGGAATTTGCTCGTGTTTACTAGTGACAGTTATTCTTTTATTGCATGCTCAGGCTTGACACAAAGTGTTCAAAGTTTGAAGTTTTTGAATCTGAAAAATGTTCCAAGGGAGGGGTGCATGAAAATTTTAAAATCGAAAAATTTGAACGCTTTGCGCTGTACGTTTCGTACATGGTTTGTTTGTAAAATTCGATGGTCACTTTTCCCACGTACATTTATTGCCACCCTAGTGTTAATGTGCCAATCAGGCTGCCGTTGTATGTACTGATAGGAAGTATGTTCGGTCACAAGCAGATATTGTTTATTTTATATAAAAAAAACATGCGTCGGACACATCAAAACAATGGTTGCATTTTTAGTAGTGAATTTTCAGAAGTTGATTAACATAATGGTGCTATATTTTGCAAGCAATGAAATGTATACTTAATAAACATTAAGCCAGAAATGCCTCTGCAATTTTTATTTTCTAAGAGAAAAGCTATAGGAAACTAAATGGGCCTTATTACCAGCCGTAAGACACCCGGAGTTTTCCAGCGGCTGAGTTCAACTTTAATCAACATACGTTATTTTCGAGTGAGCCATAAAGCATCGCTATTTCTAAGCTGGTTGCCTAGCAAAGTGGCTCTGACTGTTATTTTTATTTGTTTGATTGAATTTTCTGGAATGGCGGAAGTATATTCTCAGTTCAATAGAAACATATTGATAATAGAAACATATTTGATAATGAAGTTAATTAAATTTCACTTATTTTAGATACACTTTCGTTTAATCGGAAGGTACTGACAAGAAGAAAATGCCTTTGAACGACTCCAAATGTTAAAATAGTGCCTACAAATTCTTTTAGTCAAGGCTACGTTGAAGATCTACCTGAATACACTTATCTTGGCAAAACAGAATTACCTAAAGATTTTAAAAATGTTTGGCTTAACAAATTCGCCATGAAGAGTATGTTTAGCCCACCCCATCATAACTTTTAATTCCTGAAGCAGAGAATACATCCTTTACTGTTTCTCCTGAAGGCCAGCTGACGATTGTCAACAGAGCGACCCGGAAAGGATGCCATCCTTTGCTGCAACGACAAATTCCCTTCCTTCTTTGTGCATTGTTTCACGTCTCATCTCTTTTTTTGTTCGAATCATTGAAAAAGCGGCACCAGAAGTGTTTTCCTCCTACCAGCTCATACCAGACGAATGAGCTGAGGCAACTTCCGTCACTTTTGAAACTTCACTCACGTGTGAAGAATGATGAAACATGGATAGAGAAAATAAGCTTCCTTCGAAGCTGGAAGCTGCAATCAGGAAGCTTTCAATCTCTACCAACTGTGAATAGGTGGCCTGCAATGTCTGTTTTCTGTTGGATTTTCACATTCACGATATTTTACCCGCCTGGGATGCACCGAAGCGGATTCCTACAGAAAGCCTTGTTGCTTGTTAAGTTGTAGCAGATGAGCCCTTTGAAATTGAAAGCATTGTTCCAAATGGATTGTTTTCTAATCCTAAAGCTACAGGACAATATGCCAACAAAATGCCAGTATGGTTTGAACAGACATCACTCTTGTGTTTTTATAACACTTAAGTACGCTAATCTCACCCCCAGAACTGGAAATCTTCATAGAAAATTGAGAGTTAAAAGTAAAAAAATATGTGGATTTATTTGAAAGCAAAATTGTATGAGTCTAAGCTTGTCATTACAGTTATTTTGGTGAATATAACATACATACATATTAAATATTAGAGAAAACTAAAAAAATCTAATGTCGTCCATTTTTTCAAATCAATAACATGTATTGAAGTATCAAATATCAATCATTTCAAAACACAATTCATTGAAAGAACAACCCAAAAATACAAATGCGTGCACAATTTCTACAAGTCCACTATCTATTCCTATTGAAGCCACGTTATGTAGGAATTTTTATTTATGTTTAACGGAACATAAAGCTTATTTTTATTCATTAGATGACCCCTCATGCTTCTGAACGGAAGGCAAACTCTAATTTCCACTTGAATACCAGAGAACTTATTGGAGCTTATATTCAATTGCTCACCACTTTGCGAAGTTGTAGAAACGAACGTGAAAGTCTTGCGGAAATCCAATTAAAACTTAGCCATTTTCTTTCTAGTTCACGATGATTCAGTTCTTTCACTGTTTGTGCTCTTGGATAATTCTCCGAGTGGAAAAATGAAGCGCTTTTTTTTTATTCCGCACCCATTGCTCATCAATTTCACGGTTCTTTTATACACACCTCAATGTAGCTCTTTCATTTTTGGTACAGGCATTCTTGCTCTATCGAATTGATTAATCTGGCCTCATTAAGATCTCTATTCATTGATATTAATCGATTAGTTAGTGATTTGAAGTTAAGGGAAAAGTTTCAACAACATAACATATCGGCAAAACAACATATAAGAAACGAGCCACACAAAAATGTATTGAAGATAATGGCAGATAATAGCAAAACATATTGATTAGAACCAGCGTTGTTAAACTGAAATTTTTAATAATGTATGCGTGTACATCACCAATAGAAATTTACCTTTACAGTAACGTCATAGAAAGTTATCGTCACGTTGTTTGCAATATGTTCTTCACAAACAAAGAAAATAAGCCAAAACGTGTTTTATCATGGCAAACTTTTCAGTGAAGAATAAGTTTTTAATAAAGCAAAAAAATGGCATTACTCTTCGCGTTTTTTGGGTTGGATATTGGATATAGAATAATAATTATCTCGTAATTCCTTGGTTGGCATGGGTTTGGTTTGTTAACTCAAGACTGCAACAACCCATTCAAGACCGCTAAAAGCTCTTTCCGTAATGAACTTCCCATAAAAAGAGATTCAGTGCACAACTACTGCTCATCTTGTACAAACCATTTGATTCCCCTGGTGCATGTACTGAAACGTTGCTCGTTTGATCCTTATGCCGCAGTGAACTGCATTCCAGCCAAAAGCAAAGAATAAAGGACCATCGTTTCACATACATACTGCCAGCCAGAAGAGGGGTACCGTATGGAACCAAAATCCACTTTCTTCTTATTTAAGATGATTTGTTTTGCTGGATTTCTACTTCACGAACTTAAAAGAAAAAGGAGTACCAAATACACATTTTTTCCAGCATAAATAAAAATTTATTTTTAAATGAATCTGACGTAAACCTTTATTTGCAAATTTATCCAATATATCACTGAAAATTCTCTCGTTTTTTTTCATTGAAAATGTATAAAAATGTAAATCAATGAACAAACTTACGTTGAAATTTGCTGCACGTATCACGAACGAAGCGGCTAGTACGACTTCAATTTATGTCCTTTTTCAAATTTTTATGAATCGAAAACTGAACACTTAATTGTGCATGTCATGATGTCAATTTTACTAACAACACTTATTTATATTTTGTGTTACACAGTTTAAGCAGCAATTCACCGAAATGTTGTTTTGATGTGTTCTGAAAAAGTTGACCAAATCTATAGAGGAATCCAACTCGAAAAAAGAAGAAGACACAGAGTGGTGATACATCTGACAGCTCCCATGTTAAAGTATAGGACGAAAATCTTAAAATGCTTCTTAAAAATTCAAATGAAATTTAAATTAAAAGCGGTTTGTTGTATTATATAAGAAAAATCCAAAAGTGCACAATAGGGGCATTATTTTAATTTTATTTTTATTTTGCTGAAAATTTCTTTATTAAGTAGTTTTGGGTGTTTCTTACATCATACAACAAACCGCTTTTAATTAGAATTTCATTTGAATAGAAGCTAGAAGCATTTTAAAATTTTCGTCCAATACTTTTACATGGGAGCTGTCAGATTTATCATCACTCAGTGTCTTCTTTTTTTTTCAACCTGGATTCGTCCATTGAAATTAGCTACATTTTAAATAACCCTTGCCATGACCACTGTTGCCTGCTCAATGCAGAATTTTCGACCGCAATTGGCTTCCATCGTGGCTGACCGAAGGGCTAGTGCCCGTGGGATAGGAAATTAGGGATGATTAAAATAATATTGAAGTCTTCAAGTTCATCGTAAATGCCTGTATAAAGATAGTTTGGAAAATATGAAGGTACTGTTGATAAGATCATTCCTTCTTTCGTGTGCAAATTAATAGTCTCCCTGCTTGTCTGTGTTAATAATAATTTACCAAACAGGTCATTTTTCAACATAAAAGCTGTAAATTCACGTCACTTTATTACCATAACATTTTTGATTACCTTTTGGTTTAGAGCGGCCGCAAGTTGAGGATGAACTGTACACAAAATAAACAGTAAAATAATAATAATAAATAAACATTTACAGGGTAGGCCCAAATAAGAAACGCATGAAATAAAGACTGTATCTCCCACGAAAAGAAAAATAATTTAAATGTTTCTTTGTTATTCTGTTGCTTATATTTCATTGTTTATGTGTCCATATTTACATTTCGATTATATCGCCTTTAGCTTTAATTATTGCCCTTAGTATTTTCGGAAATGCATTACAAGCGGCACGCACCTGATTTTCGGGGATTTCGTCCCATAGCTTCTGTATGGTAGCTTTGAATGTTCCAATACCCATTGGTTTGAGATCTCGAAAGTGAGCTTCTATGATTCCCCAAATAGAGAAATCCAGAGGATTTGCATCTGGCGAAGAAGCTGGTCATACTTCCTTAGGAATGAAGTCTGGCAAATTCTTGGTGCACCATGCTTGGGTAATCTTTGCTGCATGAGATGGCGCAGAATCCTGTTGAAACACCCATTTGCGGTAACCGAACATCGTTTTGCAGTTAAAAAAATGCTTTTCTAGAACCTCTTTTACGTAGTATGCTTATTTACACCCTTATCAATGAAAAACAGTGGTAGACGACCTTCCGCAGAAATCGCTCCCCAAACCATGACCGAAGTATGATTTTGGAAGCGTTGAACTGCGCGAATTGAAGAAGAGATATCCTGAATACTCGCTGCATAGACCTTGTCATTTTGAGCGTTGAAACTTTGCAGCAATACGAAATTTTTCTCATTCGAAAGCACAATCATGGAATCACCGTATCGACGAAGTAATTCGCGACAACGAACGACTCTGTTCTTCTTGTTGACTTCCGAAAGACCATGATTTTTTCTTTTCTTGTACGGCACCAATATCAAATCCTCTTTGAGAACTGATCTGATAGTTTTCCTGGAGACGTCTATATCCTGAGAAAGTTTATATGAAGAACGACAAGTATTTCGGCAAATTCGCTCGCGCACCGTGCGCCTTTACAAGCCGTTTGGTACGTACACTGCGAGGACGACCTGGTTTTTTTCTTTGGATCGACGGTTCCCCTCGTCCTCCATATTCTCAACGGCCGGTCGATTAATGTGCGGCATATTCCTTCCTTCCGGGTCTCAGCCAGTATCTGGTTGGGACGCTTCCCGCCAAATGCAACTGCAAAATCCGTTGTCTTTTGAAATCCATATTTTTCTTAGGCACTTCCTGGCGACGGAATCTAGCGAACACTAGTTTGTTTACATATTAATCAGTCCCTCTTTAATATGCTTGCAACCAGATGGCTCCTGCGATGGCTAGAAGAATTTCACACTGAAACAAAATACTGCGTCACTTATTTGGGCCTTCCCTGTAAAGCCTACACCTCAAATAATTCACTATAAGGCCCTAGAAGCCAATTTAAACAATGACTTTTTACTTTGATCTCTCCCGAATCACAAAACTCTCACGATATTCAACTACAACAAAAGGTATATTGCAAACATTGATCTTCAAGACGCTGCTTTTATTTCACAATATTCACTAGAGATCTGAAGCCAATTTGTTTATATTAGAAAGTATGTGGAAAAGGCAGTTTTCAAAACATTTTACAACACTGTATAACAGAGAGTAGTTCACTCGGTCACTCTGTGTTAACACCCTCGGAAACACATTCCGACACACTTAAAACACCTCGCCTCAACAAGACAAATGTCTTTAATTTCTGGCACCACTCACACGCATGTTTACATGATTTTCAGCTGGTTGCTAATAAGTGTAAATTTTCAATTGTACTTTTGACAGCCATATTTAAATACAGAAACATATAGGGAAGCACCTTCCGGCACTCCGAAACATGATCAACACAAGCACAACATAAGAGAAGCTAGCAAGAAATAGCCTTTGAATAATAATATGTTGACTGACTGATCATCGCAAAGAAAGGGCCACCAAAACAAATTTCAAGTTCATGTTTTTTTTTCTCTTTTCTTTTTGAGTGGTGATGTACACTACTGCCACTACTCTCCATTCGTTACAACTATTGTAGTTGTTCATATTGGCAATTTGAATCATTTTGGTTTCTTCTCCAGGTTCTGGAAATTTCAAGAAGTAAAAAGTGTTTTATAAGCTTAACTGAATAATAATACATTTCTCGAGTACTTTTTCAAACAGACGTATCTGATTTTGTAAACAAAGAGGGGAATGAAGATTCAAACGTTATTTTTTGAAACCCTTAGCACTTTCATACAAACCAGGGCCACCAACACAAGGAATAACATTTCGCTAACATGATGATGATGCTACATTCTGTAAGGGTGCAGAGAGTTTTGAAAAGTTTACATTTGAATCTTACTTCCCCTCTTTATTCACAAAATCGGATACGTCTGTTGCCTGAAAAAGTACTCGAGATCTCGTACCGAGTCCAAAAACAACGCCAGTGTTTGTTCGAGGTTACGATGCAATACTGTTTGTTAGTAATTGTTGATTAATAATTACCTTTGTTTTTCCAACAAAAATTACTACCAAAATCATATGCATGGCAAACCTGAGCAGGTTTCCCTCTTTGTCTCACTTGGATAGATCCATGAATTTCACAGCCGCTCTCGGCCCTTAGTATTTGATGGCATGCAGGGCGCATGTGAGAGATTATTGGTGATATTCTCACAAAGAATTTTTGTTTCTCTGACTAAAAAATTCGAAACACTGTAACGTAACCAAACTTAATCAGCACGACTACGAAGTTATGGTGTTGTCATCAAATAGGAGTAAAATATAAAACTGGATTAAATTCATGTCAAAATTTCTCCAGCCTGGGCTCTAATAACAATTCGCATCCCCAATTTAACAATATTTCATTTACTCTTACCTACTCAAATTCAAACTAATCAGACGCTGCAATTTTTTATTAAGTCGGTTAATTTTTTATAAGTGTACCTTTTCAATAAAATTATTGTTTATTATGTAGGATACATGTTTCAACTCAATTTAATCGCCTCGGATTCCTTCTACTCACAAATCATGAATAAGAGCGCGTCCGGGTTTATTTGTCGTGTTTGTTCTTAGCTTCAAACATGATACGAACAAAAAAAAACAAACAAGGATATTGGTTTGAAATCAATAACCCTTTAGTAAAGTATACGTCTAACGTGACGTGTACCTAATATAAACAACATAAAAAAGAGGTCAATTCTTCTGCTTCATTTATAATATGCATGCTTGTCATCGTCAGTCTGGAGTAACACATTTCTGTGACTTTGTGCTACAATTCGAACAGTCAGAAGTTGCCACATAAATGAAAAGTATACTTTGAATCGTTTCCCTTCGATTGAAAGCTAGAAATCTAAAAGTGAATTGCAGTATATAACACCTGATGTTTGTGCCTTGATACTAACGTGAAACGACTTGGCTGCGAAATAAATGAGCAAAATATGTGATATTTTCACTAGGGGTCAAATTTAAGGTCTCACATGCAGGTCTAAAGCTTGAGAAAAGCCCTCTCCCAATTGGCAAGGTGAAAAATTTGACCTATGAGAGGGCCTTAACTCTTAAGATCGTTAAGCTCAAAATTTAATTAAAAACCCTATCGATAGTTGAAAATTGGTTCAAAAGCATCGCCAACAAATAAATTGAGATGTCAAACAAATAGTTCAGCGATTACTTCTAGATTTTTTTTTCCTTTACTAAAGAGAGAATTTCAAAGCTTTTTTAAATGAGGTAGCTACAAAACTTTTCCCCCTTGATGGCACAAATCCTAGGAAATACGATAATTTTACATGACAAATGTTTGATGACTTGTAAGTTCTAGCTCCACTAGAATTCAAGATGTATAAAAATTTCATTGTTTTTCATATTCGTGCCTTGAAAAATCTAAAGTAGCGATGCAAATGATGACGAACATTTTTAGATTTTGGTGACCCTCCTCTTAAAGATACCAGTTTTGCTACAGCACGGTAAGCCAATTGTTGCACTTCTTTTGATCTCTTACCTGAATGAATTTCTACCCTTTTCTGCCTATTTTCGCAGCTGGGTTGGTGCTTCATCGGTTCAAATTGCATCCTCCCATAGGAAAACTCATTTTCGCTAACCATCCGCCAGATGGTTGTGTTTTCCCAGCTGGTTTAGTAGTAGCCAGGACAAAAACTGAATCTGCCAACTATGCCAACAACATAAAACAGAAGCGCAACAGTAGATTCAGGAAATAAATTGACTACACCTTCCGTCGAGAATGAATATAGCTAGGTGTACCTACAGAGCCATTGCTTGCTCGTACTTCACCTTGTTGATATTGCCTAAGAACTGCTAGCTATATCCGTGGTATTCACCCATCCAAGGTTGAGTTGAAGTCTGTTTACTTTGAAACAATCATGGCTTCAAAGAATAACAAAGAAATGTGAAAAGCAAAGATCTTCCCTTATTAATCCACACAGCCATTAGTAGTTACTCAATTTTTCATCTGGGTTCGGTTCACATGTACACAAAGTTAATCAATTTTGCTTTCTTCTGAAGAACGAAACATATTTCTATTAGTCGTAGCCATAGTTCTGTCTACAAAATCATAATATCTGTATACAATCGGTACATACATTTATGTAAAAATATTTTTTACGTCCTTGATGAAATAAATCAATCAACAAATGGAGTGCAACTTAACTTTTTGCACGTTTGACTTTTTACTTACTCACTGAGTTGATTCCATACAATGATTGCGCAACGACGCTGTGAGGTTCTCTTTGCAAGTAAATTCAGCACGATCAAACGGTGCACAGAGGGAATTTTCACAAGAAATAGGCTCATCATTCTCTGCCGCTTGAACCATAAATTGTATCATAAAAATGTCAAACACTGTATTCTGCATATGTGCATCACTATGAAAAGTAAATGTTTGAAGCTTGTTTTAACTCAAACTCCCATTTGTTCTGTAGTTAATAACAATTGAATAAATGAATTAAGGCTGAGTCCCGATTCGCGAATTAATTTTAATTTTCACTTTAACTTGACAGATGGAAAAAAATCGATTGAGTCTAAGCTACTCGAGCTGACTTATTTCTGACAGACGGAACTCAATTTTGACAAACATCTTATCGAAAGTTTGTTGATCAATCACAAAGGGATTCTTATCGATTAATCGATTATTTTACATCTGTCAAGTTTAAGTAAAAGTAAAATTATTTCGCGAATTGGTACACAGCTTAAATCAACACATGTGATCTGGTTTAGCCAATATGGCATTGCTTCTGGTAACAATGTAGGAAAGTTTGGGGTCAAATAAGACAGATATTTTATTATGCTTGTTGTAAATACGATTACTCACTTGTTTTAATTCACGTCATATTCACTTATGAATAGGTCAATAGGTTTTTAAAACCACAATCTGACCACTAAATGCCATATTGCGTAAGTGTAATGAAATTTGCAGACCAAATTAATTTATATGAGAAATACTCCAGATAATGCAAACAAAAATGTTTAAGTGCACGCACTGATTTAACTAATAGAGATTAAAATTCTTGACATTCATACCAGGGGAGCATATGCTACCACTTGTGGATCGAGCAGCAGACAATTACGAGCATTTTTGATGCAAAACTCACACTGTGCGCTGGTAGCAAATGGAACTGGGACACTTACCAGTTTTCTTTATAATCAACTTTAAACCAAAAACAAGTGCACTTCAATCAACCTAGCTACTGATGTCTTGCAGTTCGATTTTTAATCCAACTTACCTAATCAATTTCCTGCAATAAAATTTGCACTCCGCTTATTTTTATGAGAGCCAACATTATAACCCAGTAAAAGAAGAGCTCAACCACAGTTATTTTGAAGTACTCCAATCAAATTGAGAGTGTTTGTTTGGGTAGGTGAAAATAAGATGCCCACCTGCACAGAGACAAATTTGATAGTAAATTTTACCATTATTGGGGGTTAGGATGACTATTGCAGTATAGTGGTCTTGGACCCTCTATGATCATGGTCAAAACGACCATTAAACATAGTTGATACAACATTTGCCATAGTGTCGGAATAGTCCTTGATACCATGATCATAGTCAAAAAGGCCATGATTGTGGTGAATTCGACCATTTTCATGGTTATTGTAATCATTATATGCGTTAGTCATCCTGACAATGATTTAATTATCGGTATAACGATACAATTTTTCTCAGAGTGTTATGAAATTGTGCACAGGCATAAAAAAAGTGTAACATTTTGTACTTGTGGAATAGTTAAAATTATATAAACAAGTCCACTTAACTTATGAAGAGGCAATACAAAACAGCACAGAGCAATGACACGATTTAGTCAACCACCGAAGTGAAAACATTTTCTTTTCCATGGAACTTTCAGTTTTAAGAACGATTACCTGATAAATATTGGGCCTAGTAAAAAAAGGCACGGATTTGCGAAACCAGAGCCGGTGGGTTCGATTTCTATTGCGAAAAGTTTGCGGGACTTTCTTAGACTGACAATGACATTGTACTTGCCACATAATACAGTGTGAGTGATAATTCCTGTTTTTTAAACACGTGTAACTTTGGATGGGTTAATTACAGACATGTTTGCATTTTTTTTCTTTAAGAGTGTATTCAAATGGCAGCAGGGAAAATGCACCCTTCTTTTTGGGGAAATGCTCCTTAAACTTTGGAAAAATGCTCCTTAGATGCGTTTGCCCGGTATAATTCAATCGGAGGTATTAACTTTCTGGTTAGCGCTTGCCGGGTGTTTTGACGGGTCTTAAGTTTCTTCAAAATTGTATAACGCAATCATCAAGGTAGTTTTGACGGAAAAACTTTACAACTTTACGCTACAGGATCACCACAAACAGCAAAATGATCGGGTGTATGCAGCACGTCTTTCTGATATTCCTCGTGGTAAACTAGCTGTTCAAAGGTTCCAGAATGTTTCAAGGGTGATGGTCTGGGGATGTTTTTCCAAAACTGTGAAGGTCCCATTGCTGTTCATTGAATCTGGTGTTAAAATCAACAGTAAACATTACACCGATAATGTTTTGAAGATTCATTTGCTTCCCTTCGTCAAGAAACACTAAAAGAATATATTATATTGCTTCCAACAAGATTCACCATTGCCCCACCAGGCGAAAGCTACACAGACTTGATGTGAGGAAATTTTCCGAATTGTATTTCCGTCGAAAAAATGGCCTGCCTCTTCACCTGATTTGAATCCTCTCGACGTCTATGCATGGGGTTACATGCTCGGGCAAACTGGGAAACACTAAAGGACTAACTATGGAAACTTTTAAGAAACGTTTGGTCAAAATATGGAATTAGACAGTCGCGAGCAGCGGCGCAATATCCAAGCTATTTAGCACCTGCATTCGGAGGAAATGCCAATGCAGCACCAGAGCGTCTGTTCTCCAGGTTAGGAGCGGCTCAAAACAGCGTCTGTTCCCCATGTCAGGGGCGGCTGAATCACCGTCCATGTGCCAGCGTGGGACTCTAAATTCAACTGGGCACTATGGTCCTCCGGAAAGTAGGGGGTTGGTGTCAGGCCCTGCAAGCCAGCCGTAAAAAAAAGCAAGCACAGGAACATTTACAGCAGAATACGACCCAGAACAATCGGCGAGGACCACAGCGACGAAACAGGACTAGCGATTGGAAACTCGGTACGTGGAACTGCCGATTGCTCAACTTCGTCGGAAGTACCCGCATACTCTCCGATGCACTGAAGGATCGTAAGTTTGGCATCGTAGCGCTGCAGGAGGTGTGCTGGAAGGGATCCATGGTGCGTACGTTCAGAGGTAACCATACCATCTACCAGAGCTGTGGCAACACCACGAGCTGGGAACAGCTTTTATAGTGATGGGTGACATGCAGAAGCACGTGATCGGGTGGTGGCCGATCAATGACCGAATGTGCAGGTTGAGAATCAAGGGCCGGTTCTTCAACTTCAGCATTATCAACGTGCATAGCCCACACTCTGGATGCACCGATGATGACAAAGAGGCATTTTACGCGCAGCTCGAACGTGAGTACGACCGCTGCCCAAACCATGACGTCAAGATCATCATCGGGGACCTCAATGCTCAGGTTGGCCATGAGGAGGAATTTAGACCGACCATTGGAAAGTTCAGCGCTCACCAGCGAACGAACGACAACGGCCTCCGACTTATTGACTTCGCCGCCTCCAAAAATATGTCCATTCGTAGCACCTACTTCCAGCACAGCCTCCAATATAAGTACACCTGGAGATCACCGCAGCAGACAGAATCGCAAATCGACCACGTTCTGATCGATGGACGGCACTTTTCCGACATTACCGACGTCAGGACCTATCGTGGCGCTAACGTCGACTCCGACCACTACCTGGTGATGGTAAAACTGCGCCCAAAACTATCCGTCGTAAACAACGTACGGTACCGACGCCCGCCACGGTACAACCTAGGGCGGCTGAAGCAACCGGATGTCGCCACGGCCTACGCGCAGAATATCGATGCAGCGTTGCCGGATGAGGGTGTGCTCGACGAAGCCCCTCTCGAGGACTGCTGGAGGAATATCAAAGCAGCCATCAACGACGCAGCAGAGAACGTCGTCAGGTACGTTGAGCGGAGTCGAGGGAACGACTGGTTCGACGAAGAGTGCAGGGAGGTTTTGGGGGAGAAGAACGCAGCGCGGGCAATAATGCTACAGCACGGGACCCGGCAGAACGAAGAGCGTTATAAACGGAAGCGGAAGCAGCAGACCCGCCTATTCCAGGAAAAGAAACGCCGCCTGGAAGAAGCTGAGTGCGAGGCGATGGAACAGCTGTACCGTTCCCAAGAAACACGGAAGTTCTATCAGAAGCTCAACACGTCCCGAAAAGGCTTGGTGCCGCGAGCCGAAATTTGTAGGGATAAAGATGGGGGCATTCTGACAGACGGCCGTGAGGTGTTCGAAAGGTGGAAGCAGCACTACGACGAACACCTGAATGGCGCAGAGGACGCGGGCGTTGAAGTCCAAGTCGGTGGGAGAAATGACTACGTCAGCACAGCAGAGGATGGGAACGAACCAGCTCCCACGCTGAGGGAAGTTAAGGATGCTATCCAACAACTCAAGAATAACAAAGCAGCTGGCAAAGATGGCATCGGAGCTGAACTCATCAAGATGGGTCCGGAAAGGCTGACCATCTATCTGCATCGGCTGATAGTCCGAATCTGGGAAACAGAACAGCTACCGGAGGAAAGGGGTTATATGCCCTATCTACAAGAAAGGCGACAAGCTGGAGTGTGAGAACTACCGAGCGATCACAATCCTAAACGCTGCCTGCAAAGTGGTATCCCAGGTCATCTTCCGCCGGCTTTCACCAAAAGTAAATGAGTTCGTGGGAAGTTATCAGGCCTGTTTCATCGACGGGCGCTCGACGACGGACCAGATCTTTACTGTACGGCAAATCCTCCAAAAATGCGGCGAATACCAGGTCCCGACGCATCATCTGTTCATCGATTTCAAAGCGGCGTACGACAGTATCGACCGCATAGAGCTATGGAAGATTATGGACGAGAACGGCTTTCCCGGGAAGCTCACTAGACTGATTAAAGCTACGATGGACGGTTTGCGAAACTGCGTGAAGATTTCGGGCAAACATTCCAGCTCGTTTGAATCACGCCGGGGACTACGTCAAGGTGATGGACTTTCGTGCCTGTTGTTCAACATTGCGTTAGAAGGTGTCATGCGAAGAGCCGGGCTCAACAGCCGGGGTACGATTTTCACTCGATCCGGTCAGTTCGTTTGTTTTGCGGATGACATGAACATTGCCGGCAGAAGATTTAAAACGGTGGCAGAAATGTACACTCGCCTAAAACGCAAAGCTGCAAAAGTCGGACTGGAGGTGAATGTGTCGAAAACAAAGTACATGCTAGCAGGAGGTACCGAGCGCGACAGGGACCGCCTAAGCAGCAGTGTTACGATAGACGGGGATACATTCGAGGTGGTGGAAGAATTCATCTACCTTGGATCCTTGCTTACGGCTGACAACAACAAAAGCCGTGAAATCCGAAGACGCATCATCAGTGGAAGTCGTGCCTACTACGGGCTCCAGAAGAACTTGCGATCAAGAAAGATTCACCCCCGCACTAAATGTACCATGCACAAAACGCTGATAAGACCGGTTGTTCTCTACGCGCACGAGACGTGGACGATGCTCGAGGAGGACCTGCAAGCACTTGGTGTTTTCGAACGCCGGGTACTTAGTTCGCCTCGAATCCGGCCGGTACAAGAAGGCGTGGGGCACAGCGAGCACGATGGGCGGACCAGGTTCAACAGGATCTGGCGAGTGTGGGTCGTCAACGAGGTTGGAGAGAGGCAGCCATAGACCGAGTATATTGGCGAAATGTTGTAGATGAAGTCATATCGTAATCCACGTATCCACTCACCTTATATTTTTAAGTATAAATGATGACTTTAAAAATAAGACAAAGACTCGAAAGCTCTCAATTATAAAACGGTGGGATGAGACGGGACGGATATGGAAGTCATCTTTAGGGGTAAGACGGCCGGTGTAAGACGGCCGGTGTAATTTAAGAAATGGAATATTGAACTTAATATTTCTTTAAATCTAGCAGTTGCACACTCATGATAATTTGTTACAGAAACATGATATCTTTGTTCTTCAATTGGTTTTTGTGGTAATTTTATGGAAAATTATAATGTTTGATGCAAGAAGATATCGTTTTTTAATGAATTTTTTTTCTTTTTTTATTGCTTGATAATCATTTAATTATGGAAAGTTGCAATTACATCATGAGCATTCTTATTAAACTAAAGGAATTTTTAATTTCTGCATTACTATCACCTCTATTTATCTACTAGCAATTAAAACAAAAATCTGGAAATATTAAATTTCTTTATGAGTTATTTATTTTTAAATCTGGAAATAAACAGAATCTGCCAACTGTGCTATCCCAGAAGTCCTTGCTACATGAGGTAGGAATCAGAGTGAACTCTATGCTACGCTGTGCTATTAATTTGATGTTGGCTTTCGGATTCAGGTAAACAAGTTTTCATTAGAATTAATAGACAGGAAAAAGTTCAACTTTTCATAGATTATTTCCAAGTTTAGATGGACATTTATGATTTTTCAGTCAATGGATTTTTTCTAATATTTTATTGCATCATTTGATTTATTTTATAAATTCATATATTATTGCGTACTATGTATTTTTGAATTATTCATGGAGAATGAATGTTTTTCCATGAGATGTTTCTATTTTTCACTGATTCATAAAATACTTGTATAGACAATTTTGGTATTCAACATTACTTACTTACTTACTTACTTTCTTATGGCATTAAATATTGAAGAATTAAGTTTTATTAATAGAAATTATTATATGTTTTATTCCAATGTTGCACTATTAATTGAAAAAGATCAATTTCTGGATAGATTCAATTAAGTTATGAGAATTATTGTTAATCTACTCCTATTGTTCAAATGAAGACTTTAATGAAGACTGTTTTTTTTGTGATTTGTTTTTGTTTTTTTTTAGTCTGGTTAAAACTAAATAAAAAAAAATCAGATACTCTTCAGCACAAGAATAATGACAAACAAAAACCCAGATGAAAAAATAAAACATGGCCTGAACACACAAAAAAAGGGAACAAAATAGGGATGAGAGCGTAAATTGTCAGTGTTATGATTGCTTAAAAAAGAAAGGTATTGTTATATTATTCCTAAATAATGTTGCAGATTCATTTTCATTTTTTTTTGTTCGCTACAACACTGCTCACATAACATTCTGATAAAAAGAACTTTTTGTTATAATTATTCTTTTTAGAAATATCTCTTCACCGACCATCATTAGTTTTACAAGAACAAGTTATCAAATTTAGTTTAAAAAAAATTAAACCTACTAAGTACAATGTGAATGAGTGTAACGAACTTCAAAACAGAAGAAAAATGGTTATATAGCAGTTAAATATTCATATCTATTGATGCCTTGACAATCCTGCATATCATTGATACACTGATACCATCTTTTCTTATCCAGGTTCCAGGGCGCTTTGCATAGTGCTGTAATCGTAAAGAGAGAAAAACACTCTTGAAAAAAGAACCGAGTGTACCACGGAAGTACTCAACTGTTAGTTGAGAAATTGCCAAAACGAAGCATTTCTGCCACAACACGAATGCAAACTTGATAGGTTAATTTTGAACATACAAAGGGGAGATTGATAATATTTTTGCCTTTGTAGCGAATCAATTGGGCCTATCGATAAAAAAAATATCGTCGTTATATTTGTCTTAGGTTAACACGTCATCTGATCATATGGTAAAAATTTGTACAAAAATGATTTCATTGCACATTTAATATAGAAAACCCATTCGCCGACATTGGGGAAATAATGGTGACAAGCTGGAAATTCGAAGCAAATTAGGGAAAATAAGGTACAAACTTGAAATTCGAGGGAAACCAAAAATATGCATTTTCATTGTCTAGATTGCATACCAATATGATGAAATTACAAGGACAGATTTTAAACAAACGATGCAATGCTAGATTCGACCCCATTCCCTAATGTGTCGGGAATCCATAACAAATTTGATTCAAATAATGATTGGAAATAATACCATAATCTTAAGATTACCAAAACATAGTTATCATTTATTTAATTAACATCCTCTTCAGCTAGCAATTTGCAAGATAAGGTTTGAAAAATAAGTTTTTTTTTTCATTTACCTTTTTGCTAAAATTTGGAGCTTAAGGCTAATTTAATTCAAACCACGGTTTTTGTTGCGAACATTTTCACGTGAAAATTTTTAATTCCTGCAAAAACTTTGTTCAGGAGCACATTTTTCTACTAAATGTTAAGAAAAACACATATCATATCGCCAACTTGATGGATGGTTTCCGAACTATGTGATTGAGAAAATTGATGGACCATAATACAAAGAAATAGCGAACCCACCGGCAGTGTTTCGTTCCGAAGTTTTAAATTTTGTCCCGCTGAATTAAATTTCGAACTTAAAATGCAGTAGATGCAAAAAAAATCCGCACACGAAATCTTCGTCGCGCAATTTTTTTTTCTTTTTACCCGAAGATACATACCTTTCAGAAGGTGTGCAGTAGTGCCATTACGAATATAGCAAGGGATGGAAGCAAAATGTGGCAGTACTAGCTCTGCTGCTCCTACTATAAAAGACAGACGTATGTACGTGTATACATAAACAAAGAACTACGGAGCAGCAAACTGCAGCTAGAAAGAAATCGACTAGCAGAGCAAGTCTTGAAATGCACTCCAGAAAACGGGATTGCAACTCACTTTGGTTATCATTTCCTACATGCATCCTGTTATTTAATTTGAATAAGAGGAACCACTCCCTCTCGATCTTTCAGCGAACGAATAAAAGGGAACTGCTTGGTATAAGAAGCTCCGACTCAAAAGGTTGTAAATACTGCTTTTTTCTCCTTAGAATGGAGGTACTAATCTCCATTGCAATTTCATTTGTTGACACATACAAGCCATTATTCAAACATTATCTAATTTAAATGGTTATGGTAACTTATTGAAGAATAATTAGAGACATTCACAATTTACTTTTATTTTTATTTAGCCGAAATTTGTTTTACTGTAACCTGCAACCAGTGCACAGTGGTCCAGTAAGCTACTTTAGGCGGACATGAGGTTTTCAATGGAAATTTGTGGTTTTAGAGCTTTGGTTACTTCTAAGAACTTGTTTCAAACATGTTGTACTACAATTTGTATGAAAGTAATTTTTTCTTGCATTAAACGCAAGAGTGGCGTGTACGCTAACTTTTTTATGAGCAAATATCGTGAGATGGTGTGTCGGGCAAAGTTGTAGGAATTGTTATTATAAAAAATTTTGTAGAACATATTTTTTTTCTAGCTTCAAAGCCTACTGCGATAATTCCGAATTTTAGTAAAAAATCGTTTTTCGACTAAAAGTCCTTCATTTTTAAATCTTACCAGCTTGCTATAATCTACAACGTTGTTTGTTTTGACATTTGCTACAATGTTGCTGAATACACCATAGTTGAATTTCTTCTTGTTTTCATATTATAGTAAATTTTCAGTTAAATTTACGCCATACTATAGGCCTCACAACTTGAAATGGAGCACCTGAAAAAAATATGGCATACCATGACTTGATTCAACATACGTACGTTTAAGGAGAATTTGGGAGAGATGATATTTTTCTATCTTTTTCAAAGCTACTTTCTGTAACATACAGTTTTCAATAAAAATATACGTAAGGAGTTCAAATAGAATCAAAACACACATAAATCATGGCTATCTCTGTTCAGTATATGACAACTACGACGTGTTTTCATAGAAAAAGGCTCTTTTATTAAGTTTCGAGCTTCTTCAGGTAAATCAAACTGTGTCTCACCACGAGTTGTACGTCTGTTGATAAGTGAGATTACGGGATCGCAGGTGAGAAGAAGGCGCTTGAAAATGTCTTTCAAGTTGACAATGCGGTTGAACTTCATTGCATGCCGTTCCCGAAATTTCCTTATGCACTTATTCCTCGTTTTCTGGGCTTCCTCACTCAGCATCCCTAAAGGCAGTGCGGCAGTCCTGATAATATCACTACCGTGTAATAGTAGCTTATGCACTGTAGGAGAAAGCACATACCAATCGGTCAATTCTCGATACATCTTAAATGTATCTTGAGCAAATTGACCAAAAGCTTCTGCTTCAATTTCTCGGTTCAGGTTGATGACTTTTAGAAGGGTTGTGAATTTCAATAAAAGGTTTTTATCGAGCCCTGTGATTTCGGCAACTGCATTTACTTCGCTGAAAAATCGGCGAGCTGTGTTCCCATCGTTCGAATTGCCTCCTCCTGGAAGTGGCTCATTGAGTCTCAATCCCAACCTTTCTTTGAGAGCCTGCCGGATTGACATCTGGCGGCTCTTCAAGATCGCATTGTCTTTACTGACACGCCACGAAGGCTTAGGCTACCCCAACAAACATCGGTGTTGAATTAGAGCTTGTTCAAGCAAATTTGGAGAAGCTATTCAACTGTTTCTTCTAGAATGGCTGAATAGCTTCTCCAAATTTGTTTGAACAAGCTCTAATTCAACACCGATGTTTGTTGGGACGTCAACCGATAGCTGATATTCAAAAATAGCTCCATGGTTCGTATTTCAGCGTGAAGAGGAGAAAACACATGCTTCAATATAGCTGGGGCACTACATGTTTGATCTTCAAAAGAGTCATTCAATCGCTTTCCCGACCGCAAACAGATGTAACATTGTTGTGAATGAGTTTCTGCCACGTCATTCATCACCTTCGTATCAAGCATTGACAAAACAAGCTTCGCTGAAATCTCCACGTTTACACCTCTGATATTCGCTTTCGTTGGCTTCAATTTTTTTAATATTTTCCTCCATTTCGCTAATCTCCTTTCTTGCCAGCTACGTATTTTCTTTACAGAATATCAGTTTGATTGGACGACAAAGTGATACTGAAGATGGGAGCTCATTATTCCAAATCACTTCTTCGTTTTCGTCTCCGAATGGCTCGGATCGGAACCAAGGAAATTGCAAAAATATGGGAATCACTATATTCTTGCAGCTCACCATCGCTATCCTCGTCGATAAATACCTGTTTATATCTTTGGAAATCAAATGGTTTTATTGAAATGCAATTTTATGATCTAGTTTTGTATAATACCTTGAATGGTTACTGCTGCCATCACAGCCCCGCCCCATTTGAAAATAACTTGAATCAAATCATCGTGATCAAAATCTATGTCAAGGAACATTACGAGGCGTTGAACTGTGTGATTTATTAGTGATTGCAGCGAGACTTGGGCGCATGATGATTTTACCGAGATTCCTTTTGTCGTCAAAAAAGAAGAAGTGTAATTAAGAAATTTCGACAACTTTTTAACCATAATTTTCTGAACGTCAGAGCGAAACACTTTAACCGTTTTTGTGATGTAACACAATCAGTATCAATAATGGAAAACCGTTGACGAAGAAAATTGTTAAAATATTCAATTTTTTTCTTTTCTATGAGAAGGTTTGCCAAATCTCGGCGTGACACTTCCATGTTGAAAACTCACTATAAAATGATTTTTTTCCCTATGACTTCTTTGATTTCAAAAATTAGCTAATTGAAAAAATTAGCCTATTGAGGCTTTTTCTATGAAAACACGTGGTAGTTGTCATACATTGAACAGAGATAGCCATGATTTATGTGTGTTTTGATTCTATTTGAACTCCTTACGCATGTTTTTATTGAAAACTGTATGTTACAGAAAGTAGCTTTGAAAAAGATACAAAAATATCATCTCTCCCAAATTCTCCTTAAACGTACTCTAAAAATGAAGGACTTTTAGTCGAAAAACGATTTTTTACTCAAATTCGGAATTATCCCAGTAGGCTTTGAAACTAGAAAAAAAATATCTTGTACAAAGTTTTTTATAATAACAATTCCTACAACTTTGCCGAACATACCATCTCACGATATTTGCTCATCAAAAAGTTAGCGTATACGCCACTCTTGCGTTTAATGCAAGAAAAAATTACTTTCATACAAATTGTAGCACAACAAGTTTGCAATAAGTTCTTAGAAGTAACCAAAGCTCTAAAACCACAAATTTCCATTGAAAACCCCATGTCCGCCTAAAGTAGCTTACTGGACCACTGTGCAGTGCTGGCAGATGTGCTCGTAATAGCGATGACTAAAACACTGTCACGTGCTATCACTGACGAAGAAATCGATCAGATTCAGAGCTGGAAAGCTTCGTCATCGTTTTATCGCTTGGTGAGATTTTCAAACGCATTTCTTAATAAAAATCGAAATTCATTTTTCATTGAAAATGACATTTGCCAACCCTGCCTGCAACCATGACTACAGACAACATGTTTGAAAAGCTACTAAAGAGAATGGCAATCTTCTCTTTTTAATCTTCCCCATGTTTCTCGGAGTTGATACCCTTATTCAGTTTTGTAATACACAACAAAAGAAACAGCATAAGCTGTTTGATGATTGTATGAAACTTACGTTTTTGAGTAAAGTTAGGCTGCATAATTTTTATTTTTATTTTTTACTGGTGTATAAATTATTGAGTCAAAGTATTTTTGAATGTCCAATTAGTAACCTTCATTTTCTATGAAGCTGAAACTAACATAGCTAATGCAGTCTAACTATACGCCGTAAACAAGTTATCTACAGCGAAATATTCCAAAAGTTCATAACAAGTTCAAAATCTCCAGCTGGAAAACGATTTCAAGCTATTCTTTTCGTATTTTGTTTATTTGTTAGGCTATTTGATATTCAAGTTAATTTTCCGGTGGACGTATATGGTAACTAGCTTCTACATTTTTAACCTGCATTTCAAATGCAGCATGTCTGGAATATAAACTACTCATGTGGTTATAATCCTAGACATACAGGACGGGTAAAGCTGCCCGAGTAGAGTCTAACATCATAAATATAGCAATTCGAAAACTTATTTTGATATCAACATTACGTCGAAATCCGAGTTTGATTACACGCCACAATTGTCACATTTAATATAAAATTTAGTTTTCATCTTACTGTAATCTTAAGTTCACTTTTATTTGAGAAAAATAGTTTTGTTTTCATTGTATTGACAAAACACTCAAGTGAAATACTCATTTTGCTATAAACAGGAAAAATTATACAGCAAATTGGCTATTCAATTTGCTCTCACTTATAGCAGGCTAAGTTTTAATTTTGATGTCTCAGGAATACATTTTTGCTATCACTTTTGATCTTTTAACCGCTAAAACGACCAAAACGACAGCAACCTGAGTAATCATTATAAACAACATCACAACATCATATTTAGTTTTCTATTTGATCTCAGACCCTACTCGGGGGTCATGCTATTCACGTAACCACCAATACTTTGAACGGTCCTGATTAAATGGGTACCTTCTGATAGCCTCACTCCATCATGACTGAAATATCAATTGCACTTCTACCTTCTAAATAAAGAATAGTTAGAGTCTCATGGCAAATCACATTAATCACATAGTCACTAATTGCCGATTTAATTTCTTTCTTATGTTATAAAAAAACACTTGCATGTATCGGACTCAGGCCAACGAAACGGTACCTACTGGAATTGATACCAGACCTACTGGGGTGAGTGGCAACCACTTTTACCAGATCGAACTCGATTAACTCAGTAATCTAATTTGCTGCACTTTGTGAAGCTAAACATTATAAGTACGGAAGCTTTCAAAATTTATTAGCAAACAAAAATGTGAACAGTTTAATTATATGTCAAACCTTGAACAAAGGACAAAGAGTATCATAACTAAGGCACTCAACCTTGTGAATTTTTTGATCGGTTAGGTTAGTCTATATTCCAAATGTATTGTTTACCAAATTCAATTAAAATCAATCTAAAAGCTACTTAAAATACAACTGATTTATTGATGATCACTACGAGTGCTATAGTCTGTTTTATTAATAATCACAGCACCACGTTAAATGAATATTTAAATTTTCACCCCATCTCATTATCGCGCATATTTTATGCAAACAACAGCTTGTCATATTAATCGTTGATCGAACATGAAAAATAAATTTAAATCTCCAAGTATCAATGGTTCTATTTTTGCCACGATTTCAGCCGCGACAAACTCAAAAATTTTGCATAAGCTGACAAACAAGGTTTGACAAAAAAATTGGATTCCTAACGGAATTCACTGGCCATGCGTCTCACCTATCCAGCAAAAGTTGTTGAGCAAATATTGATTGAACATTTATCACCACACGGAAATGGCTCACTTAGTCTGCTACAATACATGTCCCTATATACAGTTCACGCATTCCGATGACGACAGCCACAACAATCTTCAGTTTGATGTCGTTTCGACCTCAGTGGTTGGAGGATAATGGCATTAATGCCTACCGCAGTAAACGCTGGCCAATCTAACCAGTTTTAAAATATGTTATTAAGCTATCTCTATGATATTTCTCATGTCGCTTATAAAAATAACATGTCAAATATTTGTATTTTGAACAAGGCAAAAGTGGCTCTGCTCATGCATCCATTTTGACAATACTGGTATCTATGAAACTCATTAAGTAATCACATTCGTGTATTTTGCAGGAGAGATCTATGTTGAATTCAACTATTAGGTTTAACCGTACTAACACATCCTCAAAGCTTGATCCTGCTGAAACATGAAATTTCCTCAAAATATGGCCAAAATAGGAGCCCATATATATATATATATATATATATATATATATATATATATATATATATATATATATATATATATATATATATATATATATATATATATATATATATATATATATATATATATATATATATATATATATATATATATATATATATATATATATATATATATATATATATTTTTTTTTTATATATATATTTTTTTTTTTTTTTTTTTTTTTATATTTTTTTTTTTTTTTTTTTTTATATATATATATATATATATATATATATATATATATATATATATATATATATATATATATATATATTTTTTTTTTTTAATATATATATATATATATATATATATATATATATATATATATATATATATATCAACGGGTACATATAGAATGTTGCTCACCAAGAGCATTATTTGTTTAAAATCACTAGAAAAATCGTATTATATTATTAAAATATGGTTATTTATGCAAAAACAACAAATTGGAAAAAACTTTCTTACTTGAAAGAACTTTTTTATCTTAAGTTGCTCCATCGTAAAACAACTTCTATTCTTCTTCTTATGACTCAAAGCCTTTTTGGAAAAAAAAAGTTATAAAGATCGTACGTTGGACAGATTTGCTAATTGATTTTTAAGTTTAATTTTTGATTTTTTTTGAAGAAAAAAAAATTTTTTTTTACAGTGTACATATTTTTTTCATAAAGTCAAATTAATTAACTACAACTTTTTCTCAGACGCAATTTTATTACAACCAACAGTTTTCGAGTTATGATTTTTTGAAAAATACGCATGACAAAACACATACGCCCTTTTGAAAAAAAATGTCTTGAGTCAAAAAATTCCCTTAACCCGCGGAAAATCCATCATCACCAATTCCAAAGACATGTGCAAGGTTTCATCCAAATCGGAGAGGGTCGTGCAAGATTTTGACTTTTTCCGGCTGATTTCATCTGGAAACGCTCAATACTGGTATCTATGAAACTCATTAAATAATCACATCGTGATCGTGATCACATGCAGGAGAGATCAGTTTAATTCGACTATTAAGTTTAACCGTACTAACACATCCTCAAGGCTTTATCCTGCTAAAACATGAAATTTCCTCAAAACATCCATCATAAACCTCCACGCTCCAACATCCTCAAGGCTTTTCCCAAACATGAAATTTCCTCAAAATATGGCCAAAATAGGAGCATGACTAAAACAGGTGCGTTTCCCTTACTGGTTAATAAACCCAAAACGTGCAAAGGGGCTACTAAAGTCAAAACCCAAAAATACAAAATACATGGAATATGAACATAGCCGACCCAATGTCAGTTCACGGATCAAAATGTGGCTTTACACTTGTGATGTTTTTGATAGTTGATTTCAAAGCCTATACAGTTATTGAATATGATTATTGACCTTTAAGTCTATTGGCCTAAAGATCTAGGAGTTCATAGTTTTCGCTACTGATTAAGTTTAAAATGTTTTTGTTTTTGTTTAAAGGAACGGAAGTCTGGTAATCAAACTGTCACTGTGAACATCACGGGATGAATTTATCAACCTGTTTTGGACCACACCAAAACTATTGGATACATAGAATGAGAAATCCTATTTTGTATTTCATAGTTACAACTGAACATTTTGCGTCACGTTTACTATTCAACAAGATGGTGTATTGTTTTGGACAATACTGTAGAATAAAATTCACCTGTTTTTTTTATTATACGGCTAAGACGGCAATGAGCACACGTAAAAGTGAAAGGTATGGTGCTATATATAGTATTTATGAACTGGTACAAATGATTTGTAGATTAAATAGACTTTCCCAAACCAGCCACATCCATATAAACCCCTTCTTTGCCTTTAATTTTCTCTAAGGTCAACCAACTGTTGGTGAAAATCAAAAAAAAAAGATTCATTTGCTTTATGAAAACATAAATAGAAATCTTGCTATTGACCAGGCGATGAAATATTTTATGGGGTGCTTAAAAGATAAAAATACGCTTTGATTTTTTATTTTACCAACTAAAAAATAACAAATTTTCCTAAATATCTTTCGTTTCAACAAAATTCTACCTGCAGATATTTTAAAACATTCGTCTGACTACCAACGAGAACAAAGTTTCCTACTACATCAATGTCTATCAATAGTATATAGCTACAAAAAGTGCTGACCTCACCGAAACCGTGTGAATGGAAATTTGCATTTATGGTGCCAAGTCGTCCTCTAAGCTGCA
Organism: Aedes koreicus; assembly: GCA_024533555.2. Taxonomy (NCBI): domain Eukaryota; kingdom Metazoa; phylum Arthropoda; class Insecta; order Diptera; family Culicidae; genus Aedes; species Aedes koreicus. The sequence continues at coordinate 116,585 of JAHHFK020002058.1, read as the reverse complement.
AGAATCTCATATCCTCGCATCCTTCTATGTTCCATCCGGGACGAGTCACAGTTGCCCAAACGAGTTTCGATTATCTTGGAATTAAATTAAACCTTGATGAATCCGCTGTACAAACGGTACGGCACTATCTCATGCATTGCAATTCTGTTAAAGTACAGTTGAAAATCCACAGTGGAGGCAGCTTGAAATTATGTTTTGCGATGAATTTTTTTTTAGGGAAGTATAGCTTGCCCATGATGGTATTTCGGTAATTCAACCAATTTTTAAAAAAAAACTTTAGATTAGAATTTTTGATTCAAAAGTATAATTCATTATCGAGTATTTACATCATTAGTACATCATTCACATGAAGTCTACGACGAAATACGCGTATCTGTCAAGATAAGCAATTCAAAGGTAGTTGGAGTTAAAAGGGAAATTACTGATCATTCTTCTTATTTTCCAGTTTATAAAATACACGCGTTTTGTAATTTGATTCGAGTTTCTTATTTGTTTCCCTTCTTGTTTATCCCTCATTTTGTCTCTCCTCACTTTTGTTTTATCTTTTATCTTCCATTTTTTGTTTGTTTCTTTCTTTCTGTCTTTCTTCTTTTTTTTTTTTTAACTAAAGGGTGTTTCGGTCAAAATTTGGTTGACTTAAACTTGACGCATTTCCTTTCATCGTGCATTAAAAAATTTTGCCCAACCTTTCATTTTGAAGATGTGTGCGTGTAGCATCATGCCTCTATTTTGATATTGAGATTAGCACTTCAGTTATCAAAATGTCGTCGAAGGAAGAGAAGCAACGCATCAAAATTTTGCACGTGCATGGCGAAAATCCAAACTACTCTCACGCCAAATTGGCGAAATTGTTGAATGTGGCTAAATCAACTGTTACCAACGTATTAAAAGTGTTCGGTGAACGTTTGTCGACAGCCTGGAAAGCTCGATCGAGGGGAAATCGAAAGCCGGAGGCCACAGCGACGACAAAAAGAGTTGCCCGCTGTTTCGAGCGGAACCCCAACCTCTCCGTCCGAGATGTCGCAAAGAAGCTGGGAGTGGCGCCTTTAACCGTGGATAGAGCTAAAAAACGAGCTGGACTGTCGACTTACAAGAAAGTGGTGACTCCAAATCGCGACGATAAACAAAACACGTCGGCCAAAGCACGATCGCGAAAGTTGTACACGACGATGCTGAAGAAGTTTGATGGCGTGGTACAGGACGATGAAACTTACGTCAAGGCATGCTTGAAACAGTTTCTTGGACAGGAATTATATACGGCAACCGGACGGGAAAAGGTGACAGATATTTTCAAGCACATTAAGCTGTCAAAGTTTGCGAAGAAATATCTGGTGTGGTAGGCCATCTGTACCTGTGGCTCGAAGAGCAACGTTTACATTGCGACCGGAACCGTCAACCAGGAAATTTATCTGAGCGAGTGCCTACAAAAACGTTTACTACCTTTCCTGAAGCGACACAATTGTTCCGTTCTATTTTGGTCGGATTTGGCATCTTGCCATTACGGAAAAAAGGCCATGGAGTGGTATGCTGCCAACAACGTTCAAGTGGTGCCCAAGGACAAGAACCCTCCCAACACGCCAGAGCTCCACCCAATCGAACAATATTGAGCCATCGTCAAGCGGAACCTTAAGAAGACTCAAAAAGCTGTTGTGAGCGAGAAACAGTTCAAGGCAAACTGGCGTTCTGCGGCGAATAAAGTGGACAAGGAGACTGTACAAAATCTTATGGCAGGTGGTAAACGAAAGACCCGGCAATTCGCATTCGGTAAAAAGGAAGCTTAGCTGAATATTTCTTCTGTATTCTGTATTAACTGAACATGAAAAACAAAAAGAATTTGACTTATTAATAAAAACATTGATCGACTCACACTCAAATTTTGATCGGAACACCCTTTACTATTACCACTAACGAATCATCCAGAAACCAAACAAGGACGAAAACAACAAAAGAGTGAATTTTTTTTTTTATTACTATTAAAAGCAACAAAATATTTTTGCATTCTTAGTTATCGTTAACGACAATAACTAAAATATTGGGGGGAAGGCTGGGATAAGAATTTAAATACTATATTTGGTGTTGTGGTTCAATTTTTTACTTTTATAAAAAAGACATAATAGTAAAGGGGGAACCAAGTCAAATGGCACCCCCCACAATTATTTGGAAAAATTCGTCCGTTTAACCAATCATTTAACTTTCAGGGAGTAAAATAATCCATTATTTCTTCATATCTTCCTCCGAATTCACTACTTAGGATGCTTCCAAAGTGCCTGCTTCATGATGGCCTAGTACTTTTCAATTGGCCGCAGTTCCGGTGCGTTCGGGGGTTGAGATGCTTCGGCACGAAATTGACTTCCTTAGCCTTGTACCACTCCAAAACCTCTTTTGAGTACTGGTACGAGGCTAAATCCGGCCAGAAAATCGTAGGACCATCGTGTGACATCAGAAGAGGAAGTAGACGCTTTTGGAGGCATTCCTTTAGGTACACCTGTCCATTGACCGTTCCAGTTGTCACGAATGGGGTGCTCCGCTTTCCACACGAGCAAATTGCTTATTTGTTTACCCATTAGCTTGAAATTTAAAAAAAAAAGTCTTCGGCAAAGTTGATGCTGGAAAAAAAATTCTCGTAAGCACAGCTAGCAAACATTTTCGTTTGTCATTAATAATCGTAATAAAAATTATAATTATTACTACTTTTACAACTATTACTGACTCATAATGCTAACATGCTTGGAGGACAGTAACACAGGAAGTTTGTATTTCCCTTAGTAATTCTATAAACTTCGAAACCAACCCAAGGGGGGAAACCTTGGCATCCTTTTTTATAAAGAAGCCTTAGAACATTTCCAGCCAGAATAACAAAGGGAAGCGAGCGTCCATTAATTATGTTAGGCAGTAAGGGGGGAGGGGGGTTTGGGAAAACGTGACAATCCATACAAAAAAATTTGAAGGTCCATACAAAAAACGTGACAAGGGGGGGGGGGGTTACAAAAAGTCACTTTTTGCGTGACATTATTAAAACCGGTTGGAACTGCCATTCAATTTCAATGTTATGCCTATCTTTAAATCCATAGTGGCTAGCAAATTTATTTTTATTTTTATATTACGACGCTGCTCCGTCTAACATAAATATAATCTTTTAAATTGTAATTTGTGATTTTAAATATTCCAATAATTTTGAGATAAAAAACTGAACTGCTACTGTGTCATGCTTTAAAGTATCAGAAATGATCACAAAACTTATGTGTTTTAGTGTACCATTTTCTTTGTAATATGCTACAAATGGATGTATTGTACATTGAGTATTATTCCAATGATAAATTTGCATTTTATCTTGAAGAACAAATGTGTAGTTTTCAGAAAAATCACAAATAACTATGACTTCACCATCTTCTAGTGTTTCTTTTTTTTTTTTTAAAAATTTACTTTTTTATAGTCAAATTTTCAAAAAAAAAAAAAAGGAGGCTAAACTCTTCTGATGGTAAAGTCTTTAATTCAATATTACACCTATCAGCCGTAATCCACTGTTCAAATGACACTTCTTTAATTTCATTCTCTTCCAATTTTTCTAAAATTGCTGTTTCTGATGCTGACGTATCGTAACAATTCATGCACGCGCGAAGATGGCAAAAGTCTGTTCTAAATTGTGCATCGCACAAAATTTGTTCCATATAGATAGTGCGATCACAAAAAATGATATTATATGACAAACTGATTTTATTAACAATAGACTCCGCTGAAGTCGATGAAGCTAGAGACGTAACGGATGGGATGGTATTGACTATGGATTCACTTTCCATATCTACAGGTCTCGTTGATTGCACACCACTGGTAGAAGGCACTTCCTCATCATTCGAAGGTGGTGGTTTTTGTTGGGGACGATAAACTAGGGGACGACACATATTGCAGATTCGCATCGAATTATCCAATGGTATCTTACAACCTAAAGATCTTAATTTTTCAATAACACAATCTGTCAAGTTTCTAGTCTCATTTACAACACTTGAAAGTATTATCCATGTTTGAAAATAAACTTGCTTGTTTAACTTGAAAAGCTATGAAAGATAAACTAAATTGATGAGGTGAAGAACTTCCCAATATATAGCACTTTGTTGACTTTGTACCTATCTTCATTTCAAATGTATGGCAGACTCCATTGTATTGAAATGTACCTATAAGACATTTTCCAGACACGGGTATAAAAAAAAATGCTGCCGTTCTCAAAGAGAGGCTTAAAAAATCCCGATATATTAACCGTTATTGCAAAAAAAAAACAAAGAACTTTTGAGTTTGATCATTTACTTCAGATAGCTTCAGTTTGTATCGCTTCCGTTGCGTCTAAACAGAAACGGGTAAGGCTGACAGCCTCCATGTCTACGAAAGATTTGTTTCTTACTCAATAATTTATCATGTCACATACATTTTTCGTGGACATCACGACAAACACTTGAAAATGGCTAAAAATGTTGTTACAACAAAATTTCCTTTTAATAAAATTCGTATTAACTTCAGAACGGCTGGATTTACGAAAAAAGTTTTTACGGATGGATACGTAGAGTCTATTTTTGGTAAAATTAGATTAGAAAATACGCTATCTCACAAAATTAAAAAAATCCATGAAAATTTACAAACAAAAATTTAAAAATTAAAGAAGTGACCGTCTTAAACTCTTCACCAGATATTAGGATATAACTTGGAGTTAAAAAAAAATATTAGAAAATTCCAAGGGGTTTTGAAAAAAAAAAAAGTTTTATGTTTTTTTAGCATGAATTTACAGTTTTTTAGTTTCAGTGTATTTTTTTCTTGAAGAACACTTAATGACCTACAACTTCTTTTCAGACGACATTTTGATCAGAATAATCGTTTACATGTTATGATTTTTTGAAAAATAAAATTCATATTTTACATAAGCCCTTATAGAAAATTAGTCCAGAAAATTTTAGGATTTTTTTATGAAAAATGTTATCTTGGGTAGAAACTTACATATGTACAAAATTTCATTAAAACCGGAAACTGTCGAGACAAAATCAAAATTTGTTTAGCCTTTTCGGCTGGAAATACTCCTTAGTAATGATCAAATTCAATACCCTGAGCCATACTTACCTTACCAATCAAACCAAGACCGGGGTGGCCACTGTTGTACATAGAAATTGTCTCCATTCTATTCGGTCCATGGCTGCACCTCGCCATCCGCGCAGTCTTTGAAGGGCCCGCAGGTCACCTGATCGATCCACCTTGCTCGTTGCACGCCTCTTCTTCTTGTGCCTCTTGGTTCGTTTTCGAGAAGCATTTTAACTGGGCTGTCGTCCGACATTCTTACGACATACCTAGCCTCCGTAGTCGACCGATTTTAGCGGTGTGTACTAAGGTAGGTTCTCCCAGCAACTGATGCAATTCGTAGTTTATTTGCCTCCTCCGTGTTCTGTCTTCCATCTGCACTCTACCGTAGATCGTACGCAAAACCTTCCGTTAAAAGACACCAACTTTTGGACTTTTGGTTCTCCAAAAGTTATTTTCATGTTTCGTGGCTGTAGATGATCACCGATCTTATTAATGTTTTGCAGACTGGTCAACATTGCAGTTCGGCGAACTTTGTTCAATCTTAGCGTCCTTTGGAGTCTAGAGTAGGCACGATTTCCAGCTATAATTCGCCTTTGTACTGCTCTGCTGGAGTCGTTATTGGCGGTCACAAGTTATAGATGGTCACTAATCAGCCAAACCGAATTCATTTAGCGCCTCGATTTCATCTCCGTCGATCTGAACTCGTGAAGGGAGACTAACATTGTCTTCTCGTGAGTCTATTCCCTTCATGCATTTTGTTTTCAGCGAATTAATAACAAGCATAATCCTTCTAGCTAGTATAGCACGATAGTTGCAGCAATCCAGCTTGTCACCTTCCATCCAATCTTCTGGTAAATACTCTTCCTCCCAAATCTCCCAAATCAGTGCAGTGTCCTTACGAGTACTTCACCATTATATTTTAAAGCTCAGTTGGTCAACACCAACAGCTTTGTTGTTTTGAAGCCAACCATTTACGTACTCAACTTCCTGGAGGATGGGGGTCGGAAGACTGTCATCATCAGGTTCATTACCGTTCACCTTTATTTACTATAACATTGAGCACTCAAAATGAAGGCCACTTTAGGAAAAATAGCTAAAAAATTATTTCGATTTGGTTTTGATGAAATTTCGAACTTTTCTTCGAGTACCACTCATCATATTTAGGACACTCTGTTGGTTAACCTGGCCGGCCATTTTGTTTGGCTATCTTTCCATCTATGTTACATCCCGAGTCACCTTACCACTCTTCTGCAACTTCTGTTTAACAATTGCCCAATATTTCTCAATTGGGCGGAATTGAGGGCAATTGGGTGGATTGATGTCTTTTTCGAAGAAATCCACTCCGTTGTCTCGATACCACTGTAGTATTACTCAGCTATAGTAGCAACTTACCAAATCAGGCAAATACTTTACTTGTCCATTGTTAGCTTTATTATGTGGAAGGATACGTTTTTTCAGGCACTCACGCTTGTACATTTTGAAATCCATAGCCTTTTTTGTCACGAAAACCTGGGTTTTTTGTTCGCAGCTGCAAATACCTTGCCAAGTCATTAGCTTTCTTATGAATTGATTGGCAAAAACGATTTTGAGCTTGCTAGGGCCATCAACTCAACCAGTGCATTTATAGCACTTTGCTCCTGAAAGCTGCCCATAATCCAACTTCACGTACGTTTCATCATCCATGACAATTCTTTTGGCCACTAGATTTTGTGTCAATGTCCTGTGTGGTTGCTTACTGGCCGGAAAAGATCGAAGTCCTTCTCGCAGACGAATCCCTCTGACGGTGCTTTGGCTGGTATTGTATTTATTGGCGCTATCATAATCCGACAGCCCTGGGTTTGACCTAATCGTTCTCAACACCGTCAAATGCAACTTCCGATCCTTAGTTCCACTACGACGCTTGCGATCCTGTCGATCGAGGGTATGCCACTCAAATGTTTGAGAATGTTGCACACGGTCGATTAAGCCAATTCCTTCACGATGTTTTAACCTGACCACGTCGCATTTTCGAAGTGAGTGTTCAAAATTCATTTTCGGTTCACGGCTTCCATCAAGTTTACTTGAAAATTATCCGAAGCTTCTTTACAACAAAATTAATCGCGACGAACTTCTCAGCACTAAAAGAGGAATAATTTTAAAATCAAGAAAACATTGCAGATCCGACCACCAGGAAGTAAAATGAACAGTGCGTCCAGATATTAAATGTCTCTCTCAAGCCTTAGATCCTTAAAAGGGCCGCTTATACAAATTTTCATAATTAAATTAATTAAATTACTTATTGGAAAATTGGAGAAGGAATTATAAATGAAGCCGTTTATTTGCAATAAGGTTTCAATTCCATTTATTTAGAGTTGATTTTTTACTGTTATGTGACTATTTTTTTAATTGTACAAAATGTGTTGCGGTAAGTTAAGGTTCAATGTCCAAGAAAACTTTTGATGTTTTAAAAGTTTTCTAGAAATAACCATAAATGTCGGCATGAATTGTTCTCTTAGAATGTGCGTAGCGCCAAACGAAGTGATTTGAAAACAATCATTACAACTCTGGATGTTCTATACAAAATGTTTAGAATCACATCCTGATCCTGACACCAATGAGCGCAAATACTCTGGTGGAGGATTTTGTGGGGTTAATTTTACTTTGCCACTTGCACAACACAATCCTGGTGTTTCATTTGGGAACTTCAATTCATAACAATGAGAACAAACTACACTCATTGATCCAATGGTGACTGATATATCCGCACTGTAATCAACCAAAAGGTCGTATTGAAATGCAGCATGTTGAAGATTTTGCGGAATGTAGGCTTGCCTTCAAAGTCGATTAAAGGGTGTCCACGATGAAATTGCCACACACAAAATTGATTCGCAAAATTCGAGTTTTCATCCGATTGCCATCAAATTTTCAGGGATTGAGAAATAACTATTAAACTTCATTTTACCATTTTACTCGTATTTTATTTACAGTCCATACGCAAATGCCCACACCTTGGCCTTAACCCCAGCCATAAGATTCTGCACAACCTGTGAATCAACCGTTTTTTGCATGTAAACCCATACTTTCTTCAGTTCCTCGACTGTCTTCACTACCTTAGGTCGTTTAAGAAGGTGCTGCTTCATAATCGCCCAGTACTTCTCGATGGGGCGGAGCTCCGGAGTGTTGGGAGGGTTGAACATTTTTGGCACGAAATTGACCTTATTGTCCGCATACCACTTCAGCACGTCCTTGGAGTAGTGGCATGAGGCCAAATCCGGCCAGAAGATTGTTGGGACGTTGTGGGCCTTCAGGAGAGGAAGCAGCCGCTTCTGGAGGCACTCTTTTATGTACACCTGTCCGTTCATCGTGTCCTGGGTCACGAAAGGTGCACTCCGCTTCCCGCACGTGCAGATGGCTTGCCAAACCAGGAATTTCTTCGCAAATTTGGACATCTTCTGAGTGCGGACATGCTCCGGAACGCTGAACTTATCCTTGGCCGTGAAAAAAGGTTGCCGGGGATCTGTTTGAAGTCGGCCCTCACATATGTTTCGTCGTCCATGATGCAGCATTCAACTTTCGTCAGCATGTTGAGGTACAACTTCCTGGCACGGGTTTTGGCGGACTTGTTCTGTTTCTCGTCGCGATTAGGGGCCTTTTGTACCTTGAACGTTCGAAGCCCAGCCTTAGTTTTGGCCTTCTGGACAAAACTTCGGCTTAGGTGCAGCTTCTTAGCCACATCCCGAACGGAGGCGTTCGGATTTCGGTTGAAGGCCCCAACTACGCGGTTGTGATTTTTGGTGTTGTACGGAATACTTTTTCCTTCACTTCTGGGCTTCCGATCGGTGGTCAACCGTTCCTCGAACCGCTTAATCACTCGCGACACCGTGGAATTCGCGAATCCCAACGTTTTAGCGATGGAACGATGCGAGAGATCCTTGTTCTCGTGATGAATGCGCAAGATTTTATCACGCACGAGCTGTTCTTTCGACTCCATTTCCGCGAGTTTTGATCACAGGACTTTAAAACTTGCAGGATGTAAATAATGCACTATGAACTAAATCCAAATTTTCATTAAATTCTACCCAACGGTTAAAAAGTTAGAGCAATTTCATAGTGTGGCAATTTCATCGTGGACACCCTTTAATGAGGTTAGTTTAGGCACGATTGTTACCAAAACTTTCTTATACTACCCGATTACCCCAAAAAAAACAAAAAAAAAAAAAAAAAAAAAAAACAATAAAAACCACCAACACAAAAAGAAAAAAAAAAAACAAAAAAAAAACGACACACCGTGTTTTACCACCATCATCGACCTGCACGCTGAACGTCTCATTCGAGAATTTGCTGAGCTAAAAGCCGTGTGGCTGCGGCGACCGATATAAAGGCTTCCCCAAACTGCAGCGTTTTTTTTTGCCGCTGCCGCAGCGAAATCGCGGCGAAAAAATCGCAGCAATGAGATTACATGGCGGCTTATGAGAGCGCACAAACCGACGCGATGCGTTTTTTAATCGCGTCGGTTTGTGCGCTCCCATAAGCCGCCATGTAATCTCATCGCAGCGATTTTTTCGCCGCGATTTCGCAGCGGCGGCGGCAAAAAAACGCTGCAGTTTGGAGAGGCCTTACTAGGAGGCAACACCAACAAAAATAAAAAAAAAAAAAAAAATAAAAAAAAAAAAAAATTAAAAAACCCCCCATTCCACCCACCAAAAAAAAAAAAAAAAAAACCCTCCTCCTCCACCCCCTTCCCTCCAATTTCCCCCCCCTCCGAGGACACCAAAACAAACCTTATAATTTATACGAAAATCCACACCTTTTTTTTTTTTTTTTATGTTGTTTTTTTTTCCCCCAAGAAAGCGCGATAAAAAAAAACAACTTAAAAACCGAGTTAATCCCAGAATCCGCGTACAAACCCGTAATTTCCGAAAACCTTATTTAAAGCGACAAAAGTTGCTATTTAAACGCGTTTCTGATCAAATCTAAGTGAGCGGTATCTACGGCGTGAATTATGAAAACCACGTTAAAAACTCGCGTAATAAACGACTCCAGTGTATTATCATTTTTCGCATAATTTTTCAAAAGGTCCTAAATAACAATAACAATGCTCTCTCGTTATTTTTTGTTAATTACGACGCCATTATAAAATTTTCCAGCGGGTTCTCATTACAAATCAATAGATGGTCTTGTTGTCTATTATGATATTCCCATACAAAATCACAATTTAGTTTACATAATTTTTTTTTTCAAATTTCAGTAAATATTTCGTATTTTTTTCATTGTAAAAACCCGTTGGGATTCAAGACAAATCAAATGAAAAAGAAACCAAGTAGATCCAGCGTGTCGTTCATGAGTTATGCTGTCACAAACGGACAGTATTTCATTTTTATATATATGGAAGATTTGGAGGCCCTGAAAAGAACAGATTTTAAATGGTTGGAGACAGAATTTATCTACTCGTCATGGCGCATTACCAGCTGGCTCCAATTGTTAGGCCGCTGGCTTTCAACTGGTTTATTCGAGAGATATTTTGCCTACAATTCTTAGGTATTTTGCTTAGGTATTTTACCTCTTAATCTGAGCTCTTTAATACCAAGGCCAGTTATCAAGATCAAAATTAGGTATTCATATGCTTTTGTGTTCTGCTCGGGATAATTAATGGGACGTTCCCTAAGAGGTAAAATACCTTAGCAAAATACCTAAGAATCGCAAGAAAAATATCTCTCGAATAACAAAGCTTGTTATTTGGGATACCTGGGAATACTCGAGAGCTACTATTTTGGTATTGTCTTACCTCAATTTGGTATTCGCATAACATTTTGGGAACAAGTATATGGTATTATCCTCAGGTATTTTACCTCTTAGGCAGCGCTCTTAAATACCAAGGCCAGTTATCAAGTTATTCGTTCCTGCTCAGGTGCCTACCAATTGCCGAGAAAATGTGCGATAAGTTAGAGAAATTACAATTCAACAAACTCTTAATCTGAGAAAATAGAATTAGTCGTCCTAAAAAGGACGGATTTAAAATGGTGACCATGTCCGTGGCCGAATTTAGGTCTTCTCGGACTGCTTTGGAAGCCGCCCAACAAACATCGGTGTCGAATAACCGCTTGTTCAAACAAATTTGGAGAAGTTATTCAGCTTTCTAGAAGGAAAAGCTGAACAACTTCTCCAAATTTGTTTGAACAAGCGGTTATTCTACACCGATGTTTGTTGGGCGATGGTTACACTTCACTGGCTCCGCATTCGGTTGTCTTGCCATCCGCTGCCTGGCCATCAACTGTTAAGCCATAGGTTGCCCGTCAACTGCCAGTCTTTGCACCGATCCTGTCAGCTCAAAGAAGGCCGAGCGGATGAAGCATGTGGCAAAGTTGCGCCCCTAGATATATCGTTCGCTGCTGCCTATAAGACCTCGGTTGTACGAATATTTAATCTGTGATAGGGAAATACTGTACATTTGGTGAGATTAGTAAGGAAAACGTAATTATAAGACATAACCTTTTATTTGTGTTCTTTTCAACAGTTGCTATCAAGAATATTGTTGATTTAATGTTTCATAAGAAGCGAAGTAAGATTTTCAAATCCATTGATGAAATAGCTAAGAAAATTTTAACCAGGAATGTACGAGCTAGTAAAGTTCAAAAGCTGATCATTTCCGTGACGCTCCTAAGTTTAAATTTTCCAATTTTTATCCCCATATGTTGCCAAAGAATGTTATCCAACATCAAGAATCTCCACGATGACATCAGTGAGGGGGGGGGGAGGGGTTTAATCAATGTCCACACAGGGTAGTGGGTACGAATTCATGGTTAATTTTGACCACATGGTATATGGACGGCCTCTTAAGGTGTCAAAGAACCTCAAACTGTACGATGACGTGGTTTCTGATATCAAACATCTCAAATCCCCGCTATATCTGAAATGAAAAGCTTGCCTGAATTGGTAAATAAAAAGCCAGAACAAGTTGTAAAAAGGCTAAACAGTTATTACAACGTCTTCCAGCTTAACGTAAATCCATTGCAGCAAAGAAAATAAAGGTACAGTTCAAGCAAACGCGGAGGATTGAAAACAGAAAGAGAAAAATGTCGCATTGTTGTTTCCAACAGTTCAAACAGTTTAAAAATTGCGTGTGAATGTATTTGTTAGCTTGATTACCAACAAACTTATTTGGTAATCTTTGGTTATGAGTTGTGAGTATCCATTCTGATAATTTGATCCCCTATAATAAACATAATATGTACATATGAAACAATAAGCTAGAAATCAACGATATTCTGAGCGACAAGAACCTATGTCGCAACTTTATATAAACCAAGGCTGGTAGCATAAGAAATGTTTCATCACCTGTAGAAAAAAGTACAAGAATGTCATGACATTTTATTTCATGACGGTTCACTTTTGCATTGATCAAAATACAGTTTTACAATCACTGTTATTCATCAAAATACAGTACATTTACAACCACTGCCCTTGACACGAAAACTAGAATTTTCGACTTGCTCTTAATCGCTGTTTTATTACTTTTAAACCTGTGGATTAAATGTAAATATTTTTACTTGGGAATGAATTCTTTTCACCCATAATCCGAGGCGTTTAATGGAATAACCAAGCCGAACTGCTTGGTCTCAAAGTAACTGGGTCAGTATCCTAAGAATATTGAGCTGCACAATATGAGCATGACAATATCATTCTCTGCTAATCAGATTAGGTTAAGGTCAAAATATTAGACTAATAGGTATGTTCTGTGGCGTTAGATACTTGTTAGAGCGAATTAGGTAACGCTTCATTTTAACCTCGTAAGTGACAACGATTAACCTCACTCGAATCGCTATATAAGCCTTTATACGACTATAATAACTGCTAAATCACATACAAAAAAAATGTATTAATCAATGGCAAGTTTAGAAGTCAGCCTAGTCAAACGATGAATCACGACACAATACATCACAAAAGCTAATAATTCACTGCAACTATATAGACCAAACCGTGTAGTAAGAGTGACGGACAAAATAATAAGAATAAAGCCCGATCCCCACAAGAGAATTGTCATCATTGAGTACAGTATTGAGTACCTCTTAGTGAACCAACTAAGCCGAAATCCTAAAATGAACCAGACACAACTTGCAGTAGGGGGGCAGTAGGTTTAAAATGCGCCCCTATAGCAAAACGAGCAACCCCTTTTAATTCAAGTGCTTCATTGTTCGAATATGATTTTAAGTCGTTTCTTATCAAAATAACTACCAGTTTTGCGTTCAAACAAAGCATATAAATTAACTATCTACTACCTTCATATGCCCTCCACTCGTTTTCAACTTGTATCTTTCAATTTTCATAACCTGCCGTTACTCTAAACGGGAACTATCAATGCTCTCTTCAATTCTCTTAGTTCTAGCAATAAATTACTGTCCACTCCTAGAGCCCCTCATGTTGATGGGAAATTATCTGTTTCTGACAAATTTCATCATTAGATATCGTTACTCCGCGCATTGGGAGAATACAACAAAAACAACAATCAAAGTATATAAATTAAAGTTTGTTTCAAAGCATATCGATGCAATTTCGATACCATGTATCTTAAGAGTTTTCATGCGTAAACATACAAAAAAAATTAAACTAATGAGCTTACTAAAACAAATTGAAAATTTTTGATCACTTAGTAAATAAAATCGATCAATTTCTTGAGGGGTACAATTGACTTCAAGTTACTCTGCATACCTATACGCCGAGATGCATAAATCGTGAAGAAGGTGGCAAAAAAGAGAAAGGAAATTAGGAGGTAGCATCTATTTTTTTTCAATTTCTGTTTTCAAATTCAGTTTTCAATTCATCTTGTTATTCACAATGTCAACGGTTTAACACGCGTTATGCATCTTGATTTGCAAACTCATTTGCCCTCGCGACACATCATGTGGGAAATCCATTTCGTAAATTTCAATTCCAATGAATAATAAGAAGAGCATGCAAATGATAATCTGAATTGAAACTTGCGGGGGATAATTAATTAAAGTTAAATGGAATATTTACCAAACCAGTCGGCCGATAATGTTTGCATCCATTGCATTTCATTACTAGTCCAATCGATTGCCGTATTATCTCGATGGCATTTTAATCATTTTCTCTGTCCTTGGGCTACTTGAATGATTACAGTAACATGTGTGCATGTAAAGTGACTCTAGAGACTGATCGCTTGCACTGTTATTATCTATTCATTGGTACATACATGTTTACGCTGCTGTCAACCGGCTGCATAATTACTGTTTAGGTTTAAGTTTACATACATCCCGAGCAGGAACGTATATCTTGATAGCTGGCCTTGGTATTTAAGAGCGCTGCATTTGAGATAAAATACCTGAGAATAATACCATAAAAATGTTCCCACAATGTTATGCGAATACCCAGTTGAGGTAAGACAATACCAAAATAGTACCTCTCAGATATTCCTAGGTATCCCGAATAACAAGTTTTGTTATTCGAGAAATATTTTGCTTGCGCTCATCAATACTAACTTCAGTTATCAAGATCAAAATGAGGTATTCATATGTTATTTTTTCCTGCTCGGGATGCTTTCATTTATTTTTGATTAACGAATAGTAAGCAATTTGTAGTATTTATTTTAGTAGATAATTATAATAAATTATTTTTTAAATATCTTAATTATTATCAAAAATAAACAGCTTACGATATGCCACTCTCCCGTGTTAAGACTATTCCTAAAATACGTGACTTTATCAATAAAAATCATGCAGAGATAAAAACCAATATAATCATCATTATCTATAGCAGTTGCAAGCACGCTCAACTCACATATCATAACCGCATTCTAACGAGTGAAATCTCTGACGAGTGAGGAAATAAACGCAAATTCCGAGCAAAGTGAAAAAGTTGCTCAAAGTTTTTGTGTTCCGTGTGCTTAGTGAAATTGAATTATAACTTGAAACAGTAGGTATTAATTGTGTCAAACAAAAAACCAGGAGCAAGTGAAGAACAGAGAAGCAAAAGGTGAATCAGTGAACACAAGTGCTGAAGTTGCTGGAGGACAGAAAGAAACAAAACTGCAGAAAGGCGCACCAGGCAAAAGTGGCATAAAGTTCGTGAATATTTCATCACCCATCCGACGGTCCTTCTCCAGCACTTGCACAATCCGACATTCCCATACATATCTACTCACTTTGCTGAACCCCGGAGGAAAAGTGGAAAATTTTAAATGTTTGTTAAAAATTCATTGCTACAGATCATAGCTACACTACTTGTGGTGAGTATACCCATCATCCCTTTTTGCTTTCAATTTCGGACTTTGAACCACCGACCGACGACCGGTGGCCGCAAAGGTATCTACCCCACCCATTGCCCTCTTTTGTGTGGTTTAAAAATGTTTCCAGAGAGGTTCCAAAGTTGTTGAAGGAGTAATTTGAATAATTTAATTGAGCGATAATGGCTTTATGAACGCTGCTCCATTCCATTCCTGTGTGACTCGTTGAATTTTGTGTAATAGTAAGGATAATAGCGTGATAAGCAGATTACCAACGGCAGGTTAGATGCAAGCTTTTACGGCAGGATAAACGCTGTTATAAGTCAAGGTTTGACAACACTACTAATAGACAAAGTCATTATATTTTCATGCTGCATTATACAACGGGAAAACATTTGTTGGTTATAAGAACCTTTTAACCCACAGCCGTAACAGCTCGTTTTCATGTTAAAGCATCTTAAAAATCTTTCTTTGAAACCACTTAAAAAGGGTCAGATATTCATTGAAGATAAACAATCTTAAATAGCTTCGTTGAACGTTAGTCCCCTTCAGGTGAAGAATTGACACGGTATAAGTTGGCCATTTTATGACTGACAAAATGATTTGCACGTCGCATGGAGATCATGATTTCTATGACTTCGAAATGTGATACAAAATCTTAAATTTAAAAAGATTCAATCGAAGGCTGAAAACAACGCCCATTTCATGTCAAAAAAAATTAAATGAAGTTAATGGAAGTTATACAACCATCAACGGTTTAGCATGTATTTGGTTGTAAGGGGAATACTCATTGATTTATTCTTCATCCTTTATTCCCTGAAGATGAAGAGCTCAAATATACAGTTAATATTGCTTGTATAAGGGAGCTGGTACAAATATTTGTTTTATTTTTTTTTTTAAGGTAATTTTATTAATAATAATCCTTTTTTTTTCGTTCACGAAAGTGTTTTACCGGTTTAGGCTATTGGTTCAAGTTTTTGCCATACCTGCCATACTTTTTGCGAAAAAAAATCTATGTTTACCCCAATTATTAGAAACTGGTTCAATCATACTAACATATCTTTCCATGAGGAGCATGTCAAAAACAGGTGCGTTTCCCCATTAAATACAATTCAAACAACTTAATTTGTTGTAAGGACTGCTGCATGTAAAAATTTCAACAAAAATTAACAAAATTGCTTTGTGTTATACGCAACTCTGTATACAGGGTGGCAATGGATATTTGTCAGTAATATAAATGTTCATGAAGACACAACGAATCAACAAACGCTTTATTTCGCATGAACTTACATTTTATTATTGAGAAATTGCATGTTGAGCTTTTCCATATATGACGTACAACGAAAAATATGCACATATCGGTAAACAAAGCTGTACAGAGATACACTGAGACACAATAACGTTGATAGGCAACCTTTGCCCTCTGCACCGAAAAAGAAAATCACATAATCAGTGGAAAATATCCACTACAAATTCACTTAACTGTCATGTGATTCAGGAAGTGGAAAATGCTTTGCAATATCACGTGAATCTTATGTGTCCAGTGAAATGTAAATGATAAACGACTGTTCCAGAAAGCACACCTTATTTTAACAGTCACTTTGAATATAATTAAATATTTCAACATGTTTTAACTGCGTCCTTTTGTTTGCACATTTCTAAATGACATAGCATCAAAAAAGTGCTCAGTTTTGTGTTACCTATCAAATGGCGCGGTCTTACTCCGGATCAACGAAACAGTATCGTGCACAAATGGTGCACTGTGAGCGGACCTTGAGAAAATTGGCCTAGGAAGAGGGTGTAAGCGTCGGAGCGGTACGATCTGCGATTCAAAAATATAGAGAACAGTGTACGTTTGAAGATGCGCCGAAGAGTGATCGGAAATCCGGTCCTGTTAGTCCGGATATCGATAAAAAGATCAGGGATGCCTACAAGCGAAAACCAGCGACTTCCGTTCGGGATGTTGCGAAAAAACTAGGGACCTCGTGGAGTAACGTCATGCGTGCCAAAGAAAGACTTGGGCCAAAAACACACCGGAAGCAGAAAAACCCAAAAGGAACCCAAAACAGGCCGCGTCCGTGAAACCACGGGCCCGCAAATTATTGTGTAGAAATTCTGGGTGTATAATAATGGACGATGAAACGTATGAGAAACTAGATTAAAAAACGCTTCCCGAACCACAATTCTATACTGTAAGCGAAGACAAAGACATCCCCGAAACGGAGAAGGCAATTTTTACCGAAAAATTCGGTAAGAAGCTTATGGTTTGGCAGGCAATATGCGAGTGTGGTAAAACATCTAGTCCGTACATCACAACGGAAAGACGATGAACACTCAGAAATACGTTAATGAATGTCTCCAGAAGCGATTATTGTCAATGATCAGGCAGCACGAAAGGCCTGATTTGGCGTCATTTCATTACGCAAAGGACACTTTAGAATGGTACAAAAGTCAAAATGTATGTTTCGTGCCGAAAAACATGAATCCGCCGAACTGCCCGGAGGCACGGCCAATCGAGACTTTTTGGGCTTTAACCAAAGCAAAGCTTCGAAAATTCATAAAACCAGCGGACGACATCCAAAAATTTAAACAAGATTGGCCAAAAGTGGTCAAAATGGTGGGAAGTACCACTGTGCAGAAGCTGATGGGTCATGTTCGAGGAAAAGTTAGGAGTCTTGGCTATGATTAAATATTTTTATTAAACGAGAGTAAAATATCATATAAAACACAAATACAAATATGATTTGCCAAATAAAATTATTAAAACTAAAAAAAGCATGACTTTTTTGTTATTTTGAAAGTGTACTTATACCTTCTGGAACTGTCTATAGTCAAGTAGAATTTCTTTTTCTATGTGATATTCATGGAAAAGTCACTTATTTTAGTGTTGGAAAATATCTACATCTGAAATATTTTTTGAGTGTGTATATTGTACTAAAGACGTAGATCACTGATAACATTTAATAACATTCCTTATTCATCCCAGGATCGTTTACAGAAATAAGTGATCTAAATCTGTAAGATCCTAATCTTCAGAGTAGATATACTTAATATACTTCCTTGCCAATCAAGCTTAGGCCGGGGTGGCTGTGCTGTACACAGAAGTTGTCTCCATTCTATTCGGTTCATGGCTGTAGTCGGCGAAGGGTCCTTATCGAGAGTCATTTTAACTGGGCTCTCGTTCGGCATTCTTACGACATACCCAGCCCATCTTAGTCGACCGATATTAGCAACTGCAACTGATGCAATTCTTGGTTCATTCGCCATCTCCACTTTTCGTCTTCCATCTGCACTTCACCGTAGATCGTACGCAGCACGTTTCATAAATTCGAGAACATTAAAAAATAATCCCTGAACTAAATCTCATAATCGGTAGCAAGTTCCCGTTTATTTGGTAAAATCCTGATAACGTGAATGAGTTCATGGTCTGTTTTTGTTTCGGGGACGGTTCTGTTTCCGTGACGCATTGGAAATTTCATACACGAAGTCTTAGTAGTGTACGAAGAAAATTCGAGGTGATTGAACACATAACTAAACTTGGCAGCCATTAATGGCATCCGTCATAATTTACCTTAAGGTTTTCAAGCATGAATTATAACCATTATTTATCTTTAATTATTGGTCCTGAATGACAATAAGTTTAAAACAAAATCTATCCTTTTATTGCATTGGATAAGGTTAGAATGCACAGTTTTAAAGAAACATGTAATTTTCTGCGTTAGCTTATGCACATACATAGAATGCATGTTTAAGCATAAATGAATGGGATATTTCATGGTAATTTATGCCAGATATCACCTGAATCAGGTCTGTGGTATAAAAGATTGCAAACAACTCATTGTTTACGATAAAATTGGAGAGTGTGAGCTGTTTTGTGGAATACCTGTATCTAGAAAATAAGAAGAATGATTAGTAATTTCCATTTAATTCCAACTATCTTTATTGCTTATCTTGACAGATACGCGTATTTCGTCTACAATGTGCAGACTTTTTCAGTGTCGTGTACTAATACTCGACTGAAAGAAAGGTTTTCTTTCAGTCGAGTATTAGTACACGACACTGAAGAAGTCTGCACATTGTAGACGAAATACGCGTATCTGTCAAGATAAGCAATAAAGGTAGTTGGAATTAAATGGAAATTACTAATCATTCTTCTTATTTTCTAGTTTCATTGTTTACGCTTGCTTTGGCTTGCAATTGAACGTGGGAACATTTTACACGTCTTTGAAAATTCATAATTTTTTCCTGTGTAGGTTTCCTGGGAGAATCAATTGACCTTATTATGCAATTAGTTGAATGGATTTTGTTTTCAAAAAACATTAAACAACCAAGGATTCGTTTAACATACCCAGAAAAAAAATTAAATTTAACAGGCGCGTAAAATCTCCCCCTCTTTAATTGCTACCGCAAGCAAGCGTAGGCAATGTAATAATTTGCAATTTTTCATACAGCATACAACATTGTTTGCAATATTCCATATACCAGACCTAATTTTGTCGATATCTGGCAAAAATGTACACGAAAGATCCCATTAATTTCTGCCAAATCTAGCATTCCCTTTATGTGCTTTAGATAACGCAGAAAATTTAATGTTTCTTTCAAACTGTCTAGAGCCCGAAATGAATGACGATCATTTTTGGATTTCGAATAAAGTGCTGCCGTGTTATATTTGTCCGACCAATTTTTAAAGTGTATATCCTTGAGTAGATAAAAGAAAGCGTCACCTCGTGGTTTCAGAAAATCAAGACAGCTCTGTTTCTCAAGTCCCCCTTACGTGTCACGCGATAACCCCTTTCTGAAATGAACCACCCAGTAATATCCTGTTATTCAAGGCAGGCATAACTTGAAAAGAAAAGCCAAGAAATTAAAAGCAAACATACATTTTTCAAAAGACTGTAAAGCATAAAAGCATATTTTAAATTCTCACTGTCGCCAAAAAAAAACCTCATCCCACCTGCTGCGTCGCTTTTATGCTCACAGTCCCCAGGGAATCTCGATTCTCTTTTCATCACAGCAAAATGTCTTCACTTTTCACAGATGTTCGAGATCAACGGCGGGACGCGAGTCGTCAACGGATGATGGCGAAGAACAAACTTTTTCTTCCGCCTGTCGCGCTTCGGGTGCAAAGTGGTTCTTCTTTTGTCAGTTAGCTGGTGGAACAATGTTTGGTGATACCCAACAGTGAGAAATAAGAAGGGAGCACCACCACTAATAACGTAAATTGTGTTTGTATTTTTTCACGCGTTTGAGGAACGCTGAAAACTAAGTTTTGCAAGCATCGTAACATAAAATGCCTCTTGCAACGTTGAATTGTTTGGGGAAATTAAATTGAGTACAAAGATACAAGATTCATCTTCCGTCATACCTGCAGATGAACAATATTTTTTGAAATGATTTGAACAAGAAATAACAAAAAATAACTATTAAAAATTTCATTTGGAATTATTTTTTTTCTTTTCCGGCTCTACCTACACAGGAAATAAAATACATTCACAGCATTTCTTTTGATTTGGCAGCAGATAGGATATTATAAAACGTTTGAAACGATAATATTATAATTATTAAAATTAATCATATTATAAAAAGATGTTATATGATACGATATTATACGATATGATAACAATAAAATAGGGCCTATCAACATTTGTAAACAAACGCTTCTGAGCCTTTTTCCTCGCAAAGCGTAGACCACCCACGCAAACCAAAACCATCATCATGTGGGGGAAAGTTTCCCCTATACGATGATGCTGTAGGTTGTATTGTTGGTCGAGATATGATGAAACCTAAGATCTGAGCAGTAGGTTGATGCAAATTTTTTAATTATCGCTCCCCTATACATAAATAATTTCAAATTAGGTCCTCATTAGCCTTCCTAAAATTGAACTAATTTATTTTGCAACCGACTGACTTTGAAGTTTGCATGAGAATTACTTTGGAAACCTCAAACTTGTGTTAGCATAGGTCAAATAATTCTGCCTATTAAGTACATAGCTTATCAAATTAATAATTTCCTTTGCTACACCTTTGCCGAATAATGGTTTTCGATGACACACAGATAGACAGATGCATTTAGTTTTCTGCGTAATCTAATGCACATAAAGGGAATACTAGATTTCGCAGAAAATAATGGGATATTTCATGTAAATTTAAGCCAGATAACGCCTGAATCTAGCCTGTTGTATGAAAGACTGCACACATTGCACAGTGGGAAAAAATGGACCCAAATTCCCAAGTAAGAGAAGCCGCTGGTTTTTGAACCAAACCAAATGCATTCCCGAAGGAAATTGTTGTATGGCGCATGAAAGATTGCAAACAATTTAGCTCTTTCGCTTCCCTTGGCTTCCAATTAAACGAGGGGTAATTTTACGCGCCTGTTAAAATTTATCATTTTTTTCTGTGCATGTAAGGAACCAATGCTGTCAATCATTCAACTGATCAACTGCTCAGCAAGCAACACGGATACAAATTTCGTCAATTTAGATTAAAAATATCGTTGTTCACATTGAAACGTAAGAATTGTTTAAAGTACACTGATAGGCAAAATAAAGTGCCCACCTCATCGTTTTTTCAATTTCTCTCATTTACTTGGTTCAAATTAATGTAAACACACTGTATTTTTTTTTATTATCTTATTTTTTATATTCTTTTTAAGTTTCACTTATGGAATAATGGAAAAAAAGGAGTTTTACTTAAAAAAAAAAAATCAATTTGTGTTGAAAAAAAAACAGTGACAAAATAAAGTGCCCACTTCATTTAGGCTACAGAAAACATAAATTAAAGTAAAATAAAAGCATTTCAATAATTGATGTGTCCTCCTTTGGCCTTCAGGACCTCCTGCAGGCGCTTCGACATGTTCTCGACCAGGTTCTTTAGGTGCTGTGGATCTAGCTCTTCCCAGGCGCGCTCCAGGGCTTCAAAATAGTTATTTTTATTGGTAACACCAGTTTCGTCAACCCTGGCATCGAGAATCGCCCACAAATTCTCGATGGGATTGAGGTCCGGGCTTTGTGGAGGCCATTCCAGCGGTTTGATACGACAAGACCGGAGGAAAGACTTGGTCTTCTTGGCAGTATGCTTCGGGTCGTTGTCCTGCTGGAATACGAACTTCTCTTCAAGGCCCGTCTGGATCAACGAAACCTCCGGATTTTCTCGCAGGATGTTGATGTAAGAATCTGCCGTCATTATCCCGTCGATTTTCACAATGCTTCCCACTCCACCCCACGAAAAACACCCCCAGACCATCACATTTCCTCCTCCATGCTTCATCGTGCCTTGGATGTGGCGCTCCTGAAGCTCCTCTCCCGATCTGCACCAAACACGAACCCGCCGCTTTCGGTTAAACAGCTCGAATTTTGATTCGTCCGTCCAGAGAACCGTTTTCCAGAACTCTAGGGGCTTATCAGCATGCTCCTTAGCAAACTTAAGCCGTTTGGCTTTGTTTGCCTTGCTGATAAATGGGCGCTTCCGGGCAAGTTTGCTATTCAACCCCTGTGCTACGAGACGGCGACGAACAGTTCGACCGGAAACTGATAACTGAAGGGTTTCCAGGATCTCGCGGACAGTTACCTTCGGGTTCTTCTTGACTTCGCGCTTGATCTTGGTGTCCGTTCTCGCATCCGTTTTCCGCTTCCTGCCTCTGCCAGGGTGATCCACCACTGATCCAAACGTTTTAAGCTTCAGAAGAATTTTGCCAACCGCTGCCTTACTGATACTGTACTTCTTAGCGACAGCCCGGTGCGATTCACCGTTTTGCACATTACGAACGACCAATTTTCGGATACACAAGGGAATTGCTTTCGAAAGCACTGCGTTCTCCATTTTTTTTTTCAATTGAATCAAATGCGATCACGTATACAAATGCACCAGGTTGAGCCGTTTGCTTCAAAACATGTCAAAATATCAAAACATAAACAATCGAGGGAACTTTTCGAAAACATATCGATTTTTGAAGTGGGCTCTTTATTTTGTCACTGTTTGTTTTTCAACACAAATTGATTTTTTTTTCTTTAAGTAAAACTCCTTTTTTTCTGTATTCCATAAGTGAAACTTAAAAAGAATGTAAAAAATAAAATAAGAAAAAAACTACACTGTGTTTACTTTAATTTGAACCAAGTAAATGAGAGAAATTGAAAAACGAAGAGGTGGGCACTTTATTTTGCCTATCAGTGTAAATAGAAAGCCTCTTTCGAAGGAAAATAACAGTTTTTGAAACAAAGGCATTGTAATTTAAGTACAAGGCATTGTAATTTCAACAATACATTCATCGGGAAGGTGAATTTGAGCGTGTACTTCCCAAGTTTCGACGCTCGCAACACGTGCAAATCGTCACATTTATTGGTAGGTTATTTGCTCGATTCCAGTAGTAGTACTCTGAGTAAACTCCTTGAACCTGGAATCTGTTAGCATTCAAGCCAAATCCAGAATTAAGATAACCAAGATTCAAAGAACAAATAAAATAAATTTAGAACGCAACCATTGAAATTCAGAATTTGTACGTTTGTTCTTATAATTAATATGTTTAAAATAAACATTACATGATTTTCAATTCAAACATCGATGTCACTTGGTTTTTAACATAGAATATGTTTGAAATAAAGCCAGTTTATTTTTACGGCCAGAATAAACTAAGTTTATGTTTGGATTTACCTGGAATATGTTTGTAATGACGGTATTTTTTTATGCGTGAACATGGGTGTTTCTGGCCTTTGTAATAGAGCATAAAAATCATGGCTACTATGATAAACTGCACAATATAGTGTTGCTGATTGTACAATAGCTTGCACAGCTCGAAAAATCAATGTGAATTACTGTTCAACATCATGTACATAAATGGAGCGTCACAAAACATGCAAATTAACATTATAAATCGTGTAAAGTTTTGGGACATTCCATACATTGTACATAATGATTTATGCAAAAGCTCGTCTTTGTAAGAACTATTTCATGCAAGCTGCTGCTTCGTGTGGAATGAAATTCAATCCTACATGCTCTGATATTTAGATCACAATGAAAATTCAGATTTTGTTTTCTGTGTGGGACAAAATTTAAATTTGTGCTCCATTATGATTTTCGGAAGCCTTTTGGGTCATAATAAGTGTGCAAAATTTCAGCTAAATAAACCAATTGAACCACTCCTTGGGAAATTTGTCAAAAAAAACTTTTCTTCGTAGACCGCAATTCGATTCGACGTTTGTGTAAAGAGTAAAATTGGTAAAACTGGCTAAAACTGATTGCTATCCAAACGAACAGCTCATTGGACTGTTTTTTCTAGCAGCACTGCCACCTGCATCCTGCTGCTGTCTGCACGAAGCAACCTCGTTGTGTGCATGGGGCGCGTTCACTCAACATGGAGGAATTGTGGTGCTTGAAAAAACAGTCCAATGAGCCGTTTGTTTGGACAGCAATCAGTTTTAGCTAAATAACTTTTTCCACAAGCGCAATCCGACGCTTTGCGGAATTGAAAGAAAAGTTTCCATGGAAAATTTCCCAGGGAGTACCCAATCATGGTTTAGTTTTAAAAGTCAACGGGTCACCTCGTCAGATTTTTCCCTGAGTTAGTTTCTCCATGGAAAATCGTATATGTACAATTGAAACCGCGGGCGCTAGAAAATATAGTTCCACTGTTTGAGCTGAAATTTTACACAGTTATTATAGGACCCAAAAGATTTCCAAAAATCAAAGTAGAGCAATTTTTTTTACATATATCCGTGTCCAAGGCTACTGTATTCTCTGTATCTCTCTTAAGTATGTGTTGGACTAACATTCTCTGCAACTTTCCTACAGTTGCGAGGACGAGGCAAGGGTTGACTTTGTATACTGGAGGCTGCATATCTAGTATCTAAGAATTCGAAATCATCCCCGAGATTTTTTACCGAACGACAACGTATCCGGATGTGATATTTATCTTATCAGTCGATTAAGTGTTCAACACCTACGATATTCTGCAACTGTAAATGCTATGCTATGCTACATCCGTGTCCCAGGCCACTGTACAGCTTCTTGACCGTTTTGAAAGATCAAATCAAATATCTAAATTAACAACTTTTCCAGTTGCCGGCGTCGGTGGAGTAGTGGTAAGCGTGACTGCTACTTTGCACCCCAGTGGGTCTGGGTTCAATCCCAGTCGACGTCGGTGGTTTTTCTGAGGCGAAAAAATCTGTCTCGTCTTCCCTTGGAAGGGAAGTAAAACCGTTGGTCCCGGCTCATATTCATGAGTCGGTAGGTAGGGTCCAGGTGGTGGAGTCGTCTTCCTGGCGTCGGTGATTGTCACCATGTGAGGAAATAGGCCGACGGAAAATAAAAAATATAAAAAAATAAAAACTACTTCAGTAGACGTTTGGCTGAAAAACTATGTTCGGCAAAGTTGAAGCTGAGAAAATTTCCTTTCCAAAGATATAAGGCTACAGATAGTGAACGAAAAGTTCGCGTTCTCCGTTGTAATTGCCATATCGACTTCAAATGGCACGTGGCCTTTCCTTTCAATTTTCTATCAGATGTGCTGAAATTTCAAAGCGCTTTTCGAAACTCGATATTAAATCGCTTTAGCTCATGGTATGGTTTATGGTAGAAGAAACTTTCAAAATTTGCATCTATCTACTAAACTGAAGCAAGCATCGATTATTTAACGGCTGCAGATTCTAGTATATCAGATATCGCATGTACACTTATCTTATGTTTCAATAATGAGGTTTGTAATTAACCAAAGCAATGCTTATCAGTTCTAGATTTGGCTTGTATATGGAGTGAAGCCTCTCCATGGTAGTGAAGTAGATTTTTTTCAAAAATGGAATAAATCATTAATTTATCAAATTCACAACATCTATGGTTTCATTCGCTAAACAAGTCAGACTAGAGAGTGCGTAAAATCAACCGTTTATCTGACTTTAAAACATTATTGTGATAAATGATCTTGTTATAAACGATCGTGCAAGAACCAAAAATCAACATGCATTTCTTGAATACTACCAAGCCCATACATTTCGATGTCGGTCGCCGTCTACAAGTGACTACCGGCAAAAATGCCTGTCCTTGGTTAATTTTTCATGGAATCCCGTGTAGACGAAAATATCCGACCAATAGCATGTTTTATCATTCAAAACGAATTTCGCTCATCGTAATTTTGATTTGAAATTTGGTTTGATTTAAATAAGAGTTGAAATAACAATGACTAGGGAGAATGACAAGTAACAAATCAAGTTATTATAATATTAAACTAAGAACACAATTTTTTTATATGAAAAATGTTTTCCAAAAATTTCAAATCCCATTTTTATGATGCAAATAAATTTGAAATAAGTATAAAAATATGACAAAATGACATAATATAATTTCACCTCTTTCTTAACAACTTTATTAAACATTTAAATATCATACAAAGAACAAATTTTGATGTGATATAAAATGTACTGTGTTTTTGAGAAATAATTTAATAATAACAAGCATTGCTATGGAAAATTTAAACTAACACTTAACTTGATCACCTTTCTAAAAATATATATATATATATATATATATATATATATATATATATATATATATATATATATATATATATATATATATATATATAAGCTTTCTGTAGTAAAATTTAACGGAATATGCTCGCGTTTACAAGTGAAAGTTCAAAAAAGTGTTCCAGTTTATTATTATTTTTTAAAAGTAATTAAGTGAAGTGTTAATTTAAATTTTCCTAGTTTTCCAATAACAATCGTTCTACTAAAGGGTGTCCATAGTTAAATTGCATCACTTTAAACTCGTTCTCAAAAACAAGTCTCTCAACCGATTGTTATGAAACATTCAGGGAATAAAAAACAATGTATAATCTTGTTTTAGGAATTTTTATTTCACTGTATTTCTTTACCAAACCCAAAAGGCCGAACTTTCTTCTTAATACCACGCATAAGATTTTGCACAACGCTTGAACCGACTTTTTTTTTTCACTTTTAACCATGACTTCGACATTTCCTGTTCTGTAGTGACAACTTAAGGGTGCTTACAAAGTTCGTGCTTCATTATAGCCCAATATTTATCAATTGGCCACAACTCTTGAGAGTTTGGGGGATTAAGATCCTTCGGCACGAAATTGACACCATTCGACTTGTACCACTCCAGAATATCTTTGCAGTAGTGACAAGAGGAACGTTGTGTATTTCGAGAAACGAAAGCAGTCGTTTTTTCAGGCATTCATTTATGTATACTTGACCATTTACAGTTGAAGTTGTCACGAAAGGCTTGCTCCGTTTACTACACGAACAAATCCCCTGCCAAATCAACTTTGACTCTTGCTGTTTCCTGAGAGACTCTGAAACATCGAACTTATCTTTCGCAGTCACATACTGGTTGCCGGGAATATGTGTAAAGTCCGCTTTATCGTGTGTTTCATCATCCATGATGCAGCAGTGTGGTTTCGTCAACATTTGTGTGTACAGCTTACGCGCACGTGTTTTAGCAGTCCTATTCTGGTTTTCATTGCGGTTTGGAGCTTTCTGAACTTTGAATGAACGGAGCCCAACTCGTTTCTTGGCTTTCTGCACGATACTTTTGGTCAAGTGCAGCTTTTTCGCGACATCCCGAACGGAACAGTTGGGTTCGCGTTTAAAGGCAGCAACCACTCGCTTGTGATCCTTCACAGAGTACGGAACACTTTTTATACTACTCACTTTCTTCTGATCGACAGTTATACGTTCCCCGAAACATTTTATGACACGAGACACTGTAGACTGGTGAATTTTCAACATCTTTCCGATGACTCGGAGCGAAAGAAGTGGGTTGTCAAGGTGCGCGTGCAAAATGTTCTCGGGCACTTGCTGTTTCTTCGACTCCATTTTCGAAACTACGACACATTTCACAATGAAACTCATGCAGTGTAAACAATACACGCTGAGGTCATTTCACCCAAAATTTCGTTGAAATCAACCAAAAGGGCGAAATGTAACAGCTTATGGAAAGTGATGCAATTTAACTGTGGACACCCTTTAGTACGCTCGTAAAAGTGTGTTTTTTTTTTAAAGTAAAGTTTGCTATGGTAGCAAACTTTGCAATTCATTTTTCTTGTTTTGTTCTTTGGATCTATTTGGAATAGCTTTTGTCGACAGGATTATTTTTGACATTGACATTGAAAAAGTTCCTCAAAATGCTAAGTCGAAATCTCATTAATGGGATGGCTGATTTTATATTATATTGAGCTCATTGTTCATCGATCGATAAATTGAATGATTTTTGTGAAAACATATGCTTTTCGCAATAATGTTTGCTTATGTCTAGTAATAAATACGAACAAATCACGTCAAGCCCAAACTCCCGTCAATACTTTGTTTCGTGTAGGATGTATAACAGTTTATTTATGGAAAATATAGATACACTAACATAGCTAGTAATATTTACATCGATGTCTCAACATGTTCTCCTCAGGCTACTACACACGCCTTCAATCGCCTAGGGAAATCATCGGCAATAAACGTTTCTTTCTCCATAGATATAGCATCCCAGGCTTTGGTTAGACTGGTTTTTAAAAAATCCAACGATGAGTGTGGCTTAGTACAGGCTCTGGACTCAAGCATGGACCAGACGGAGTAATCCATTGGATTCAGGTCAGGAGAGTTGGAAGGCCATTCACCTTTGGTCAAATATCTCGGGAAAAGCCTGTTACAGAACTCCAGTGTCCTTTTTGCTCCATGTGATGGTTCCCAATCTTGTTGAAACGTTCATTTCTTCTTACCAAAATGTGTACGTGCGCATGGTGCTACAGTGTCATCTAGAAACTTCTGGTATACTGATTGGTTGATTTTGACGCCTTTCTTTATGAATATTAAGGGTGTTGTACCGGAAGCAGTAATTTCCGTCCAAACCATCACCACAGCTGGATGGTGTGATCTGGCTGTATTCATACGGTTAGAGGAACCGCTTGGCAAAAGTTGCCGATCTTTTTGGTGGTTGGGGTATCGATCGACAGTGAAAATTTTTCTCATCGGAATAAAATTGAACGATGCCGTCCATTACCGAACTCCTTCAATAAAATATTTGCTTTCCGGTACCGAGTGTCCTATCATTTAGGTAGTGGTTATTTGCAAATGTATAAAAACGTAATCCTAGATCCTCAGGAAGAATAGTTCGTACTGATTTGGGGTTGATTTTCAATAATTTCTCGTTTTTCGGACCGACAGTCTAGAATTTCGATAAACCCTTTGACGAAGTATACTTCGGTTCTGAACGATGCTCTCAGTTCTTTTTCTGCCTCTTCCTGAAAGATCCCCCAACTTTCCGAGCTCATTGTATCAATTTATAGCATCTCGAACTGTTTGTATTGGCATTTTCAATGTCCTAGCGATAAACAAAGGATACGGCCCAATCACCGAACTTTGTAATGGATTTATCTTCATTGAGACAGGAAAACAGCAGAATCCCATACAGTTTGCTTAGCCTGTTAGTGCAATACCTGCGTATTGAGAACCAATTTTCTACCTGTTTATTTTAATTTTAAATGCAATTTAAATAAAATTTAACTAAGAGGAGAGATTTGTTTTGCATCTACGCAACATACTAGGCTTGTTTTCATCATTTTATGTAGAATGATGGCATAAATTGCTACATTTGGCAACGTTTTTCAGGATCAAAAAATACTACACTATGCAACGCTTCGTTTTGACTACCTGTTGAACAATTGAGGGTGTATATTTCAGAAAGTCAGCTCCGACTGATAAAATTATATTTTCATCATCAAAGAGGAGAAAATCTACGTAAAGTACTAGAGTGCTGCCTAAAATGTTTACGGCATAGCAGAATGATGTTCAGAAGTGCCAGAGTATTTCGAGGCGGAAGGAATTAACCATTCATTCGAGCTTCTGCCAGCATTCACAACCTCTGCAGCACATTTGTTACAATCGAGTTGATGTAACTTCATTGTGACTCGCTTTAGTTGTATTCAAGTTTGCTTGCTGCAACCACTTTTAACGGTTGTGTCGGAACCGGGTTGCGATTATCCTCCGTTTATATGTGGCTGGTAGTAAATTATTAAAAATGATATGGGATTTTAAGAATTAGTTTTTTTTTTACCTGGAAAAGTGATTGTTGTCAAAAAATTCATGAAATTTTTAATGACATTTGATTTCCCCCATTTCAGAAACATATAAGTAAAGTATGAACCACTTACTATTTGGCCACACAAAATGAGATATTTCTTTGTCTAAAAAGTACATAGAAAAGCGGCTATGATTTCATTCTGCTGGGAATTTATTGAACTTCAAAGATAAAAACAATAAAATATTATTCATCACAATTTCGAATAAATTCTCGGCATTTTCGCTTAATACCACGCATTCTTTCTTCCACAGTAGAGCTGTCAACTTGAACTGCCATCTTTTTCCACCACTTCTGCAAATCAGATGGTATTTGTATTGTTTTGCCACATTTCTGTGGTTTGTTTATGATAATTACCCAAAATTTTCGATGGGACAAAAATTTGGACAATTTGGTGGGTTGAGAGTTTTTTTTTCAATAAAATCAATATCATTCTGCTTAGATCATAGAGAACAAACATCCAGGCTCGAACATGTTTTTCCCCATTTACTGTGTAATTTTTGAAAAGCAAACCGTTGGAAAATCAGCGCCGCCTAGACTATCAAATCTCAAGGCGCGCAGGTGGTGCCATCAACATACGATTTACCAAAACTAACGGAAACAAGCTGTAATTTTAAAATGGCAGTTACAGAAATTTACACACGGAGGGCGCTCCAGCTTGGATGTCTGTTCTCTGTGATTACATGACATCCTGGTTGTAGTGGCAGCTGGTAGAGTCATGTCAGAGCTTTAGCGGACCGTCGTGCGATTCAAAGAATGGCAAAATTTCTCCTGACCATGTCGGAGTAAACACTGCTTCCGGATCACTGCGCTGTAATTGGCTTCTCGTTACGGCTATTAGAGGCGTCGCAGTGATTAAAAAGAAGCGGCCAAATACTAAGTGGATCAAGCCTTACTACCACTGCCGAGGCGCTATCAGTTGGCAGATCGATGGAAGCACGAAGTAAACATTATGGTTATTTAAAAGTACTTTCTCCAAGACTTGTAGTGCTTTTCGGGGAATGTTTTGCGCTTTTGTTAAATGTTCCTAAATTCCTCCCGAAACACCCATAGTTTTTCACTTAAGCCAATTCATCTGCCGCCTTCACATTCATTGGACAGTCCAATTCGTAGTCACTCATCTAGAGTTTAGTTGGATCAAAGAGTATACGTGGACGTCCATATTGCTGTGTTCATAAACGTAAAAGGATGTAGAGCATAAATCTTCATTTTTTTATCATTGCAATAAATCTAGACAAAATCGTCAAAAGGTCGAAAGTAACAATTGTAAACAATGACTTAAAACGTAAATTTCCTGGAAATGCCAGGTTGCTTACATCTATATCCACTACCAACGGAAAGGTAATAACTACCTGTATCTGTTTCTGGTGCTATTTTGTTTGTGGGAGCGAGCAGATCCCAGAAAAATACGCTAGAAGTCATTGTTTACAAATGTTTCTTTCGACCTTTTGACTATTTTGTCTAGAAATAATGTAAAGTTAGTCTAAAAAATTGAACAAACACCTGTGATACAGAAGGTTCTTGTTTTATATTTCTTGATTGTAAGTGAATAAACTTGTAAACATTGTAGAAACATTTTCTCTTGTATTTAGTGCTAACATCTAATAACTACAAGAACAAATTCTTTTATAAATTGCAAAATTAAATAAAAACGACTCATTCATATGACTCATTCGATAAATGAATCAAATTATTGAATAAAATTCCCTTGAAGCATGTTTAGGATATCCTCATACTTCTTAAATTTTACTCCTAAAATTGGCCCCACGCAGAAAAATACGAAAAGGTTTCCAATATTCCACAACACAACAGCAAAGACAAGACAGTTAGAAAGTGCAATCGTCACAAAATTCTTTTTCCCACAACTAAAACTCCCTGTGGCTATCCGACGAAGACAACTTTCCCATCCGGAATCAAACCATTCCCCCCTTCTTCAACTTGCGGTTTAGCAAAGTTGACCGAGGATGAAAACTTTTAAGCCTCATCTTCCTCAAATCGCTTACCGGGCTTTTCTGCTTCTACTTCGCCTCGCCCTTGATTGGGAACCATCTAAAAACCACTGCAAAATTCTTCGGCAAGAGTCAGTACGGTGATTATGAACCGGTTGCAAGCCCTTTTCCGCTTTCGCAACGATGCTATGGTACAATGGGAGGCAACAAAAAATACCCGAAACGGTCTCGTTTGTAACTATGGACTCAGCATATAGCGCTGGGGCGCAGAAATTATCATCCATGTGACTTTAACTTTTTCTCTAATCCCTCCGACCCCTCGTCAACCAATTGCTAGCGGAAAACGGTGCTGCTGTTTTTTATTCTGTTATCACTTATGTTTTCTTCTCTCTCTCCGAATTTATTCCAGGCTGTTCACAACAGTGGCGTGATATCCGGAACGTTTATGAATAATGGCGCCGTGCGTTGTGGCACTTCCGTCTGCCGGCCTGTTTCCGCCATCTACACTAAAAGCCAGCAAACGAGCGGCTACGTCCACGTGGCCACCATCCCGGCGGGAGTGTACAATATCACCGTGACCGAACTGCAGAATAGCCAGAACTATCTTGGTAAGTGGCGGGG
Organism: Aedes koreicus; assembly: GCA_024533555.2. Classification (NCBI taxonomy): domain Eukaryota; kingdom Metazoa; phylum Arthropoda; class Insecta; order Diptera; family Culicidae; genus Aedes; species Aedes koreicus. Next base: position 83,663 of record JAHHFK020002058.1, on the reverse strand, counting down.
TGAAACAGTAATTGAAAAAGGGAGTTCATTTGCTGCAAGCCTATATCTGTTCGTTGGAGATATAAAATAATTGTATTTATGACGCATTTACACGGACGCTTGTTTACACGGAGTCTGCCTGTCTAACGATGCTGCCAACAGGCATGAAATAAAATTTTCTGATTTATAACTGGCTCCAGCTGAGTGTGTGTTGGTACAAAATTTGATGATTGCACACTTCATACTTGCATAATGAATTATACAACTTTCAATAAATCAGATGAATACTGCCGTCTATAGTGAACTATCTCTTGAAAAACTGCTATACTTAATTTGGTTGTGCTACTACTCCTGATAGTAAGGGATAAAGATGGTTAAAAGTTAAAAACAACCCATTATAAACAGCAAGAAATAACTTCAGCATCGAAATCATAAAATCGCCTAACACGTAAAAATACGAACTCAATGTTGAATTCTAACAACATGGAATGTTCAACTGTTAAATATAATGTTTTCCATACCTATGCATTTGCAATATGTTTAAAGCCGCTGCGTTTTAACTTTGATTAAAGTCTTTCTCGCGAACAACTGCATGATAGATTTATTATTATCATTTTTCGTTTCTTAGTCCAATGTTTCTCAATTCATGAACGATTTTTAATCTTATTCTTATCTGTCTTTGTATGGAAATTTCTATTGAAAATACAAATCTTTTGGTCGTTGTCTACTGAAATGTTCACATAACGTACTGATGTAACATATTTTATCTAATCTGGAACACATTCTCACAGTTACAGCTTAGTTGAAAAATGTCTTTAATGCAAACGTCCATAGAAATCATTATTATTATTTGTATTAGGCGAAGTATTTGATTTACTTTTCACTTCCTTTATTTTCCTTTGAATTCCACTTTGTTTGTAAAACTTCAACTTTGACTTCTACACTTTCTCTTTCTTATACCTGACTTTGACGCTCTTTTCATCGAGCTATCGCTACTCGCAACTCAGTATTCGCGAAACACATGCACAGTTTTTATTTCAGAGTTGTCTATGCCCACACCAATGCATGAATTTGTATATTGTGTGGCAAGAACAATTGAATTTTATGCCCATGAAAGTTGAGAAAATTTGCAGGGATTGCGCAGCAAGCCGTGCTTCGAAACTGACGTGTTTTGTTTTTTGCTGCGTCGTTTTCGCCAAAAAAAATCAAACAATAATTCGTAATTTAACTTGAGCTTACAGTGAAATCATAAAATCTCCGCGAAAATTGTGTAAGCCGTAGTGAATATAATCGATTCCCTCTCGAAATGTGTGAATGTCGGTAGTATTTCCCCGTTTTTTGTTTGTTTTTGTGCTTCACCCCCGCACCCGGAAGAAGAGTTAAATCAGCTTAGTTTTGGTTATTAGTGGTAATATTGTGACACTCGGGCATAATTTATTAGTTTAGAGGGTTTTTGCGCTTTGTCGCGAGTGAATCAATGAATATTAGCAGTTTTGAAGCTCGATTTAAAGTCGCCACATAACGGGGATTTGCATTATTGGCAGAGTGTGGAGTGAAAAAAAAGAAGACTAGTGCAATGTAGAGAACGGCCATTTGCTGGTCAGAAGCAGCAAACGAAAACAACGCGCATGGGCGGGTGAAAAGCTTGCACATAATTTTAGGTGCATTCACCACGGGGTGTACAGAGTTTTGTTATGCAGGTTGCATATCTAGCGGGCGGTTTAGTAACGTTAATTTTTGCGCATATTTAATCGCGAGTGCATGAAATTAATCACGAATCAACGTCGAAAATGTTTATTTCTACGAATGAACAAGATAGTGTGATTGAGGAGGCGGACATGGGTGAGATGTATCTAACTATATAACAAAAATCTTATTTTCAAAATATACTAAATACGTGCCTGGTTTGGAAATTTAAAATTTCCAAATCTGGAAGTGTGTTGCAGTGCCCTTATCCAAATGATATCGGTAATGTTTACATGCGGGGCTTATTGTATGTGAAAGTAACCTCGGAATGGGCGTGACTCTCCAGACATTCTGAAATGGGTTGCTGGATCTACAGTAGAGCTATCACTTTCTAGCTCCCGGATTAAAGCTGCTTCCAATGGTCACTTGAATGATTGTTGTAAACAGATTTCTTCCATAATACCATTGCCGGCCGATGGGTGTTAGATTGGACATACAAATACATACAAAAAAAAAAAAAAAAAAAAAAGAAAATTTCCCACCCCCGCCCGGCCGCCCCCCCCCCCCCCCCATCCCCCCCCCCCCCCCCCCACCCCCCCCCCCCTCCCTTTCTTTTTCCCCCCCCGCCCCCCCCCCACCACCACAAAAAAACACACAAAAAAAAAAAAAAACCCCCCCGCCCACAGAGATTTTATTTTTTTTTTTTCCCCACACCCCACATACACACAACAAAAAAAATTTAAAAAAAAAACCAACCAAGAAAACAATATAAACAACAAAAACAGACCGGCCCGGGCTTCAAAAGATTTTTTTTTGGTTTTGACCCTTCCAAACAGTTTTCCAAAAGACCCCCAAAGAAAAACCCGACTTTTCCGAAGAAGGTGGATTTTTCCAAATCAACAGACCACAGTGTATTACAAACATTTTCTATATTTGACTATAATTGACTATATCTAGAGGAAACCAAAAAACTTAGAAGTGACCAAAATATTGGACGTGCAGATCGTGCTATGGACAAGAAGGTGAAGAAGATGCTAGACAAACACTCGAGCCTCTCTATTCGAACTGTGGCTCAGAAAATAGGAATGTCGCCAGCATTCGTAAAAAAAAGCCCCCAACCGTGCTGAGTGCGGGCAACTGCGACTGCACACAGATTGCTTGATAAAATATTCATTTGTCTTCATTGCTAAACCACATAGTGCCACGGCAATCGAAGCAACCAGAAAGTCTTTATTCAATTATGTTCAACTTGTTAATATGTATGAGGGATTACCACAGAGAGCCGCATCGCTGTTGGCTAGTGTTCGAATCTCGATAATTCTTGATTTGTTTGTTTTTATCCAATCTTACACTCATCAACTAATACACTACTCCACCTCTCGCACACATCAAATTTTTCGAAGCAAATTGATGTGTTACATTTCCAACAGCCAATGTTGCATATTATTCTCCAAGTCCCGATTCATAGTGAAAAAATAAGCAAAATCATGTAAAATCGCAATGAAATTGCAATTTGCCATCGCAATTCAATTTCATTTTGGGTCATTAGGTTTCACATTACCCTGAGACTTTTAAATTAAGGTATCTTCTCCCCTTGCCTAACTTGCACGGTAGCATGAAATGGACCGTGGCTTCGTTTCAATAACTTCTATTGAATTTTTAGCCCGCCGTATTCTACCGCAAATAATAATACGTTCACCTCATATCTTCCTTTAATGAATAGACGGCCACTTTGACAACCTCATTTGCTGGGTGTGGTGGATTAGAGATCGGGATCGTAGTACTTATGATCTCTCATATTTACTTTATTAACATTATTAGTCACTCCCTTTTTCCACGCATACATGTTCGGCGGCCCATTTAGCGCTGTCAACAGCACCATCTAGTGATAAAAATTACAATCAGAAAATATTTTACCTTTCCATTTGGTTACCTTGTATCCACGGTAAATCTAATATACTCTGTTTATGAGTATTGTTTGTTCACTTTTGAGAATAATACCTTGTTTAGACTGCAGAGTTATAACATGTTATAACGGTTGTCAAATAATTTCTACAAGAAATTCGACATCAAGATAAGCTTATAACATGTTATATCTGCTCAGTCTGACCAGTGTTTACCGCCGATACGTTAAAATGTGCATTTTTTACTCCTTAAAGAAAAGTACTGACGCTAAGATGACAAAAAAATTTTGTCACTGATCAATAACACAAACAACGCTGTCGCCATATTTTTCTGAGTGAAAACGTATTGATTTTTATTATTTAACTTGCAATAAATAGTTTGTTCATGTCCCAATTTTCGAAGCAATAACTTTTGCATTCTTTTATGTGATTCTAGCTCTGATGGTTCCTTGTGGACCAACGTGAATCCCGAGGTTCAATTCGGCTTCACTCCGGAGCGAAAAAAATGACGGGTCGGTCGGTTTCGCGTGATAACAATCTAAACATTCTTAAATGAATCCCAGTATATTTCTGTAATTCTTTTGAACAGTTGCTTCTTCTTAACTGCAGATTTTAGAATACTAATCCGAATGGATAAAATTTAAAATTGCATGTTTTTTTGAAGCATTAAATGAACAAAACTACAAAAAATACAGACTTTTTTGGAAAAAAGTAACGATATAAAATCGGTAATTTTTAATGTTTATCTTTCTACAAAACCTTTACCCAATATAGGGTAATCTGTGTTTACGCACAATTTGGATATGTGCAGTTTTGAGCGATTACCGGTACTTTTTAACGATCTTAGGTATTCTCATCTTAGCGCGCTTTTACCCATTTCAATGAAGCAATCAATGCCAGGAAACAAGACTAGTTTTATCCAAACTTTACTTCAACGGCGATCCAAATCGTGGATTGGATTCATTTTTTTAGGCCAAACGCAAAAACATCGCTGCACCGGTGTTGTAAATTTTGTTTTGTACTGGATCTATTTTGCATCATTTTAAAACTGGTATATGTTTTGCTCTATTCTTGCTGCAATTTGGAACAAGAAAAATACCGTTACAAAACACTACCCAGCTACTTGATAATACCAATTATTGAGTAAAATTTCAGCTTTTACTAAAAAATAACTCAATTTTATTGAGTATATTCTGAGGCATATTTGTGAGCCAAAAAGTAACCGTGTTTGCTGTGTGTGATGCTGGCGGCGGACAGAAAGTTGTGTTGCTCGCCTCGGATGCTGATAATTGCCTCAAGTTACTCACGGTGCTGGTGAATTGCCTTTTCGTTTCATTCCTAAATAACGAATGCTTGTCTTGGTTTTTTTACAGCCACTGCATTTTCCAGAAAACATTGACTAGATCGAAATGCGGAAGTTCCAAGATTCCGAAAAGTATTTCGATTGCTCGAAAATGAAAAGTAATAAAGTTTTCAAAGTAAACAATCGGTTTATTGATAGTTTGGTCATGATAAGCACTTGCAAATAGCTCATATAGATAAATTTTGGAGAAGCCTCTAGTTGGCTCTAGTTGTCGCATAATGTCCAGGAACACCTCCCTTGGCATGCGGAAACGCAGAAAGTGCTTCTCGTTGTAAGTTTTGTGTCGCTAAAGTTGTCCTGGAACAGCTTTTGATGACCGGAACGGAAATCACGGTCGACGTTGGGGTGTCATCCAGGACGTGACCCTCTCAGTTTCGACACTTGTTTATCCGCTGCCAAACTACAAAGCAGCATTATCTAACATCGTTTTAATGAAATGCATGCATTCACACACTCACCTTCAGTCAAACGAAAGAACAAGTATTTCTTGTCGTCAGCTAACGACGCACTACTGGCATTAAAAATTATTTGGTCAAACCAACCAATGGCTAAATGTTTGTTAAAAATCTACGATCTCTGAAAAAAAAAACTTCTTATCTCTGATGTTGAATGATCGATAGGATGACAGGTGTTGGCGGGTTTAACAACAAGAAATGAAGCATAAAGTTGATCTAAAAATAGACTGCCGCTGAAGATGCTCTTAGTTGCTACGACAAGTTGACGCGGTTTACGTTGATTTCGCGAAAGCCTTCGACGCTGTTCCTCATATTCTAGTCGTCGAAAAACTGAGGAACATGGGCTTTCCAGATTCGATTACGGAGTGGATTTTTTCGTATTTAAGTGATCGTACTGCATACGTCGTGGTCAACTCGGCCAGATCTCACACCTTCAGCATCACTTCTGGTGTACCCCAAGGAAGCGTTCTGGGGCCACTATTATTCAACATTTTCATCAATGACCTGTGTTCCCTGCTTTGTTCGTTCAAGCTGTCGTTCGCTGACGACCTGAAATTTTTTCGAGTCATAGCTTCTCTTGCCGATTGCGCAGCCCTACAAGAAGATATTGATGTAATGTTGACATGGTGTGGCAACAACGGAATGCGAGTTAACAACAACAAATGTAAAATCATTTCCTTCGGGCGGTGCCATAACCTGATTATTCATGATTACAAAATGGAAACGACAACACTGGAACGTGTGTCATCCATTCGCGACCTTGGAGTTACCATCGATTCGAAGCTCAGATTCAACGAGCACATCAGCACTATGACTGCCAAGGCTTTTTCTGTATTGGGATTCATTCGTCGTCATGCGTGTGAATTCACCGATATCTACGCTTTGAAAACAATCTATTGCGCGTTGGTTCGTAGCATCCTTGAGTACGCAGCCCCGGTTTGGCCTCCATACCACGTAGTACATGTTCTGACGATCGAACGGGTGCAGAAAAAGTTTATACGTTTTGTGCTGAGACAACTGCCATGGAACGACCCCGTCAATCTTCCTCCCTATTCAGACCGATGCAGGCTCATAGGATTGGAGCCACTATCAGATAGACGAGTTACGATGCAGCGGATATTCGTCTTCGATGTAATTGCGGGATTTATAGACTGCTCTGAACTTCTCGCACAGATTCCGTTCAACATTCCTGCACGAAGGTTCCGGAATTCTCCGTTACTTGCAGTTCCATATCACAGAACAAACTACGGCTACAATAACCCGCTGGATTCATGTCTTCGCTCATTCAATGTTGTCTGTGATGAATTTGATTTTAATTTGTCAAAAAGCGTTTTCAAAAATAGGATTAGTAGTAATACATAGTTTGTAAGTTATATAATTCAGTCTGTGCGTCAATTCGAAGACGGTGATATAATAAATAAATACAGAATCAGAATAAACAGAAAGCGTCAACCGTGTGTTTGTTATTACTGCGGTGTTGTATTTGATATAAACATACCAAAATTAGTAAATCTTTACAATGATCAAAAGTCTACTTTTGTCATATTAAGCAGTTTTAAATCAACTTGGTTGAACAAGAAAGTTAAACATGTTCAACCTTTGCCAAGCCAGCCGAAAATATAATGGTGATCAATATAAACCATGTGCATAACTGCATGACAGCGCAGTTTAAGAATGCTTGTCTCAGTGAAGAATGAAGGAAACGGTAGATGTCCAAACGCAATGACAGCGACAACTGAATTAGTTCGGCCAACATAAATCAAAAACATCATCATCATTATAACATATTAATATTTGGCAACAACTCGGCCAACAATAAAATTTTGTGAATGATTTTGTAGGCAACTAAGCTTAAAAAAGTATTGTTGTGTGTCGTGAATCGAGCATCATTTTCAGGCCAAAATTTTATCAAATTTCATCATACTTCATAATATTTGATAATCAATCGATGGTTATCAAAAATAATAATTGCAAGCCGCAAATCTCGCTTCCTTTCCAGCAGACGATCTTTATTCTATCCTGTTCAAGTTGCAACAAACCATGGTTGCCCTTTTTGTGACATATGCAGCTGGCACGAGTCGGTGTTGCGGCGAGTTGTTCGGAAATTGATTCCCTAGTTAGGGCCTTTGTCATTTCATTCTACTAATTGTGTTTTTATCACACCAAGCGTGAAGTACGTAATTTTGTATCCATACTATTGATTCATCATACTCGTCATACCCCGATACCTTGGAACAAGTTAACCATCACACTTTGTGAGCAAAAGCATCCTTACTGTTTGTATAAATCGGTTCATACCGTAAATCTGTACTAATACGCAAACATTGCACAAGACGTCTCGTGAACTCAGCTTATCATTTACCAAAACGAACCCTGCTGTCACCCAATCCGGTTATCGATCATTCCGAGGTGTTCTCGGCTTCCCATAGAGCGAATACCACGTCAGCACACCCTCTCCTTATTTGACCTGCCTTCGAGCGGAGCCGGCGCCGGTATTGCCTTAGGATGGGATCACATTGAGGATGTATGTTAGTTCCAAGCATCATCTGTTGGTTCTCTGTGTAATTACAGCTGATACGACAATATTGAAGTAGCAACCCCATGCTCATGTTCAATTCTTTAAGGCTTCATGGAGTCGGTAGTTAGTTCATTTTTTGTTTTACAAGTGTGAACGGTGGAACTTTCAAGACAAATGGTGACATCGTTTTTTTTTTAATGGATTTTTGGTTTTTGGTTTGGTTTTTTGGTTTTTTTTTTAATTTATAGTGTAAAAAAAAAATCAATTTTCTACTACTTATTTACTCGATTTCAAATTATTTCTTTAGCGTTAAGGTTTGTCAGGGATTTATTCGGTAGGATAGTTTCTGTTTCATAGTCTCATGCTATTTTTTCAGATTCTTTTATTGATCAGAGAATTCACTTAAATAGATGCTCCGTTTTTCTTTTGGAATTAATGCATGAAATTGGAACCAGATCATTAAATCTTTCTGGGAAAATTTATGTTCTACAATTCTCCGATCATGAGTTATGATTTTTTTTAATAAGTGACGTCAGGGAAAAACGGAAAATTTCAATGGAGGGTTTTCGAGAAAACTGGCAACCCGTTTTTTTATTACTTTTTATTAATAGGGGAACTGCCCCCATATTAATCTAATTGTTCCTATATTCATCCTACGATGAATCAAACAATTGGGCAGTTGAAGGATTAGTTAGTAATGTTTGTTGTAGTTATTTAACGTAAGCAAACATAATTAGAAAACGAAACCGATCCTTCAACTGCCCAATTCTTTGATTCATCGTAGGATGAATATAGGAACAATGAGATTAATATGGGGGCAGTTTCCCTATATCTTTTGGAGCACTGGTTCTACGGATTCGTGGTGGACTCGCGGCAAGATAGTGTCCTGCACCCAAAGCGTGAACTATATACTGTTCCGAAAAATATAAATACACTTATTGATGAAAACGACCATACTGTGATTTTTGATTATTTTATTCTCAAACATAGTAAATATCAATGTTTTCTTTCCATCTTCATTTCAATTTGCTTGACTTTTCGTAGGGTAGGCGAGTTCTCTAACTTTTCCCTTAACGCTACTCATAAGCTTCTGAACAGTGCTTTTTCTTACCATTTTGACCACTTTTGGCCAATCTTTCTTAAATTTTCAACACTATCCGCTGGTTTCATGTGTATTCTCAGCTTCGCCTTCATCAAGTCCAGATAGTTTCGATAAGGCGAATCTCTGAGCAGTTTGAAGGATTCATCTCCTTTGGTACAAATACGACATTGTTCCTTTTGTACCACTCTAGTGTATATTTAGAGTAATGGCAGGAATCGAGATCAGGCCAAAAGATTGTAGGCTTGTTATGCTGTTTGATCAAGGGTGGCAACCTTTTTTTCAGACACTCCTTCACGTAGATTTGACCATTCATTGTGTCTGTCGTAATGAATGGACGAGATATTTTTCCACATCCACACAAGGCCTGCCATATTTGCTTTGCTCGGGAGAAAGACTACGCATTTTCAAACTTCCGTGCGAAAAATTGATAAAAATGACCACTTCAGTAAAATTTGGGTGTAAAAAACAGAACGCAGCCCAAAGTTGGTTGAATACTGCACGCATTTTGAATTGACGGTTAATCATTAGTGTATTTATAATTATCGGAACAGTCTATACTTACGATTCGTGGGTACACTATGCAAAGGTACTCGAAAATTGATTTAATACGATAGAGGTTTTTGATGTACACTCGGTGATAGTTTTATTTGACTGAATTCTATTGGTCTTCTGATACGGGAAATCAGTGAAGAGAGTGTATTATGGGAAGTGCCCTAACAATATCCATATGATCAATGCGTGTACAAAGTTTCAAAAAAAACTTATGTCCTTGGGTCCAAACATGTAAGATTTTAAAAAAAAAAACCTCTTGTGTTACAAATAAAATTTAATAATATATACACCACTGGAAAAAATCAATCATACACTTGGCCTGGAAACGCATTATATGTTATGATATTCTCATTTTGACAGATACATCTGTGGCATACATGGGAAAGTTTTACTAGTTTTACTAGTGTGCTTAATATAGAGGCCACGACATAAATCATGAAAAGTTATTTTTGTGACGGATTTTTTTTTTCTAAAAATCGATATCTTTTCTTGGACAAAATCAATATTACTATTAAAAATCGAATTTCTCGATGATATCATTGAAGCCAGTTTTAATATTTTGGCAGCACTGCATTCTTTGACAGTTGTAGTCACAGCGCAGATGTAGTGTTTACCCGCCGAAGTTGGTTTCGTGTGTAATCAAAAAGTTTAAATTGTCCAGGATTTGCGACCGTGAAAACAGCCCTTCACTCTGGCCTAATGCCTCAAATCAACTGGTGCCAAAAATGGAAAAGAAGCACCATGAAACCTCAGGTTAAAATTGCTCACAGAACTGCACAAGAACAAACAGAGCTGTTTTAGCCATTTCATAAACGAATACTTCCGGATTTCTGGAGAACTGTGACGCGATTCCTGTTAAGAGTTACGAAAGAAACCTGCAATACTTACAAACTACATGTCGGTAGACTTCTGGAAACGTGTTTTATGGACGGAGAAGAGTAAGTTTGAGCTGTCTGGACAAAACCGGCGCTCGAGAGTTTGGAGCGAGCTTTTGGTGAAACACACGAGTATGGATACACCTAGAAAACAATGAAGCATGGAGGTTGGAATATCGTGGTCTAGGGAGCGTCTGCATGGTCTGGAGTAGGAAGTTTAGCACATTTCAAACGGATCATGACTGCGGATGATACATCGACATGCTCTACAAAAATTTGGAGATGTCTCTTTTGAAAAATGGCCTGGAAACCAACTACATCTTTCAACAAGACAACGGTCCAAAGTACACCGCGAAGAAAACTACTGCGATCGTCAATTCAAGCCGAATCAAAATACTCAAATGGCCTCTGCAATCCCCGGAAGCTGGAAGATAAAGCGGACAAGACATTGGCAACCAACAAAAATAACTTTTTTGAAGCTCTCGAAACAGCCTGGTCCGGATATTGATCCGGAATACCTCAAAAAGCTTGTCGAAAGTATGCCGCGTCGATTGAAAGTAGTGCTGAAGTCTAAGGGGGGTCGCACTAAGTATTGAAAGTTGAAGAATAAAGACATAGGCATAACCGTTTAATAAAAAAATCAGGTGTACACAGAAAAAAATCTTGCAGTAAAAACTACCTTTTACCCGACGGTACCTATTTTCAAAACTACCATGAAATTTCAGTCAAATTTACTACGTTTATGGTACCGCTTTCAACATTTGTGGAATATTTGACAGACCTCATGTTGATATCAACCCTACCATGGTTGATTTAAACGCAGGCATGGTAAAATCAAACGCATTTATAGTCAGGTGAAAATTGTTGGTGTTTGCGCTTAATTTAACCCTCGAAATGGTAGTTTCTACTGCGGATTTTTTTTTTGCGTGTATGATTTATTTTGTCCATTTTGAAATACCACCTTAGTAATGAATTCTCTAATATTGAGCAAGTCATGCATATTCCAGCATGTTTCATGCTGGCAAAGTTTTATCGTATAAATATGATTTATTTTGTCCAGCACTGTATATTCAGAACTAAATTGGAATTTTCTTTTGTTCAGCCTTTACATAAGCAGTATCACAACGATACAAAATGATCAAACACAAATTCAGTTATATTTTAGACAGAGTCACCGAAAAATTGCGGTGAATGGAGGCACCACCCTGTATTCTTACTCAATACACAGTTTGTTTACACTTTCCTGTCGTGCGGAAATTGCAATGAAATTGCATATCACACCGCATAGTGTATTCGAACACATCTCTGATATGAACCACAATCTGTTCCATTAACTCCAGCCAGCGGTCGAAGATGGAAAAATCAATTCTGGTCAGCTTCCGGATATGGTCACACAAAGGAGTGGAAATTTAATAACACTGTGAGTGGCGTCCAATCCTACAAACCCGTCAAAAGATCCCGGGAAGAACAACAATAAGCACCCGGGTCGCAATAATCATTGTTTAAATGGCGATATAACAATAAATTCGCACTTGGGACCAGACCCAATCCGATGCATTCGCTCTCTTTATTATGTGAAATAATAATAGCTTGCAGAATTAATGCAATCGTTGGAACAATGGTGTTGAAATGTATGGCCTTCGTCGGAGAGATTCGAACAAAAAAAGGGCAAATTGAGGGGGTTATTATGGATTTTTCTGAGTAACAGATGGCCCATGTTTATGGCTATTAAGTACGGGAAAAAGGTTAATGATTGTTGGCGAATTCCTTACTATGGATGCCAGTCGATGAATTTATGAAGACAACAGCTTGTCAATAAAACCTGCGAAATATCTTGGAATCCACAGCTAGAATCAGTAGATTAGTTCGTCGAGTTTCCGGTTGAACACGCCTTACGCACGAAGGAGGTCCATCTGGATGATTTATGTTTACAAGATACTGCTATGCGGCTCAAATTATGGGTGCTGTCGTTCCACTTCGTTCTTTCACTCAGGAGCAAGGTAATTAAGACAGTGTACATTTTTAGTTTATTACACCTTTTACCGAGCAGCGGAACGAGAAGAAAAATAATGGCATTCTTGTGGGAACACTCCTAATGGGACTCGGGCTACTTAAGTGGGTTCACACTAGCTTGTGAGTCCCCTCACACCTTGACCTGGCCACATTTATTTCGGTATGGTTTCACAGTCAAGTTGCCGCATTTGTCGATGCTTGGTTCGTCACTCCAAGTGACACTCGGTATTTTAGCGCCGTGGCAGACCACTTAATGGTATGCAACCAAACATTTTACAGATGTTTAGCTCTCACAAAGTCTGAACTAATTTATTGGCCTATCTTGAGCGATTTTACTACCAGCAATAAGTGTCACACAGGTGTAGTCGTCAATTCTCACAGGGTCACGTTCAACAAAACTACTATGGTTTTAGTGGCTTTTCATTTTTTTTACAGATTATAAAAATGGAAAAAATGGCTTTAAAAAACCGTTTTCCCGAGATTAGTCTTGGGTTTGCCTGTTCAGTTATATCAGCTTTTCTCACAAAAAAAAAAAAAACGAATACAGCTAAACTATAATTCAAGTTTTTACATGTCCCCCTCTTAAGTCTTGCTACCAATTTGTATTGTTTGGCTATAAAAAAAACTAGAATAAAAAAACAACTTTTCTTAAAAAAAAAAATAAAAAAAAAAAAATCCCCACATTTTCACACCCCCGCCTCAAACACAACCCCCACGATTCTACACCTCATCCAAGTCAAGTTTTTAACAGCCCCTTCCTACTTCCGTTCCAAGTGTTCAAGTTGTCGGTAATCTATTACAAGAGGAAACATGAGTAATCAGGAGGAACAACGTCGGGGGCGACCCCGGCGTAGTGGTTAACATCCATACCTCTCACGCCAAAGTCACGAGTTCGAATCTCACCTCCGAACAAGTTACGAAAATACCCAAAAAAGGAATTTGAGTAACTACGACGGGAGATGAACCAGCCCAAGGCTGAAAATCTCGATAATCAAGACAAAAAAAACCCCACAAATCATTATTATTTCAACCACCCCCAACCAACGCCAAATAAGGTAGTGCGCTTTTTGGACAGGGAAAAGTCCGAACCTCACAGCAGGACACCCCCCGAAACTCATTTTATTTTTCCACCCCCCCCCATTGCCCAAATTGAAGGTAGTGCGTCATTTTATGGACATGGGAATAAGTCGTCGAACCATACACAGCATTCTTTCGTCCTACCAAATGCGAAAAACAACAACTCGGAAGATCGGTTCAGGAAATTGGTCAAGTTTAAGAGATTCTTCAGTGAAACGAAATTTAATACGGTTGACAGAAGGTCGGGTGGCAAAGTCGTACAGAGAACTTGGAAAAAAGTTTACTTGTCACCAGCAAACTGTCAAAAAGGTTTTGGATGAAGCTGGGATCAAGAAGCGGTCAAGGAAAGTGAAACCGATGTAAAGGAGGACTCAAAAACCCCTCCAGGTCCACAATACTTTACTGCCGTCGTTGGGGAGGATGTGAGCGATGCGGACAGGTCGATTCAAGTGGAGAAATTCGGTCGAAAGGTACTGGTATGGCAAGCAATATGTTCCTGTGGTTTGAAGTCAACCATTTTTTACACTACCGGAACTATAAATGCGGAAATCTATCGATCTGAGTGTCTCCAGAAGAGATTGTTGCCTTTATATAAGAAGCATAGTACACCTCCACTGTTTTGGCCGGATTTAGCGTCGGCTCACTATGCCAAAACCACTCTCAATTGGCTTGCGGAAAAGGGTATAGATTTCGTTGAGAAAAATATCAATCCACCAAATTGCCCTCAGCTTCGACCCATCGAACGTTACTGGGCAATCGTGAAGAGGGTCTTCAAGAAGACTGGTAAGGCAGCTGGGAACATGCAGGAGTTCAAAAAAATGTGGGCTCAAGCGTCCAAAAAATGCGATGCAACACTTGTCCGGAACTTGATGAAAAGCATTCGATCCAAAGTTCGAAAATTCGTGAAGGAATAACTTAAATTTCATCCGGTCTTCATTATGTTCAAGTTTAACCTCGTACAATAAAGGATCAATTTTTTGTATGAATAAAATATCGGTTTTCAACAAAATTTGAAAGAAAGTTTGTGGATAGCTTATTTTCGATACACTCCTTAGATCCTCCGTTTGACGTTCGTCCGAAAACTTACTATTGGTCACAGCTGGGGGATGTGAGGATGATTGGCAGTCTTCGGTACAACGTTTATGTTCAGCTGGTCCATTCCATCAATGATCTAATGGGCCGAGACCAGGTCCGGCTAAAATACTACATTCTGCTTCACGTGATACTTCTTGATGAACTTCTGGCAGGAACTTCGTATTGTACATTTCCCCGTTCACTGCAAGCCCCGAAGGAAAGAGCAGCGGCTTAGACGTTCACTTCTCGCTGCTTGGCAGCCATAGAAGGACCATCTTCGGGAACTTGGTGTGGAAGATATATTTGACATCAATACTTACCTCCTTGAAAAGAGGCGTAAAGTACCCGATCCCCTGCCAGTTGTTACCGTCTATCGTCAAGTGGTCCTCGCCATCCATTATGAACACGACATCGGGCATCGCCGGAAAGATGAATTTTACCAGCAACTTGAGTTTCTGGGTGATGCCTGCTGCTCAGACACGGCCGGCCTCGACTGACGCTTCCACATAAGGACTGTATCGTGAATTATGAGAACACCTAAAAATTGCTGTATTTAAATATATTTCTTTTATTTTGCAACTCAAATTCATTTACATTGTTTATTGACCATCAAAAAAGGCCATTACATCAGTATTCATTTAATTTTTCTTAGATCTGGCCAGCTCTCGCACCTTCTTCTTGATGTTCCTCATGAGGTTTTGCACAACCGTTCCGTCGATGGTTTTGCTTACGTTTACTCAGACTTTTTTGAATTTAATCATGTCATCTGCTCATCTAGCCTTCTTCCGCAGCTTTCCTTTCATCAAAGCCCAAAATTTCTCAATGGGCCTTATTTGCGGACAATTAGGAGGATTCATCACCTTTTCCACAAATTGGACATTGTTCTCTTCATACCAGTCCAAGGTGACACGCGCATAGTGGCAGGATGACAAATCAGGCCAAAACAGTGTCGAACCTTTATGTTTTTGGATTAGAGACAGAATTCGTTTCTGATGGCATTCCTTCCGGTACATTTCGGTGTTCATATTTGCGGTAGTGTAAAAATGTGTCGATTTCATACCTCACTAGCAAATTGCTTGCCAAACCAACACGTTTTTTTCCAAATTTTTCCGCAAAAAATCGATTTCTCCGAATTTGGGACATCCGTTTCACAATTCATGGTGTAAAACTGTGCCCCTGAAAGTTCCCTGTAGTCCAATTTGACGTACGTCTTGTCATCCATGATAATGCACATGTCATTTTTGCTCAAAACGTCGTCGTACAGCTTCTGAGCCCGAGTTTTCACGGAATCCGCCTGAATTTGGCTGCGTTTCGGACATTTTTGTTTCCGGTATGTCTTCAGGGAATTTCGCTCCTTTGCGCGTTGGACCATACTAATTGTCGTTCCACACTTTTTTGCGCAATCTCTGATGGATACCTCCTTTTTTCCTTCAAAAACTTTGCAAATTTGTTTGACCAAATTTGTGTTTGACGCACCTGTTTTTCTGCCACGGCCGGATAAATCCCTTAATGTGTTATGCATAACAAACCGGTTGACCGCATTTTGGACCGCACAGACACTAACACCTTCTTCTTTTGCTAATTTTCTTAGCGACAATCCCTTTTCAGTGCCGTACTTGGTCACAATCGATTTTCGCTTTTCTTCCGTAAGACCTCGCATTGTTCCGCTTGCAGTAAAACTTTAACTTTTAATGAAGGTTTTCGTTTGTTTACAAGGCAAGCAACACATTGACACTAACCAACTGTCAAAATAAGTCATAGTATTTTTCATACAGAACCTCAAAGTTGTACTCACAATTAACGATGTAGTCCTTAACAGTGCCCCTTTTGCCCAAGTATTGCTACACCGTTTAGCCAGTTAAGGCCCTCTTGCCTTCGGTCTCCTTTTAAAGCTTTTGCTGAACTTTATAGCCACGCAGCACTGTCGGGTGACTGAAACTAGGATTCTGTTTGACGCTCTCGCCTTTCACCAGAAGTGATGATGAAAATGTCGGATCGGCTATATCCTATGGAAACAAAGTGCCCAACGATATCCTACTTCTTCGCTCCGGGGTGGAACTGGCAGTACGAATAAACCATCGATCGTAGTTATTTATTGACGACAATCATAAGTAGATCGTTACAGTAGTACTACATGTTTTGTCACTTAAATATGTATTAAAAGAAGATGATTATGAACAGTTGAACAGCGGATATCATTAAAGTATTGCTTTGGATTGTGTCGTTGTAAAGTCAATGGTTTCGCTATGCATACTGTATATTGCCACCATCCGATTTAAAGACCCAAATGTTGCATAATTTGTACTATGGTGGCTTGTAGTAAATACATTTCGACATCGTAGTTGCCAAATGGGTGTGTAAAAATTAAGTTTTGATAAAAGTTCTTCAGAATCAATAAGATGCTAATCTATATCTTTTTCTACTGAGACCATTATACATTCTCGACGCTGTTTGAATGATCAGCATACAACGAGCTATATAAGATGGTAATTTAAATCTTTTTTTTATTCTTTTTAATAAATCATTTATTTGCACAGGCTCAATCGTATCAACATTACAGAGCCAAATTTTTATATTTATATACAATCGGATATCTTAAAACTAAAGTTAGGGGGATTGAACCGATTACAATTTTAAAACAATTTTACGAATGGGAAGCTGGGCGGGAATTTAAAGTTATACCATAACACATTTATTTTAATTTCTAAATTGTCTAAAAACTTATAACTATACAACTTATGGTTTTTTTTTTGGCTTGAACATCTCTGAGAAAGAAAAAAAAAGCACACACACACAAACACAGATAAAAAAAAAAATATTAAACATACAGGTTAAACTAACTACAATCTAACACTAATGTCAGATAAAAACACATATATGAGTTTCATATAAGTACTCCAGATCACGTACAGCCAAAATATCTCGAACCGGTACATTGGGTTGTCTACATCGAGACCGAAGGGTATCATAAAACTCAGATCTGACTCCACGATGCTCAGCACAAGACCAAATAACGTGATCTGCGTCCTGATTACCTTGTCCATATTCACAGAGATTGCTGTCGCTCAGCCCAACTCGGTATAAATGACCCAGTCAACACAAAATCGAATATGATAGCGCAAATGAGTACAACGTGGAGGCGATATACGTTCATTCGTTCATTTAACTCCATGTTGAATGTACGCATATCGCCTCCACGTTATACTCATATCCGTTATTATATGCGATCTCGTGTTTACTGGGGAGCGTTCAAAGAATAATGATTGGACATGAGGCGAGACATCACGCGAGTGAAGTCTCGACCCACATCCATCCCCCTAAACCAAGATTTCTTCGACACATTTGGGATGATAGAATGTTGCCATCGCCCCAAATCTCCTATACTCCAATTATACTGCCACCTGAGTGACTGTTGACGAAAAATAGAAAAAAAATCATTGAAGGCAATTTGCCCACCCTTGCCAGCGAGTCCGCTCTCTCATTGCCCAAAATCGAACAATGAGAAGGGATCCATACAAAGGTGATGATAAAACAACGCGAAGACAATTTAAATCTGGACCAACCTAATTTTCGAAGTGAAACAGTATTATAGTTAAAACAGTAATTGTTTTTTAACAGATTCTATTCTTTCTTTGTGCATGACTGAAAAGGGTGACCATACGACGCTACAATACTCTAGAAGTGACCTCACATATGCAACGTACAATGTTTTGATATTGTCTGGACCATGAAAGCTTAACTAAATCCAAGCAAGCTATTTGCTTTAATAATGATTGTACTATAGTGGTTAATGAATGTGAGTTTTTACCCTACTTACACCAAAAGAAGGGTATTAAGATCGCTCAAAAACTCGACTTTTTATCCGAGGCCCAGAGGGCCGAGTGTCATATACCATTCGACTCAGCTCGACGAACTGAGCACATTTCTGTGCATGTATGTGTGTGTATGTGTGTATGTGTGTATGTGTTTATATGGGTGTGTATGTGTGTGACAAATAATGTCACATCGGTTTCTCAGCCATTTGTGAACCGATTTCAGTTCTGTTGACGGCAAATGAAAGCTACAACATTCCCATAGAACGCTATTTTTTCCATTCGGAAGAGTAATCAAACAGTTTAGTCTCCGATTACATACTGAGTTATTTGTGTAGTTTTGTTAGCGCCAAATCAAAGTTATAAAATCCTCAAATAACTGGTCAAAATTTCATTATGATTGGATCACTCCTCATGGAGATATGACGAATACAATACCTGAGAGCACATAATTGTGAGATGAAAATATACTCGTTGCACTTCAAAACCGAACAAGACCGTTCACTCCAATCGATTCCGCTTGCATTCTATTGTTCCGCATCTGTTGCATTGTATAGCACAAACAGCGGATTAGCCACACTATGCGACTCTATAGAATTAGAGCAGCATCTATTGGCTCGAGTGGTCCGGTTTTGAACTGCAACGAGTATATTCGAAAATTACACAAAGTCTCCATTTCCTATAACTACAAAATTTTCAACGAACATGTGCTTATTAAGCATCTTGAATCCATATCGATAATTAAAATTGACGCTTAGGATTGTCTAATAATTCATTCTATGGACTGAATATATGAAATTTATACTATTTATGTAATTTCCCCTTTTATATAACTATTATAAACAGATCGTTAAAGATAAGGATAACAGATCGTTAATGGCAATATTTTAATAATATCGATGAACAATACGTTCTGGATTGACAAATAGTTCATTTTATAAACTGAATATATGACATATGGATTTTCCTGGAATTTTTGATGAAAATATGTGTTCAGTACAGTATTGACCACATTTGACTTCGTAATTCTGGTGAAGTGTAAGAAGGGTTCAGTCTCACCATCGGTGGATTAATTCGGGTTTTTATCTTAAATAACACCTAAATCCATAGATTTTTCACACTCTTCTACTTCCTGATTTCCCTGAGAGATTGTACAATCTGGTGTGTTCCGCTTCCTACTAAATGATATTGACTTACATTTTTTAACGTTTAGCTGCAGACGACTTTTCTTACACCAAGTATAAAAAAGTACACCGTTTTTGAATAGCCTACAATCTTCTAAACAGATCTTTATATCGTCGTCATTTTTACGTTTTTTAAAATGAGGTAAACATTGTTTACAAATAGTATAAACAAAAGAGGGCCAAGATGGAAGTTTGATTTAGCTGGCCGGTTTACCAGATTCTCGTTGCTATTTTTTTTTATGTGCTTTATGTGCTTTTTGGCTGTGGTTTTTTTTTTTAAATTATTTGTTCACTATCCAAACGGGATGCTTTGCATAACTTTGTCGCCCTATTCTTTTCAATGGTACATGTTCAACGATTACTTCGAATAACAGTTTGTAAAATACATCAACAGAGGATTCGATATTTTCCTCATTTTTGAAAACCATTTGCCAGTGTATGCTACTTAGCCTATGCCTTATATTGTCAAAGTTTGCCAAATGATATTAAAAGACCTCTTCATATTCGCTTTCGTTGGGTCTTTTCTATTGATGTGCAAATAAGGAGAATTCAATTGTTGTGTGCTTCATTTTTCCATGACGGAGTAAGAGATTCGGTTACACAGAAATCTTCTTGAATACTTGTTAACAAAAAATCTAAATAGCTATGTTGCTGATTTTTTATATGGTTGAATTGATTGGCAGTTTTGTGATAATGTGTTTCATTGTCCTCAACGACGCTTAGTAAGATGCTCTTATTTTCTGTTTCAGGAAAAAAAAAAGTCAATACAACGTTGATTAAAAACTCCGTTTATGTGGATTTTCACTTCTGGGATATTTTGGCTGAAATTTCTTTGGCAATATGAAAGAACTTTTCATATAAATCCTAGCGAGCATTATTCGGAGGAAAATATACAGAGGCAAACATGTGTTTTCCCCCAAAATATGCCCTTTTACCCGAACATTTTGGAAATCTTTACATTTTTTTTGCAGTGATGATCTTAGAGTTGAAATTTGTGGAAATGGCAATTATTTCACTCCTCCTAACTTCTACTCAGACTGATGAAAGTTACGGTCATCCCTAAAAACATTGTAATTGGTTCCAAAAACTTCTTCGATTCAAACATTTTCATCCCAACTGGTTTTATTTGCCAGAATTATTGCAAAGGAACAACACAAAATTAAGTTGTGGAACCTTTTATTCGATTGAAATTTTCAGTTGTTATCTGTGGTTGACGTGAAGAAGTTTGAAGGATAATATTCATAGTAAAAAAAATACTAAACTTAATTACCTCTCCTCAATGTGGACAACTCCTCAAATGCTGGATAAGTTTGGAATTCTCCGAAATATTATCTTACTCCAACTTTAATTTTCCGTTCTATATTATGAAATTAATTCATAATTATTTAACTGACAGAACTCTGCAGGTAAATTATCAGAATTCCAAATCTGATCGACTAACTGTTAGAGCTGGAGTTCCTCAGGGTAGCATTCTTGGGTCGATATTATATAATATTTTTACATCCGACCTCCCTGATTTGCCTCAGAATTACCAGAATTCCTTGTTTGCCGATGACACAGGCATTTCCGCTAAAGGAAGAAGTCTTCGTGTCATTTGCAGGTGACAGCAGAAAAGTTTAGACATTTTCTCCTCTTATTAACAGAAATGGAAGATTTCTCCCAACGCTTCCAAAACTCAACTTATAATATTTCCACATAAACCTAGAGCTTTCTTTTTGAGTAGTAGTCACATAGTTACTATGAACGGTGTTCCAATTTCTTGGTCAAGTCAAGTGAAATACCTTGGTCTGGTAATTGATCAAAAATTAAATTTAAAAGATCACATCGAAGGCATTCAAGCCAAATGTAATATAAAATGTTTATATCCTCTTATAAACAGAAAATCCAAACTTTGTCTGAAGAACAAACTACTCATATTTAAACAAATGTTTAGACCGGCCATGCTTTATGCTGTTCCAATATGGTCTAGTTGTTCTGCTACCAGGACAAAAACACTTCAAAGAATTCAGAACAAAGTTCTGAAGATGATTTTGAAGCTGCCTTCTTGGTACAGTACTAACGAAGTACATAGAATTTCGAATGTTGAGACTTTAGAACAAATGTCCAACAAAATAATTAATAATTTCAGACAAAAATCGTAGCAATATTTTTTTGCAATGATTAATTCCCTTTATACTTAGTTGAAATTAATTTAGGTTTGTTTTTAGTTTTGAGATTATTATTGTTATACTGACACGCAGGAATAAAAACCTGTTTAATATACTGAACTGTTAAGGCATGAACAATGTAACCAAAATTAGGTACATATTTTAACAATTAAGGTTGATACGTTACCACCGTAGTAGTTGGAGCTCCTAGATTAACATGAAATGTAAATATTAATACATTTGGAATCAATAAATAATTTTAAAAAAAATTTAAGAAATTATCTCCCTCCAGGAGGTGCGTCAGTTTCGGTGAAGAAAGTTCACGCAAGAGAATGCACACTGAAAATTTATTTTCGTAAATTAACTTTCACTCGTTTCGTAAACATGGATTTTGTACGTAAAGGGTGTCCACGATGAAATTGCCACACTATGAAATTGCTCTAACTTTTTAACCGTTGGGTAGAATTTAATGAAAATTTGGGTGGATTTAGTTCATAGTGCATTATTTACATCCTGCAAGTTTTAAAGTCCTGTAATCAAAACTCGCGGAAATGGAGTCGAAAGAACAGCTCGTGCGTGATAAAATCTTGCGCATTCATCACGAGAACAAGGATCTCTCGCATCGTTCCATCGCTAAAACGTTGGGAATCGCAAATTCCACGGTGTCGCGAGTGATTAAGCGGTTCGAGGAACGGTTGACCACCGATCGGAAGCCCAGAAGTGAAGGAAAAAGTATTCCGTACAACACCAAAAATCACAACCGCGTAGTTGGGGCCTTCAACCGAAATCCGAACGCCTCCGTTCGGGATGTGGCTGAGAAGCTGCACCTAAGCCGAAGTTTTGTCCAGAAGGCCAAAACTAAGGCTGGGCTTCGAACGTTCAAGGTACAAAAGGCCCCTAATCGCGACGAGAAGCAGAACAAGTCCGCCAAAACCCGTGCCAGGAAGTTGTACCTCAACATGCTGACGAAAGTTGAATGCTGCATCATGGACGACGAAACATATGTGAAGGCCGACTTCAAACAGATTCCCGGCAACCTGTTTTTCACGGCCAAGGATAAGTTCAGCGTTCCGGAGCATGTCCGCACTCAGAAGATGTCCAAATTTGCGAAGAAATTCCTGGTTTGGCAAGCCATCTGCACGTGCGGGAAGCGGAGTGCACCTTTCGTGACCCAGGACACGATGAACGGACAGGTGTACATAAAAGAGTGCCTCCAAAAGCGGCTGCTTCCTCTCCTGAAGGCCCACAATGTCCCAACAATCTTCTGGCCGGATTTGGCCTCATGCCACTACTCCAAGGACGTGCTGAAGTGGTATGCGGACAATAAGGTCAATTTCGTGCCAAAAATGTTCAACCCTCCCAACACTCCGGAGCTCCGCCCCATCGAGAAGTACTGGGCGATTATGAAGCAGCACCTTCTTAAACGACCTAAGGTAGTGAAGACAGTCGAGGAACTGAAGAAAGTATGGGTTTACATGCCAAAAACGGTTGATTCACAGGTTGTGCAGAATCTTATGGCCGGGGTTAAGGCCAAGGTGCGGGCATTTGCGTATGGACTGTAAAAAAAAAATACGAGTAAAATGGTAAAGTTTAATAGTTATTTCTCAATCCCTGAAAATTTGATGGCAATCGGATGAAAACTCGAATTTTGCGAATCAATTTTGTGTGTGGCAATTTCATCGTGGACACCCTTTAGAACAAATGTCTCGTAACAAGTATCTGGTGAAATGCTATCATTACACCTTTTTGTACAATGCACAGTATGAATTTCATGAAGACCAGCCAATCTCTGTTTCTTTTATATCGTACTCATATATGATGGTGTTGCTGCTGGGATAGGCAAGAATATTTTATGTATCCCAAAATAAAAATTAAAGCGCTGCCGAGAGTTACACCTTCATACTCATAAATCAAGTATCTTCTCACAAGTCACCGTGGCCTAGTGAGATCAACCACGTATTTAGTAACAGCTCTTTCCAAAAATACAGGAGCGAATCCCATGTCAAAAACATTATTTTTAAAAACGCTGGACAACTCCACATGGTTGCGCTATTTTTCAATTAGATTTAGAGTCGACATAGAAGATATGTCAGTCATATATGCAACCACCAGAGAAACGTTGCTTTTTAATTTGTAACAAAATATTCGTAGCTCTTTGAATTGTTTTCGTACAAAGCACGAATGTTCTTTGTGTCAACAAATGCATACGACAGTAGCTTCTTAAAAAGTTTCGTTGCAGAAAACAACGAATAGATTCGTGAGTTCTACCTTTGATTTCGTAATATAAACGAGATTTAATTTTCAGTGTAAGGAACAAGAGTAAACTTAATTCATTTTAGTAGTTCATTCTCGGTTGTAACTATAATGACAAGACGACTCGACCACGCAACTTATGGGAAAGTCGTATACTTTGTTATGATATTTTCGACAGCTAAAGCTTGGAGCGCCCCTAGCTGAGTTGGTTCACGGAGGAGAGAGTCACGTAGTAGAGAACGTTCTTCTATATCCCATTAACCTTATGTCATGAGGACTCTTAGTTCGACGTGTGCAAAACTAAACAGCGAACGTTTACCCTACACAAGAGACTGAAACATAGCCAATGGATGGTAAGCCATCTATCAAATCATTCAATCACGTTTACTAAAGCGAGTGTCAAAATGTGCGCTATCCTCGTGATGGATATGATTGGGTAAATATTTATTCCATCACGGAAAGGCTTCCGAGACTGATGCTGCAATCCAAATTTTGTTATTATGAACAGCGTGTTGAACATTTTTCGAGAAGATAGAAGCGTCGAGGACGGACGAGAACAAAAAAAAAAACGTTTATCCGTGGTCAAGGTTTATTTATGAGATCTCACTTTTCGTTGGAGCGTCAACAGCTGTTGCTTATGTTGAAACACACTGTGGTATGCGCTTTAGAATACTTGCATAGTTGATGTCTTTTTAAAATTTCATATTCTCATCCTAAAAGTGACATTTCTAGAGGGTTTTTTAACCATCGTTCGACATATTAGAAAATAATGAAAAGAGTGATATGATGATGTGTCGGATGTGGTAATCCTGTGGTGTGAATCTTAATTGATTAGGCAATTAATTATAATCTACTGTACTATACTATGAGTTCATTATTTGTTTTACTAATTAATTTATTTGGAAAGCTCAATTGCGTTAGCTTTACAGAGCCGATAATTCATTGTTTTTTTATAATGCATAGCATCCCGGATAAAAATAATGATAGAATTTTCGACAATAGTGAAACAATAGAATTAATAGTTATTAACTCAAATTTGTTTAGAAAAAAGTGATATTTTTTATTGTTAAGATACATAACAACCACCTTATTCTATTGTTGAGGTCTCAATTTACAATAGATTCTATTGTAGAAACAGTAAGTCCTAATGTTATCAAATTGTCGCGAACAATACGATCAATTGTACATACTATTGATTCTATTGCATGGTTAAAATACATTTTATTGACAATCTATTATACTTTTTTATTCGGGATAGCATAGAACATTTGCATAAAGCATGGGGGGAGTCACCGAGATAAGCCTATCACTTCCACTCAACATTTCGCCAAAAATGTAAAGTGTCGTAGACCCGCTTCTCTCTGCGCACTTGGCCACGTCCTTACAACTGTTTGAAAAATTGATAATTGTCTTGACATCTATTGCCGAAAATGCTGGGAACCCAAACAACCTTCATAGGCGTTCAAGAGATAAAAAACTGGCGAATTTCAAAATTTTATTTGTAGAATCGTTATATGTATACAATATTGCAATATGGTGGTAACAAAAAATAATATGTTGAAATTATTAATAATGATGGGCATATGATATACAGGGAAATGATGTATGATAATAATATACAGCTTGGTGTATCTTTAGATCTCAAAGTCAATAGGAGAACATAATATGCGTATGTACAAAATTTATCTAACGTCCACTGGATTGTTACTGAAATAAAAAAATTAGATAAGTATTAATATCCTAATAGTCCTGGAAAAGCTGAAAACAGATAGACCATTCCAAATATCAATGAAATTTTTTTTTTATAAGACATGTGGTAGAAAATTTTCTTTTTACTGTCCTAGTTACATTTCAAAGATAGAAATTGGAGCGATCGAAGAGCCCTGTTTGATGATTTCTGAAATAAATGGCTTATCTTATCACAATACTACCAAGTAAAATATTTAAATTTAATCATTTACTGCTTATAAGCGCATGCCAGACTTTTATGAATATAGTGGTTGAAATTCAGAAGTGCAATTTCAAAGTAAATGTTATGCTGAAATGCTGAAAAATAAATTGAGCCTTTGATGCCCGTCAAGTTGCTCCAGGGTCTTACATGGTTTTAGAATGCAAAGATGATTCCAAAGCGTGCTGAAATTGTTAATAACATGAGAATGTAAAATATATAATATGATTTAAAGGTACACGATCTTCAGTCGCACCCCCTCACTTCGCTATTGTCAGATTGACAACATTGCCCAGGCTACGCCAACCAGCGTTTCCATGTTTCAGCTGGCAGTCTTTTGTGATCATATGACTCGTGGAGGCGTGAGGTAGGAACTTGTGAGGACGAGAGGTCGGTCACACCCGCCTTCGAAGTTGTCAACTCACCATTTGAAGCCCTCATTGTTTTTTTTTATAATGCAATGACTTAATTCTAGGGTTAGTAGGATTCGGACCGTTTACCCGCGGTTTACCAGAGGTTAATATAGGTGCATTTTTGGAGAAGAATTGGACAGTGAAACATGAAAATAGGATTCTGTCATCAGATAGTTGTCGCCAGCACTTAACACTTAACTTAGTGCGACCTGGTCAAAGCTCCCTTTTTGTGTTTGGCCAATTCTGGTGACCATTGGGCGACGATGAAACTCCTCAAGATGTCGGAACAAAACAAACACAAACTAATAAATAATGAAAAAACACCAGCAGATTAAACTTTTATGCTAGAAATTTGGAACACATAAATCGATTGTGTATATCAACACATTGTACATTGCATGATCGATGTTATCATAACCGTTTCCACACCATCTAACTGGTGCAGCTATTTAACTGGTAGTGGTTGGACATTAGTCTACTCATAACACGAATGAAATCACGGCATACTTGCATATCCATGAACCACGCCCTCGATGAAACAATAAGAATGATGGAATTTAACAGCTGTCCTAGATTCCCGTTGCCTCAATCGGTTTGCCAACTCGAAAGGGTACTCTGACGTACTAAATGGTGAAATTCATCGTGTGAAATTTCTCTTTCATACAAATCGCCATCATATGCACCCACCTGCAAGTGAGTCCGCTTTCTCATTGCCTGGTATTGAGCAATGTGAATGGGACCCATACAAAGGTGATCAAATATGATCTTTCGACTCTTCTATCTGTTTCCTGATTTTGAAAAGAAATAAGATGAGTGTCTTCTAGGTTTCATCGACCGAAGAGCCTCAATCGAACTGAGGCAGTCCGAGAAGAAAAAATAATGGTCTGCGGGCATGTTGGAAAAAATCTCCAATGCGAAGTTGATTGCCGCCAGTTCAGCCACAAAAAAAAAAGAACATGGTTCCTAAAGTTTGTGGGAGTCTCTGAAGTTTTCATTGAAGACACCGAAGCCAATGGATCAATTGGCGAGACCCATCAGTGAAAATCTTTTTTTTTTAAATTGAAGTGTTGGTACTTTTTAGTAAAAAATGGTGGAATTATAATAGTACGAATTTGTTCCGGAACCTCATAATGTGCTTGTTTCATGGAAAGATCAAAATCAATTAAGAAACTACTATAGGTGAAGTGAACACGGTTACATTTCTCACAATATGTAGTGGTGGTAAACTCTCATAAATCGAGATTATGTGTTTAGCCCTAATATTTCTATGACATCAACATTTTTGTTATTTCCAATAGTTTACTATGAAGAGCACTATTTTTTGCCTATTGTTTTCTTTTTCATGCTATCTTTATGATTGTAGATTTGTAAGTGGGCTTTTCTTATGTCATATATATTTCTGAATAAAGTGCAATAAACATGTAATATGTAACATTATAACAATAAAAGTCATCTGATTTATCACAAAATATCAACACCAAACCATCATTAATTATTTAAGTTTAATGAATCGCAATAATACTCTTGATTTTTCAAGTTATAAAATTCAACATATTATCTGATGGGCTTTTACACTGAACGGTCAGTGTATTTCCCTCGAATTTTAAGCATAGGCTCTGTGCGTTTTTATTATACATATGCAACGAATACAGATTTGAACATTTTTTCACCAGAGCACAACATATCAATAATAAATCAGAATACATTAGGTCGAGCGTTGATCTAAGAAAAATAGTATGACAGGAGATCGATTATCCCAGTCCATTGGATCCATAGAGCAACATAACATCCTACAGAGTCATATCAAATAGTTTTTTTTTATTCAAATGAAATCGATTCAAATTTCACACATGTTCAGGTCATTCAAGCATTCAATTAGTTGTATCTATGCGTTATTAATATTAATAATATGCGAAAGGAGAATGTAGAATCGTGAAGAAAAAGTTCTACACGGAAATTACTATTAAGTTCTCTCAGCAGCGTTTTTGTTATAAGATTTCACAGAAATGGTGAAAAGACTCTTCTTCAAAGGTGTCCATGGAACACGATGGGCAAGCTTTCTAGTAATTTTAAAATACATAAGTCGTCGTGATATCAACGACGTCATCCAAATCATTTGAAGTTGATATAGCTGGGGTGCCTCCATTTGATTGAAGCTGTATTAAATAGTTAAAAATAGAGATCACAATTAATCGAATGAGAAATCATCAAAATAAATTTCGTCAAGATTTCAAGGTAAATGTATCTATCCCTAGTGCACATTCTTGCAAATCACCAGAAATAACGGATAGAGCATGTCCAGAAAGTAACCGGAATATTTTGTGCACTATAGGTGGTATCCAATTCGTTAGTCAAATTAATTAATAAATTTAACTTTTCGGCGCCTTTTGGTGTAGTGGTGTAGCGTGACTGCTACTTGGCACCCCAGTGAGTCTGGGTTCAATCTCAGTCGAAGTCGGTGGTTTTTCTGAGGCGAAAAAATCTGGTCACGTCTTCATTCGGAAGGGAAGTAAAGCCGTTGTTCCCATGTGTTGAAGAGTGCGATATGTAGGGTCCAGGTGGTGGAGTCGTATTCCTGGCGTCGGTGGTTGTCATCACGTTGTGAGGAAATAGGCCGACGGAAAATAAACGAAAAAAAACTTAACTTGCAATCACGTCGCATATTATAACAACTGTGTAAAATCCAGTTTTTTAATACCGCGAATGGGTGCACAACAACTACGTATCGCCACTTCTGAGCGGAAGGAGTTCCATCCGCGATTTACGATGTTCTGAAAAGGAAAGGTTGTAAATGCCGTGAAGAAAGCTTTTGTTAAGCATCGGGTCATTTCTGTTCAAAAGCTAGCTTCAAAAATAAAGACTGTTCTCGAAAAAAAAATGAGACACGAAAATGTTCGCCAAAAATTCATTTTAGGTCAGATTTTCTTCAGCGAATAAACTAAAACATTATGGTTAGGTTTTCACTTTAATAGTTTATTGGATCTCCTCTTCATGACCAAATGACCGCACTGCGCCCTTGACACCACTCATAAGGTTTTGGGCTATAGTTAGGCCAACTTCTTTTGATTCTTTTATCCACTGTTTCGACAAAGCCAGCTCGTTCTCAAATATTTAAAACACGACGAAGTTTGGCCTTCATGATGACCCAAAACTTCTCAATCGGACTAAGTTCCGGCGATTTCGGTGGATTGAAGTCTTTTGGTACAAAAACAATATTGTTATCTCTTTTCGCATCCAACACCTGCCGCACGTAGTGTCAGAATACCAAATCCGGCTAAAATAGCGTCTCGCCTCCGTGAGATCGCAGGAAGGGCAGCAAGCGCTTCTGGAGGCACAGGTATGGCTGACTTATCTCTCCACATCCACAAATGGACTGCCAAATCAAAAAAAAATTGGCGAATTTGTCCACCTTCTTCACCTCATCAGGAACTACCAACCGTGGTGTGGCAATGTAAAACATCTGCCCCGGCAATAGCTTTGTGTGCGCCTTCATGTAAATAAGTCTCGTCGTCCATCACGACGGACCTCGGTTTCCTCAACCTCTCTCGGTACAACTTCCTGGTGCGGGTTTCGGCTACCGTGTTTTATTTGTCGTTTCAGGTTTCCTGGCTTGTAGACGTGGAGACCGGCACGTTTCATCTTCTTTTTTTTTCGACAAACCAGATGGAAACATCCGTCTTTATCGCCACATCGCGGATCAAAAGGTTCGGTCAACGCTAGAACAGATTCAACCCTTCCATGCTTACATCGGATCAACTTAATTCAGTTTTCTGCCGCTGCTTGACCGCCGTTGGATCGTCTAGGTCTCCTTAAATGACCCCACCACCGTCGAATTATGGAATCCCAGGTGTTCTGCGATGGATCTGTGGAACGTAGTCGTATTTTTCACGACTGCGCACATAATTTGTTAGCGGATCTGCTCTTGTTCCGATGCCATATTAATAATCATCGTAAACATTACACTCTTAGCTAGTTTTAGTCAAATTTCACCTATACGCTATAAAGTTACAGCCTTTACAAATGATATGGCCAAAACTTAGTGACATTAAACTAAAAAAGCTGCACAGAACAAAAAAGACCGTACCAAAGCTTGTTAAGTACCAAACTGCGCGTGCTAAATCAAGAGCTGGATTCGTTCTCGACAAAGCACACCATAAAGTTATCATAATTGACGATGAAACGTATGTACCTATTGATCCTCAAGAAGTTCCACGGCATATATTTTCTCACTGCTCGAACCTTAGAAAAGTTTCGTATTACGACAAAACGAAGAATAATCCAAATGAATGTTTGAAGAAACGGTTGATTCCATTCATTCATTCATAAACATCACTCCGCCAATAAAGATATGTTTTGGCCAGACTTAGCATCAATCTTAAATTGGTTAGGTTGCTGCAACATATTTTGACAGAAGTTTACTGCTCGGGATGATCAGATAACGATTGTTATTTTGATACACTCTAATTATCCAGCCCATGGCTGAATTGATTCGAACAGTACGTAATGTTTAACACTTCTTCTGTAGAAACTACCATAAAGTCGAATGAGTGCCTGTTTACACAATTGTAAGATTTTGTACTAACAAATCATTCAATCAGACTGAAGAAAAATATTCAAAGGGGGATGTGCGAGGTTTGCTAGCATTCCCTGGACGAGAGTAAGGTTGTCCCATTTTTCGTTAAACTACACGCATTTATCATTGCTGATCGTCTATGTCGGAAATTGATTTGCGCTACCTGAACAATAACGTTTGCGTTTACAAAAACACGATTCAAATTTCATCTACAATTAAAGCAAAAAAAAATCACTGTTTTTTAATGCAAAAATTATTCAATTTAACGTATGCAATTAAAAGATGGGCCCATCTTGGATGGCGATAAAAAAAAGATAACTCAATGAAACAAATTTTCCGTATATCCACGTTTCAGTTGGCCGTAACCTTAGCCATGGCTGATGAGAAGATGGATGTCGGCATGTTCTTCAGCTCATTCGATCGGATTCGGAATTCCTCCGTTTGAAGTTCGTCCGAAAATATTCTATTGGTCACAGCTGGGGGACGTTGGGAGAATTGGTGGTCTTCGGTACAACATTTATCTTCAACCAGTCGACTTCTTTTATTCCAGCCAAAAGATCACATCCTCCACATCCTTCGCGTGATACATCTCGATTAAGACGGCAAATTCCGACAGGCACTTCGTACTGTCTCCCCGTGCACCTCATGCAACGAAGAACGGAACACCGGTTTAGACATTTGCTTCTCGCTGATCATTAGCCATAGAAGAACCTTCTTTGGGTACTTGGTGTAGGAGATATATTTGTCGTCGACGCTTGCCTACGCTGTGGGAGGTTTTAAGTCTTTTATTTATTTATTTATTTATTGTCGTCAATCATAAATAGACCATATAATATATATTAAATATAATATCATATTATTCATTCTTGTATGTTCTGGTTTCTTATGGAGCTAAAATACTGTTTTAGTTTATGCCGAGACATTGTAAAGTCAATGATTTCGCAGTGTTTATTGTAAGAAGCCATCATGCGATTTATTGGTCCATTTGTTGCATAGTTTGTGCGATGATGGCTGATGGCGAATAGGTTACGATTTCGAAGTTGCCGAATAGGAGCATATATGTTTAATTTTGATAAAAGTTCTGGTGAGTCAATACGCTGCGAAACGATATCGTTTACAAATGAAACGCTTGCATACTCACGACGCTCTTTCCATGTTTGGATGTTTATAAGCATGCAACGCGCTTCATATGATGGAAGACGAAATGATGTCCAACCCAACCTACGAAGAGCATATAATAGAAATTGCTTTTGTACTGATTCTATTCTGTTTTCGTGTGTGGTTAAATGAGGAGACCATACAATGCTGCAATATTCCAGAATAGACCTAACATAAGCTATATATAGTGTTTTAATAGTCTATGGGTCCTGAAAATTATGACAAAAGCGCTTAATAAAGCCCAGCATGTTATTTGTGTTGTAGTGGTCTATGAAATTAAGTTTGGAGTCTAAGATTATTCCTAAGTCCCTAACTCTTTCACATTTTTCTACTTTCTGATTACCTAGTGAAATTGATATGTTTGGTGTTGTTATTTTTTTGCTAAATGATATTGAGTTGCATTTTTTTACATTCAGCTCTAATAGGATTTTTTTACACCATGTGTAGAATATGTTTATTTCATTCTGGAATAAATTGATGTCTTCCTTATTTCGTATTTCCAAATAAAGCTTCATGTCATCGGCATAGATTAGTACTTTAATATTTTTAAGAATGAAGGAAATGTCATTTACGTACAAAATAAAAAGAAGAGGTCCTAAATGAGAGCCTTGTGGGACACCAGAAGTGACTTGAATAGGATTTGATTTCTTTCCATTTAATTTTATTATTTGTTGGCGGCTGGTTAAGTATGATTCAAGCCATTTCAAGAGTCCAGGTTCAATCCCATGTTTTTGTAGTTTGAAAAGTAGCATTGGTATGTCAATAGGATCAAAAGCCTTGCTAAAGTCTGTATAGAGAGCTTCTACGTGGTTTCCATTATCCATTGCATTCAATGAATAGTCTATAAATTCAATTAAATTTGCCGAGGTTGAACGGCCCTTAAAAAAGCCGTGTTGCTTGTCAGTTATTTGATTTTTGATTTGGAGAAATAATTTTTCATTGACAATTGCCTCGAAAAGTTTAGGAATGCAAGAGATAATGGCTATTCCACGATAATTACGTACGTCAGATTTTCGTCCAGATTTGAAAATAGGGACCAGAAATGAGCTTTTCCAAATTGTTGGGAAAATTCCTGATTCCAGTGACATATTAAAGAGCCAAAACAATGGAGATGTGAGTTCCATTGCTAAACTCTTCATGGAGGAATTCCGTCAGGTCCAGGACCTTTTGCGGCGTCCAAATTTTTTAATGCTTGGAAAATATCTTGCACATACAGTTGGATGACGCCAATGCTCCCAGTAAATTCAGGGTAAAATGCAAAATATTCGCGATCGCGATCCTCTTCACAAAATGTCGTATAGCTTTCTTGAAAAAATGTTGCAAAAATATTGCAATTTTTTCCGAGTTATCACCGACACGTTCATCAAGGTACATTGTGGATGGAAAATTGTCAGATTTTAATTTGGTTTTTACGTAATTGAAGAAGTTCTTCGGGCATGACTTTATTTCAAGTTCAGTTTTTGTATTGTATTCTTCAAGTGCAATACCCATGGCTAGATTCAGTTGGTCGCATATGTCCAGATAGTTTGCTAAATTTTCACTGCTGTTGAATTTTTTGAAAATTTTGTGAGCTTTCTGCTTTCGATTTTTTAAATTTTTGATTTGTCTGTTAAACCAGACTGGATCACTCGTATTTCGGTGACGTCGTTTTTTCTTCAAAGGTATTTCTTGCAAAATTATTTCCGATAAAATTTTATAAAAAATGTCTACAGCAGTTTCGACATTTCCTTCATTCTTGAAAATTTCCTGCCAGTTTACATTGTTTAGTTTGCTTCTGATATTCGCATAATAAGCTAGTCTGTATTCAAAGACTTCTTCATATTCACAGTCGTTGGGTTTTTGATATTCATGTATAAATAAAGAATATTCGATTGCCGTGTGACGCATTTCATTTTTCCATAATGGGTTCAGCGATTCAGTCACACAGAAATCTTCTTGAATATTCGTGAGCAAGAAGTCCAAAAAACAATTTTCTTCATTTCTGATGTGGTTTACTTGATTAAGTCCAAGTTTTGCGATTTCGTCGAATATGAATTGCAAAGTAATATTCTCCCCAACGACTGGGAGTAAGATATTTTCATTTTCGGAGTCTAGAATGAAGTCAGCGTCGCGTTGATTAAAGTCCCCATAGATGTGAACTTTTACTTCAGGAGGAAGTTCAGATAAAAAAAATTCTGCACATTCGAGAAACTTTTCATATGTATTTTTATTAGCATTATATGGTGGAAAATACACAGAGGCAAATACGTGTGTTTCACCTGCTATGTGAGATTTCACCCAAACATCATTCAAATTCATTAAATTTTGATGAGAGAATTATTTCTGAGTTGAATTTTGCAGAGACGGCTCCACCACCTGACTTCTTTCCAGACTCAAGAAAATTCCTATCATTTCTGAATACGTTAAACGCAGTTCCGAAAATTTCTTCACTTTTTACACTTTCATCCCAGCTAACCGGTCCCTTGCCTGTCGTTGCCGTCCTGCATCAAGTAGGTGTCGCCATCCATTATGACCATGACGTCGTGCTTCGCCGGAAAGATGCTTTACACCAGCACCTTCAACCGCTCCTTCTGGGATATTGCCTGCTACTTAGACACGGCCTGCTTCGGCTGACGTTGTCGCATATCAATGTCCATATTGCCCAGGTACTTCTTCACCGCTTAGCTGGTTCCATCAACCTCTCGACCCAAGGCGCGAACAAGGTCACCTTGCCCTTGGTCTTCCTCTTCAGCTTCTGCTGCACTTTACGGTCACGTAGCACTGTCGGGCGGCCAAAGCCAGGGATGGCATTATGTAGCTCGAAACGAACGACTTTTTGTACGAACGCTTGTAAGAAAAAAATCTTCGTTTCGAGATCCGCAATACGGTTCCAGGCTTCCGTTCGAAGTCTTGCCTTTTTTCCAGAAGGGAAGGGATATTGTAAATGCCGGATCGACTATATCCGGTGGACACGAAGTCAAACTTCTTCACTCCTGGGTGGAGCTGACAGTACAAACAAACCATCTAGCGTAGTTGCTTAACTGTTTTTGCCATGGCTGCTGCATATCAACTGATAACGCTGTCATTTTTTTGTACACAACAGGGTTAAAAGCAGAAACGTTAAGGACGAGATTTTCTGAGTAAAGCTGGTATATTGATTCCACATAAATCCTTTAAGGATTTTTAAGAAGTAGATATGCTCTCTATAATCTCGATTTTATTAAGCCTCAAAATTTTTTTTTTCTTTTTTTATTTTTTTTTTTTCTTCTCCT
Organism: Aedes koreicus; assembly: GCA_024533555.2. NCBI lineage: Eukaryota > Metazoa > Arthropoda > Insecta > Diptera > Culicidae > Aedes > Aedes koreicus. Next base: position 48,326 of record JAHHFK020002058.1, on the reverse strand, counting down.
TTCTCCCCCCTTCCCTTCCCCTCTCCTTTCCTTCTTTCTTTTCTTTATTCTTTCTTTTCTCACATACCGTTTTTGTCGCCCCTCGTTTCCTTTTTTCTTTGTCCGTGTCTCTTCTGTCTTCTCTTTGTGTTCTCTCCTTTCCTGTCCCCTCGCCCCCGGCGTGTTTCCCTCCCGTCCGCCCTTTTTCTTTTTCTTCTTTGTTGTTTATTTCTTCTTTCTTTTTCTCCTCTTCCCTTCCCCTCCCCTTCCCCCCTTTTCTCTCTTTTCCTTTCTCCACTTCTTTTTTATTTCTTTTTTTCCCCCCTCTTCCTCTTTTTTCTGCCCGTGTTCTCTCTTTCTTACCTTTATCTTCAAATAAAACCTTAAAGTCATTCGTCTCTCTTCTCTTCCCTTTATATTCCTATATTCGGTCACCTTTTTTTAATATAGTACTTACTTTAAATAGGTTTTGGTCTACATTTGTAGATTTTTTTCTTGGCGCCGTTGTCCCTTCCTCTCTTTCAAAATGAGACCAGTTTGAAGCTTAGTAAAATAAGTTACAACCCCCCATAAACACAACAAACTAAATGAAGACCCCCCAAACATATAATTTTATTGTTTATTTAAAATGAAAATTTAAACAAAAACAAAAAATAGAAGCGACGAGTGATAACGTTATGTGTAATGTAGTTAGTTAGGGGGGAAAAAGGTGGGTTGCCCCGCCCCCGGCCCCCCCCCCCCCCCCCACAACAACCCCCAAAACAAACCCATACCCCACCGGATCCCCCGAAAAAAAAGAAAAAAATGAAATTTTTTTTTTTGGGTTTTTTTTTTTTTTGCGGTTTTTATTTTTGGAGGGGGGGCCATAGCATAACACAGGCTCCGTTATGAATGAGGACATCATTAGACCGCCCCAACCATTAACCGTGAATTAGGGGCCATTTATGTGATGGACTTCCAACGCCGAAACTGATGGGGCATAGTACTATTTTAAATGGGGTTCAAAGGATGTCTCAGAACATATAAGCACCATTAAAAATCAAAATTTTTTTTTTTTTTTGTAAGAAATTTTATTTAGGTTTCATGAAAAAATTCTCTACAATGCTGTCTTTGAGTAGAATGTACAATTTTTTAATTATCGTTGATCATGAGCCAAGAAACGTACTTTTACCCTACCGCTGCAGTACTTTTACCCCTCAGTCTCTGCAGACTCCTTCGCATTGGTTTAGACACATTTTTCAGTCCTTCGCAAACAGAACTCCTTTTTTATTTGAAAAAACCATCATGATCTTCAGGTTCACCTTTTGGTTCATTGGTCCTGGTTTTTGACAAAATTTCGGTGCTTTTGCAAAGATACAGTCCTCACCAAACTTCCGGATGGCATTTCGAACCGCTTCGATACTTACACTTTCCAGTTTCACCAGTTGACTTAGTGAAGTTTTGGGAAGAGAGCACGATTTGTGCACAATCTGTTTACGCTTTTCGGGAGAAATTCTTCGGATTTTGATGACTTCGTTGCAAAAATGCAATTCCGACACACAAGCTTTTTTTCAGAATGTAAACAAAGATACATAGTGAAAATCAGCTGTCTTACGTCATCCGGTTTCGTGCAGTTTCGAATACCAATCGTGCTTAAACGTTCTGGGACACCCTATAGTTGCTTTTATTGGCACTACTCGGCTTCTTTAGAAGTTTTGGATGTATATAAAAGTTAATAAGCCTCTAATTAACATCTTTTGTGACCGAGCCGACTTTCGATTGAAATGATTTTGCTTTTGATTTCATGATTGAGTGGTGCGGTGGAAAAGCGTGACAACAGCTGTTCACCCCAGTATGCCTGTCGATATCGTTTCGCTATCTTATTCGAGACCACACCCCACAATCATTTTGATCTACATACAACTCTCCATCAAATATTTTCTTATTAAACTACAACCGTTAAAACTTCAATTTACTATCTTCTTATAGCGCTCAAGACTGCTGACAACCAACGGTTTATCATCAACGGTGATTTCACCATATCGTTGAGTGGCTTCTACCAAGGTGCAGGAACTACCTTTGAATACCGCCGGGTGGATGGCCTTAACAATGGCACCGTCAGCAGTTTTCGCAAGATCGAAGGTGTCACTGAGTGGATTACCGCTCCTGGTCCAACTAACGAAGCAGTTGAACTGTATGTTCTTTCCCAGCAGCCAAACCCCGGTATCAAGTACGAATATCTCATGCCGATCAACACAAACCCGAACTTGGAGCAGGAATCTAGCGAGGACAACCGAGTGGATGGTAAGTGGATAGTACAATTTAACATCGTGATTAAGTTTAACTGATTCAAACTTTTCTCCACTAACTAGCACTCTCCAACGACATAACTGAAAAAGCCAGCTTCCGTGTACCGAAGCAAAGAGTCATCTTGAATAGTACGCTTCCATCAAGTACATCGAAGCCGCTCCGCAAACGCAAATTCCTTTGGAAAGTGATTAGTTTCAGTCCTTGCAGTAAGTCCTGTGGAGGCGGAATTCAGCAACCGATCATTAAATGCGTCCGCGAAGCACCTACTCGAGTATTTTCGCCGAAGCGTTGTGCTCATCTAGCGCAGCCTGTTTTGAACGAGCATCTATTACGTTGCAATACGCAACCATGTCCTGCATACTGGAAGCTGTCCGAATGGAGTGAATGTGACTGCGATCATATGTCCACGGACAACGAAGCTTACAAAACGCGAGAAGTCAAATGCGTCCAGGAGCTGATTTCGGGTATTGTAATTCAGGTCAACAGTGGAGCATGCATGGAAGATCAACCACCAGCCAACGAAAAATGTGACTGCATGAAACATTCTAAGCCTCCACAGAAGGAAGCTCATCAAAGGAACCCCAGCGTGGTAAACCATCATCACCATCACCATAATAATCATCATAATGGTCAAAATACCCAAAATGATATGCAAATAGCTAACGGATATGGGCGTACAAGTTTGGATGCAAGCAGAATAATTCAACAGGTTGAAGCGAAAAAGACGGGAGTTTGGATAACTGCTGATTGGAGTGAACGCTGCTCGGCAACCTGTGGAGTAGGACTACAAACCAGATCAATCTTCTGCGACCGAAGTACATCAACGAATGCCGAGCGATGTGATCTACGGTTCACTCCGGATACAACCAGAGAGTGTACCAGTAATAGAGCTTGTGAATATGGTGATTGGTTCGCCGGACCTTGGGGATTGGTAAGCTTTGTTAACGTTGTTGACTAGAACATAATCATCTAATTTAAACTTATGCCCAACAGTGTTCCGGGGACTGTTTTAATCTGACTAGATCACGAACAGTACTGTGCATTCGAAATGACAATTTTGCCACCGATGCTGAATGTAACGATAACGAGCGACCCGTATCGATTGAAACCTGCGACACTGAAGCAATTGATGATTGCAAACCAAGATGGCATTACTCGGAATGGAGCGAGGTAACTTTCTCAATTCAATTTTTCTTTGTGCTGCTTACAATAACTTTTTTTATATTTTTAGTGCACTAAAACATGCGGTAGTGGAAACCAGCGCAGAATGGTTAAGTGTCTCGAGTTCAACCTACGTGATAAGATCATGCAAGAGTCAGCCAGTTGTCGTTATGCAGACCGTCCTATGGCATACCGAGTTTGTAATGAAGAACCCTGCCCTTCATCGACTACAGCAAGCACAACAATGGCGGCCTCCATGGAGCCCTATGTTGAACCTCGAGTTGACATCATCCAGAACGATGGAAGTTGTCGGGACGACTTCCCAAACTGTAGCATAGTTCTCAAAGCGAAGCTCTGCAGTTATGCCTACTACAGCCAGGCTTGCTGCCAAACGTGTCGAAATCGATCGAACGAGCTGTATTAGTTGGATTGCTGCACCAAGTTTGGTGACAAGTCGAGTGAATACTTAGTGAATTTAGTCGTTTAGTTTGAGTTTAAGTTATTTTTCTTAGCTTATAGAAAATCACCTGTTTTGTGAACAACAATCTTATTTAAAATTATTGTTCGCGAAAAAAAACCGTTCTTTTAAAACTTCTTCCAGAATCTGGTACAATAATCAAAACTACTCTCAACTACTTTTTGTACAACAAAGCATAGACGGCTTAAGTTTAGTTTTCATTGGAGAGAATATTCATCTATACATGTAGACTCTAGACAAAACTATGTTTAGAAAATCGACTGTGAAGAGTTCAAGTAAAAATGTCACGTTTGGATTCTCATGTGCAGAATGAGAGTGCATAAAATCTATGTCATGTTCAACATTTTCCTCCCCACCCCTTCCCAAGATATGGAACTGTAAATGTTATAAGAACGAACAGAGCAATCGGTTCATACAAGGATGTCATTACCGATGTTCAAGCCACTGGTTAAAGTATCAATCGACCGAGGATAGAAGGAGCTGAAAAAACGAACACAAATCTCACCCTAGCGTGTAAGTGCCATTTTACAATGTGTACCATTTTAAGATTACTAGAAAAGGGAAGAAAATTCAATTCTCGTTGTACAACTTCAAGGCAGTCTAATAGTAGATGTTGAGGAACATTACCCTTCCACACCACGGTATGAGGAGCATACAGATCAAACAATGGAAAGAAACAGAAATTTAATGGTTTTTTTTTCTTCACAAAGAGTGTTTACTAATGTCGTTTGTTAGTGAAGAGATACATCAAACGTAGTTTGTTCCGAGAAAAGAGAACCTGTTGTTCTAAGAGAATAAAATCGCTAAGGCAACTAGATTGAGTACGTTTACATAAATCACTTAACTCAAATCTGCTCATTCTATATTTTATTGCGGAAAGAACATCTCCTTCGCCACAATAGTTTTGCGCGTTATCTTATGAAACATAATACCGTCGAGTCTTCTACACGGTGGATGGTAGCACCCATTGAACCTGGTTTGTTGGCTGTCTTACAGTTAAATTCCAAAGTTTTTTAGTTAGTCACAAGCATCCAAAACGCAACACCATTGATACCTGAAACTTTGTATGTCGAGTACTGGTAATGAAAAGCTTGATAAGTTTTTATTCAGTTTCACTCACTAAATCAACAACCACTACTTGCTGAGAATCATAACAATGAATTTTTATTCAAGTAAGAAAAAAACGCTTACGTGAAGAACATAGCGTGATTGTCGACCATGAGAGCAAACATTTCGCGGTGATCGTTCAAGTGTTGACCATAATCTTTTGTTCAGACTACGTAGTTATAACAAGATACAAACATGGAGTTTTAAAAGTATCAACATGAAAAATTTCATCAAGGTAGTATCATGTTACAAATCTGTAGTCTGAACATAGCATAAGTTTCATCCATTTTTCTTGCGAAGGTGCCCTCCTTCCCTGTGGTAGCGCTATGCTGTCTTACTTACCTTACCTTGCAGATGGTCAACTTTGTAGTTCGACGAACTTTGTTCGATCTTAGCGTTATTCGGAGTCCAAAGTAGGCATGATTGCCAGCCATAATAGGCCTTTGTATTTCTCGGCTGGTGTCGTTATCGGCGGTCACCAATGAGCCTAGATACACGAATTCGTCTACTACCTCTATTTCATCACCGTCAATCTGAACTCGTGGTGGTAGGCTAACATTGTCTTCTCGTGGGCCTCTTCTCTTCGTGTATTTTGTTTTCAACGCATTAACCACAAGCGCTATCCTACCAGCTGCAGCCTTAAGTCTGATGTACGTTTCCGCCATCGTCTCAAAGTTACGTGCTACGATATCAACGTCGTCGGTGAAGCCAAAAAGTTGGACAGACTTCTTGAAAATCATGCCACTCGTGTCTATCCCAGCGCTTCCAATCACACCCTCCAATGCAATGTTAAATAGCAAACACAGCAATTTAAAACCATGCCGTAACCCTCTACGAAATTCGAAGAGATTCGAGAGTGTCCCTGAGACTCGGAAGACACACATCACTCGATAGTAGTAGCGCGGACATCCATGAATCCCGCGTGGCTCCCCCACGAGCTCCTTTGCAATTGGTGACAGGCGGTGGCATAAAATTTGAGAGAATAACTTGCAGGCGGCGCTCAGTAGCGTGATTGCACGATAGATACAGCAATCCAGCTTGTCACCCTTTCTATAGAAGGGACACACGATACCTTCCATCCAATCCTTCGGTAAACACTCTTCCTCCCAGATCTTGGTAATTACCCAGTGCAGCGCTTGTGCTAGTGCTTAACCACCGTATTTTATAGCTCGCTTGGGAGTTGGTCAACACCAGCAGCTTTGAAGTTTTTCAAGCGAACATTTTCCTCCTCAACTTCCTAAAGGGTTGCAGTCAGGAGCATGTCATCTTCTGCGCGTAATCCTAGATTTATAACCGTAAACCCATCGTTCGCTGTAACATTGCCGCTCAGGTGCTCGCTTCCACCTTTCAATCACCTCACAGTCATCTCTGAGAAGTTTACCTACCAAGTCTCTGCAAATGTCGGCTTGCGGTACGTAGCCTTTGCGCGAACTGTTTTACTTCTCGTAGATTTTGCGTGTGTCGTTAGCTCGGTACAGTGCTTCCATTGCTTCGCGGTCTCGTTCTTCCCTTTGGCGCTTTTTCCTTCGAAGAATAGAATTTCATATTCGCTCTCGTACAGTGTAGCAGAATTCTCGCCCGTGCTGCATTCTTCTCCTCTACTAACTGGTTGCATTCGGCATCAAACCAATCATTTTTTCAATTCGATGCAACAGTACCTAGTGCCGATATTGCAGTGCTACCAATGGCGGTTCGAATACCTCTTCAAGAGTAGCTGCGCCAAGCTGCTCTTCCGTTGGTGGGGCTGTTTCTAGCTGTTGCGCGTATTCCTAGGCAACTCCGGTTGCCCGTAGTAGCTCAATGTTAGGTCGTGGCGTCCGAAAAAGCGTTGAGTAGAAGGACACATTAGCTACTTTTGCCGCTCCATCTCATTTTAACCGGAGCTTGGTTAATCTGCTTGGCGTCTAATGAATCGGTTGGCGTAACCATTTTGCTAATAATCGCGTATCTGCTTCTATACCCTTGTTCCAAGTGCCGGATCCTCATGGAATTTTCATTCCAGTAATTGCAGACGATGCAAAGCCATGCCGTAACACTCGGGGAACTCCACCTCGTCGGACCACCAGAGTAGGTTTGTCTCCAGTAGAAATTTAGCACGTTTGTCGTCTTCTGAATCCGTTTGGGTTCCAGATGATACCATACTATACGCAAAAAATAACCGCAGTAGAAACTACAATTTCGAGGGTTAAATTAAGCGCAAACACCAACAATTTTCACCTGACATTAAATGCGTTTGATTTTACCATGCCTGCGATTAGATCAACCATGGTGCGGTTGATATCAATATGAGGTCTGTCAAATATACCACAAATGATGAAGGTTGTACCATAAACGTAGTAAATTTGATTGAAGTTTGTTTGTGGCCGAGTTTGTTGGTGTTAGTTTGTTGGCGAAAAAAAACCAGTGAGGGATGTAGAAGTACAAGTATGTGCCAGGATGTTTTCTAAGGCTGTTTCCTCTGATTCGACCCTTGTCAAAGACGTGAAACGAACTAAAAATGACGAATGTCTTTGGCGAATCGCATCACCAAGAATGGGTGGCAAACCATTTAGTCTTATAAATCGATGAGTCAACTGATACCACTACCATGAATACATTGGACTTAGCAGTGAGGAAATGAACTGTCAATTCGAGATTCTTTTTATCGCGTACTCCAGCTTGCTGAAGCGGATGCAACTACGATACACATTCCATTCCCAGTAAACACAACATCGCATATGATAGTGGATAGGAGTTCAAAGTGGAGGCGATATACGCACAGTTTGCATAGAGCTAAATGGACGCATGTACGTATATCGCCTCCACGTTATACTCATATGCGATATCATATGCGACTCAGTGTTTACTGGGTTGTTACTAAGTTTAATGAAGATTTGATTTCGTATAAAAAGAAACTAATATAGAGTTCGGTGTAGACGGAGCGAGTGTTATGCACGGTGGAAAGCATTCTGTTACTGTACTTTAAAAAACGACTGTCCGAATTTATTCGTACTGAAATGCATTTGCCATTAATTTGCATTGTGTGCATCATATTCATGTCAGAATATTTCATCTGGTGTAAAATAGATGTGAGGGGAAAAACATAGCTTCCTCAGCAATTGTCTTTTGAGAACAATAAAGTTCAACAAACTGCAGCACCTAATTGAGCGGAAACCTATAAACATGTTACATCTGTCCGCGACCCGATGGCTTTCTTTAGAACAAGTTGTTAAGCGTGTTCTTGAAGCTGGAAGTCTTAAAAGTATATTTCAGTTTTCGCGATACATCAGTGGACGCCAAGCAGGATGAAAAAATAAAGAAAGTTTACGAGCGTCTCAGCGATCCATCAAACTGTACTTGGCCGCACTTAACCACATCCAACTTTTTTTTTTTTTTTTTGAAGAACCCAGGTTTTGTGGACCGGATCTCTCAATAACATACTCTTCTGCGAGTTGGAAAAAATGTACGAAGGGATCGACGTGCAGGCCTTGACACGACTTATCAAGGGTACGATGGATGAAACCCAGTGCTGTGTGAGGATATCGGGTGGATTATCGGGTTCGTTCGAATCCCGCAGGGGGCTTCGTCAAGGTGATGGTCTCTCTTGCCTCCTGTTCAACATTGCTCTTGAAGGTGTTATGCGACGAGCGGCGTTTAACATGCGAGGCACGATTTTCAACAGATCCGATCAATTTATCTGCTTTGCCGATGACGTGGATATTGTTGGCAGAACATTTGAGGCGGTGGCATAGCAGTACACCAGACTAAAGCGCGAAGCAGAGAAGATTGGGTTGAAGATAACTACGTCCAAAACGAAGTACATGCTGGCAGGCGGAACCGAGCACGACAGGACCCGACTGGGCAGCATTGTAACGATCGACGGCGATGAGTTCGAGGTAGTCGATGAATTTGTCTATCTTGGCTCACTGGTTACTGCGGACAACGATAACAGCCGTGAGATCCGGAGGCGGATTATCAGTGGAAGTCGTGCCTACTACGGGCTCCACAAGCAACTACGGTAAAACAGACTTAGCTCCCGTACGAAGTGCATCCTGTACAAAACGCTAATAAGACCGGTTGTTCTCTGCGGGCATGAGACGTGGACAATGCTTGAAGAGGACCTGTGAGCACTTGGAGTTTTTGAGCGACGGGTGTTAAGAACCATCTTTGGTGGAGTACAGGAGGACGGACTATGGAGGCGAAGGATGAACCATGAGCTCGCGTAACTCGCCGGCGAACCCAGTATTCATAAGGTGGCAAAAGCTGGAAGGATACGCTGGCAGGACATGTTGCGAGAATGCCGGGCAACTATCCTGCAAAAATGGTGTTCGACGGGAATCCGGTTGGTACAAGACGTTGTGGGGCGCAACGAGCAAGATGGTCAGACCAGGTGGAACATGACCTAGGGGGTACAAGGTGCCCAAGGGATTGGAGAGGAGCAGCCACGAATCGGGCATTATGGAGGGATATTGTGTATCAGGCTATGTTATAGTATTGTGACGTTATACCATGTAAATAAATAATTATAAATGATTTGCCTAGAATTTTTCGAAACATCAAATCTAAAAGATCAAAATATTTTGCTTTGTTCATATTTAGTGATTGAAAAACGACAGTGATTAAATTATATGTATGGAAGTGAAAAGAAGGTTGACATTTAAATATAAAACTTGAAATTGCAATCTCTTTTGCGTTAGATTTTTGTCTACGCGATGTTTACAAAACATAATCCCACCTCTACTTGTTTGTCAGCATCGTTAAATAGCGATTTCAACCCTTTTTTTTCATTGAAGCACCTTAAAACCAAAATTAAAACCCTTATACAGACAAATACAGACATTTCTATGAGATTGATACAGACTTTTGAAAAAAGTATCTGGCATCCCTGCATTCAGTATGTACTCGGATTTCGATGCGACAGATGCGTGAAAGTTTACGGCTATGCTTCGGATTGGATAAGCTGCGATTCCCCCGTATATACCATCTGATCAAAATAGAACCGGAGCTCACTTTTGCAGGTGATAATAAAGATTTGCATTAAAATACATAAAAGTGTTGTTTTTCTACACGTCTGCGTCAATTTTAATCAGATGGCACTTCAACTAAGATGACATTTGCCCAGGGGCTTGGCAACCCTAACCCTATTTGCTAGCGTTTGACAGTATCCAACATACCACGGGCCTTATTTGAATAAGGCCCGTCTGACGTTTGTTACTACGGGTACTAACGCCAGTATTGTTTACAAACAATGAATCTTTTGACGTTTGGATATTAGAGATGTTGGCTGCAGGAAAATCTCTGTCCGTCAGGTCCCTGCATTTGCCCCTTCCCATGTTGCGTTGCATAAAACAATTCGGCACCACCACCATATATATACTTATAAGTGTTGTGTCTTGCCTCACGTCACGAATTTGAATTCACATTTTGGTAAAAGATTTAGGAGCTGATTTAGAATCGATTGAGTCGTGGAGCTGAATCGATACTTTGAAACATCCAAATATTTATGCTATTTTGGTAAGAGGTACGAGATATGATCTAACGAAAATGTTGTGATAAAGATTGTTCACTTAAACCCTCTACTTCGATAGTCCTGCTGGTAATGGTAGTTTCGTTTGAGTCAACAGACCTTGATTTCGAGTAGACAATTCGGTTTAGTGACGTTTAACGCACCCACACTACCGTGTCTATCGTCGTGTTTAAAATGTTTGTTTTTCCAAGGATAACCTAAAAGTGGGCTTGCCATTTTTAATCTTTTTGACAGCAGTTTGTTATGTTTTCGTCCAAAACGCACTACCACATTTTCAAAAGGCACACTACCACACCTTGACGTGATAAGAATAGTTTTGCTCTACCCCAAACAAGGGAGGAATTATTGTTGTACGGCTGAAATGCTAATTCTCACTGAGAATGAGTGTGAAAGTAATCTGATTAAACATTAATTTAAATATACATTTGGTCCGAAATAAACTTGTTACATTGTTAAACTTAAAGTAAAGCAGTTGTGTCCTATTTTATTTATTACGATTACTTCACAGATTTATCAAACAATCAAACATATTCTATGTCAGACGTCAACACAGCATATCCATCTTTTTGTTTTCCTTTTTTTTTGCTCTTTCATCGTAGCAAAGTCTTCCCTTGTGTAATCAACGTCCGCAGCACTCCCGGAATACTTAGGAATATCACCAATACTGTAAACACTTGCAACGTAACCTGCAACTCTGGAGTTGAATTTGCTCTATAGATTCGCTTGTCGTAGCCCAACACAATGGCTGCCATTCCAAGAACGAAACACGCCAGTCCGATGAAATGATGACTTAGCTTCAGATAGATTGGTTTGATCGTTTTCCTCAACTTGATTGCATACATTGAACCAAGCCCATTGCACATACTCAGCACCAACAGGACCAACGAAACGAGCCCAAGGATCGAATGGGCACCGTGGAAGTGCGTCTTGTTATTGATTTGGCGCCAATAAATTTCCAGTCCTATTCCGACGATGATGCAGACGCTTCCGACCGTTTGCATTGCCCAGTGGGTCGTCCTTCGCTGCGGTTGTGTCAGGGCTTGAGCCCACGATGTTCCCGAATAGAAAACCATAATTGATTCCGCCATCAGCACGTGAAACTGGGGGAACCATTTACAAGAGATTTAGAATTTAACCAAGTGCATATTTGATTGACATACGTACTCCGAAAACACACAGAATCACGTGCCAAGTAAATATCAACTGAAAGCCATTTCTAGAGCAAATCCACATGGTATAGATGAAGACAAAGCCAATAAATACATGATTAACAGTGTTCAACAGTAGCTTGATGGTATCTACAAAGGTTCTTTCACTTTTAACCTCTACACTATCTTCCGAACTGACTTTGAAGTTTTTCATTGTTATAAACCAGCTTGAATCTGATCAATCGTAAAAAACTATACAAGCTAAACTGTTTACTTTAAAAAGTGTATCACTCGACCGCTCAGAGCATTTAAAATATGGTTATTGAAATTCGACGCTCACTTGCTTGTTATTACGCGATGACTGAAAAACCTACAGTCATGTCCACCCCCTTTACTGTCTAAGCAAGCACTGAATGTATAGTAAAATATACATATGACTCCCATCTCCGCCTTTCACACTAGCACTGCAATTCTATATTCAAAGCTAATAATGCGCTTGGATAGATATGTAATCGGCGTCATTCGGTGATTCGTGGAATCTGCTATTCTGCACACTGCAAAAACAGTATGGTTTTGTCTAACTATATAACTTATAAGTGTTTGTACCACCTTCTTCTGTGTTGGACTCTCTCGTTACACGTTATGATTAAGTAAATTATCAGCTGGCAGTTGTGATTCCCTTAAATCTCGGGTATTTGATCTGCGGTGCCACATCTCTCGACGACTTAGTCCATAAGCAGATTGGTTGTAAATCGATAAATGGAGCTAGTAAACGTGACAATTTGCCATCAATTTGGACAGTTATTTCTGCTATCATTCTGCTAATCCGAGATAACGAGGTGCGTGCATAGATAGGTTTGCGATTCTCTTACAGATACGAGTTTTGTTTAAGGTGATAGTAAAAAAAAAAAAAGAAAAGGCTTCTCCATTTCGAGATTTTGATGGCTATTGCCTTAGATCACTATGAAGAGTTGAAATTTAAAACTACAATCAAATAAAAAGGCATGGAAATAATAAAACATTATGATAATGAAAAAATGAAAAGGTTAAGCAACCTGGAATCGAACAATGAACTTTTAAGTTACGGGCTCAGTATCGTGACCAATCGACTACCAAAGCTGAAACTTAACAAAGACTAAAAGCGTACAAGTACAACTTCGTGTAAGACAAAAACAATTCAGAAGTCACGCTTATGAAATTCGTATATGTCGCTCATAAGATGTGCCTTATATAATTATATGTTAAAATTCATAAGTGTATTTGCCTAAGTATACTGATAAGTAATTAATCTGTTGTAATAAATCATTAACACTCTATATACACTGTTAGCCTTTCGTCTATTACAAGCTTCAATAGACTGGTGGACTACGGATCTTGAGATTGAAACGTTCTTGGTTCATGGATCAAGTTCGTGGAGTTTTATATATTAAAGTATTAATCCATTTTTTACACGTCTCGAGGATGTCATTGATGAAAAAAAAACACATTGGGTAAATTTATTTGAAAGGACCTAACAAAGATAGCTGACCATGGGAAATGTTGATATTATTGCTTAAAGTAGTTGAAAATAGGATTTGAGGGAATACCATAAATGTTCGCATTTTTTCCCGCACCCTGACGCACACGCAAAAAAAAAACACTCTGTTTTGAATCAACAAAATTTTTTGTTGCTTTTCAATACAAGGTTTCTATTTGTTTCAATTCATAAAAAAGTTCCAAATCAACAAATAAAGTTATTTAAAGTAATCACTGCCGTGCTCTATTAATTTAAATAATATTTGTTTAAAAATAATCACATGCACGTCTTCCTTCGAAAGGGAAGTAAAGCCGTTGGTCCCGGCTAATATTCATGAGTCGATAGGTAGGGTCCAGGTGGTGGAGTCGTCTCCCTGGCGTCGGTTATTGTCACCATGTGAGGAAATAGGCCGACGGAAAAAAATAATAATAATAATAATCACATGTATTTTTAAACCGAATATTTTTTGAGCGCACATTTTATACTGTCAGCCTGCCGAGCAGACATATTGTTATTTCAAAAGTGTTTCAGTGATGACGACATGGCTAGTTGCTGCCTCTGCCTCTGCCTCCGATAGTTTTTCTAATGTATGTTTAAACATAATATATAGATTCTCAACGAGTTATTCTCGTTGCAGATAACTAGAAAAACAGTTGATCAATATATACAGCGCACAACTTCCGACGTTAGGTGTAAGGAGCAGATGTTTGATCAACTGATTTTCCAGCGGACAACCACCGACACAATATCTAATCAATTAAATTTCAGTGCTGACGTCGGTCTTCCGCGAGCATAGTTCATGTCTCATGACCGTAGAGAACCACCTGTCTAATCAGGGTTTTTTTTTATTATCGTACAGGTTTGTCCCCAAGGGTCTCAGATTGTTACGAAACTTTGTACTCGCGTAGGATTCATGGATATATGAACAAAAAACAATATTAAAAATTCCGGGTTGCCAGTTTTCCTGGAAAACGCCAATTGAAGTTTTCCAATTTTCTCGAACATCACAAACTTCCAAAAATTCATAACTCAAGAACGATTCATCGTAGAACAATTGTTTTAAAAACTATAATGAAATTTTCTCAAGAATTTGGAAAAAAATATAATCTTAAAAAAATTTCCTACAAAATTTTCCACAGTAAAGGAAAATTTCTTGGAAAAGCCAGAAAAACCATTTTCTGAGTCATGTAAAATTTTGAAAAAAAAATATTTTTGTTTATTAATTCATAAGCTAACGTTGATGAAATTTTGGCGATGGGTTTATTTTTTGTTTTTGAGTAATGCTCAAAAAACTATGGGCCCGTCACTCGTCTTCATACAAAAATGAAAAAGTTCCTAAAACTGTCGTCTCCTTATTTGCTCGTACGTTTCTCAGATGAATGCTCGGTTTGTTTCCCATTCGATTGGTTTCCGCTTGGTAGCTCACTTTTAAAGTTAGTTCGTTTTTTAAGGCTCAACTGCAGATCCTTTCCCAACAAACATCGGTGTTGAATTAGAGCTTGTTCAAACAAATTTGGAGAAGCTATTCAGCTATTCTAGAAGAAACAGCTGAATAGCTTCTCCAAATTTGCTTGAACAAGCTCTAATTCAACACCGATGTTTGTTGGGTTAAGGAGCCGATAGTTAATTAATTTGTTCTTCACGCAAAGAAATCACTCTGTTTTGAATCAACAAAATATTTTGTTGATATTTAATACAAGGTTTCTTTTTATTTCAATTCATAAGAAAGTTCCAAATCAATTCAAAATTTCATTCAAATCAAACCAAAAAAAATATTGAAAGTGAGCACTGCTATGTGATTTAAAACAATCACATTTATTTTTAAACTCAAATGATTAATTTATTGTTTTAACAAAATATTGTTTCACCCCAAGAAATCACTCTGTTTTGAATCAACAAAACATTTTGCTGCTATTCAATACAAGGTTTCTTTTTGTTTCAATTCATAAAAAAGTTCCAAATCCATTTAACATTTCATTCAAATCAAACAAATAAAATTATTTAAAGTAATCACTGCTGTGTGATATTCGTTTAAATAATATTTGATTTATAACAATCACATTTATTTGCATGTTAGCATGTCTCTACGTTCGGACAAGAAATGGCCAGTAATCGTTCATCATTATCTATGTAGACGACATCCTTGTAGCCTGTTCCAGTGAGGCAGAATTTGCCGAGATAGTTGCCCACCTTCAACGATGCTTCAAGCTGACGGTGTTGGGCGACATCAAGCACTTCGTCGGGATCAAGGTAACTAAATATAACGACGGATATCTTATCAATCAGCAGGCGTACATTACCAAGTTAGCTGCTCGATTCGGCCAGTCGGATGCGAAAGGCTCAAAGATTCCGATGGACCCTGGTTACCAGCAAAAGGAGGAGAATTCAGCTGTACTGCCGAATAGCGACCAGTACCAAAGCCTGGTGGGTGGTTTGCTGTACATCGCAGTGAATTCACGTCCGGATGTTTCGATCAGCACATCAATCCTGGGACGATCCGTCAGTCAGCCCCGGGCTAGGGACTGGACTGAAGCGAAGAGGGTGTTGAAGTACCTTTTCCATACTCGAAGTTACCAGCTGAAGCTAGGAGCGACGAGTGAAGGACTGGAAGTTTACTGCGACGCCGATTGGGCCGGAGACACTCGGGACCGGAAATCAACCTCTGGGTTTCTGATTTTTCTCGGCGGCGGAGTCGTGAGTTGGGCCTCCAGGAAACAATCATGCGTGGCACTATCGTCCACCGAATCGGAATTCATCGCTCTGGCCGAAGCATGCCAGGAAGTTCAATGGATGCTGAAGTTGCTCAAGGATCTCCGGAAGAATGTGGATCTTCCTATCTGCATACGTGAGGACAACCAAAGCTGCATTCGGCAGGTGGAGAACGACAAGGTGGACCAGCGATCGAAGCATGTCGACACGAAATACTGTTTCGTCAAGGACCTGCAAAGGAAAAATGTCATCAGTTTGCTATATTGTCCAACGGAGGATATGCTGGCGGATGTGATGACCAAGCCGCTGACGAGCGTAAAGTTGGGAAAGCTACGTGTATCGACGGGAGTTGTTGCTATCGATGTCGAGGAGGAGTGTTAGAGGTTCCAAATCGAAGCAACCTATGAATAATTGTAATGAATGATACATGCAAATAAATTTAGTCTTTAGTCAATCGTTAATCAGTTCAGTCGAACTTTACTTGGTCTCCGAATCCCCAATATTTTTTTGCCATAAGAAAACAGTATGAATTTCCTTAATTTGCCTTATGAAATTAACAGGGGGTGCGACTCTATCTCAGATGCAGAATATTTTTTGTTATGCTTTTGTGCGATGTGCGCACGCTTAGTAGATAGAAAGAAGATTTTAAAGATTTTGATGAAGATTTTAAAGATTTACTGCAAAAAGATGCAGCACGATGCAAGTAGATGGATTAAGATTCACAAGTTGAAACAAGATTTTTCAAAGATTGATTCACTAGCGTGAGATTTTTCGATCATCTTGAATCTGGATATAGATGTGTCGCACCCCCAGGAAATTAATGATGTCAAAAAAATAAAAACATGGAGCAACCTAGAATCGAACCTTGAATGTTGAGGTTACGGATCCAACGACTTGACCACTAGTCTATATCAACGCTCGTAAACAGGAAAGGCTAAAGGCATACAAGAACAACGTCGTGCAAAACAAAATTCATTCAGCGGTTTGGTTCAGGATTAGGAGTTTCTGCACTGCACGAAAAACGGCCACAATACGAGCACAGACACGAAAAAGTGATTCTTCAGCATGACAACGCTCGACCTCACGTTGCGAAACCCGTGAAAACCTACTTGGAAACGCTCAAATGGGAAGTCCTACCCCACCCGCCATATTCTCCTGATATTGCACCGTCCGATTATTACTTGTTCCGTTCGATGGCACATGGTCTCACTGGTTAGCAATTCCACTCATATGATGACATCTCAAAATGGCTTGATTCTTGGATAGCATCAAAAGACGAACAGTTCTATCGAAATGGTATTCACGTTCTACCAGAAAGATGGGAAAAGGTCGTAGCTAGTGATGGGCAATACTTTGAATAATTCGTTTGTAACCTTTGTTTTCAAAATAAAGTTCCTTTTTCACCAAAAAAAACAGCGCGAACTTAGTTGCGCACCTAATATCAACCTCACTTTTTTGACAGTTCAGGGAGCTTATTTACAAGGTGTTAGAATTCGAACTGCTCAAACGAAATTTTTCATTGGCTTTTTCCGGATTCTGTACCATTTGATTCAGGAAATTATGTAAAAATAAGCACGGGTGTGTGTTTTCCAGCTGTATCACTTCTATTGTAACAAAATCTCAAACCGATCTTACCGAAAATATTCTAAGACCACTTAAACAAGCTCCTTGAACTGTCAAAACTGCATTGATGACGCCATCGTGCAATGATCTATAGAGGAATCCAACTTGAAAAAAGAAGAAGACACAGGGTGGTGATCAATCTGACAGCTCCCATGTTGAAGTATAGGACGAAAATTTTAAAATGCTTTTAAAAAATTCAAATGAAATTTTAATTAAGAGCGGTTTGTTGTATGATGTAAGAAAAATTCAATTCATTTTTTTTCTTTTCCAATGTCCCTTTGATGTCATGATTTTTTTACTTGTGAAATTCAAACAAAATGTTTTTCTGATGTTTTAATTGATAGCTTATTGATGTTTTCAAATGTATTTGAATAAAATAGTATAGTCAAAGGATTTTTGATGTTTTCAGAGGTATTAAAGGTTATGAATATATATCTTCACGCAAAGAAATCACTCTGTTTTGAATCAACAAAATATTTTGTTGGTATTCAATACAAGGTTTCTTGTTATTTCAATTCATAAGAAAGTTCCAAATCAATTCAAAATTTCATTCAAATCGAACCAAAAAAAGTATTTAAAGTGATCACTGCTGTGTGATTTAAAACAATCAAATTTATTTTTAAACTCAAATGATTAATTTATTGTTTTAACAAAATATTTTTTCACCCTAAGAAATCACTCTGTTTTGAAACAACAAAACATGTTGCTGCTTTTCAATACAAGATTTCTATTTGTTTCAATTTATAAAAAAGTTCTAAATCAATTCAAAATTTAAGTCAAATCAAACCAATCAAATTATTTGAAGTAATCACCGCTGTGTGATACTCATTTGAATTATTTTTGATTTATAACAATCACATTTATTTTAAACTTCGTTTTAAACAAAAATGCTTAATAAATTGTTTTAATAAAATAGTTGTATGAGCGCACATTTCATAGTAGCCATATTGCTACCTCTGACCTCTGCTTTCCTGCAAATTCTCTGCAAATTATAATGTAATATGTTTAAATGTAAATTTAAACATAATACATTATAATTTGTAAAACAGATTATCAACGAGTTATTCTCTTTGCAGATAACTGGAAAACAACACAACTTCCGACGGAAGACTATTTTGCAAATAAGCTGCCATTATGACTGCCTCTCCCCAATATTTCTTCCCGAGTCCAGCATCCAACCACATGCACGATGCCAACTCCTGCAAGTCCGATTCTTGCGTTCCGAAACGCCGTTCTGCTGAGGGAATATGGTGCTGTAATTGTTGAAAAAACAATAAAACACGACTTTCAGTTCTATAAAGCATGAAGTTTTATTTCAATTAAATGGTTTTATTATATTAGTTCATCAAAGTTTATTCTTTCAACAAATGCGTTTAGTTGATTTAAGGAAACATTTTGTTTTGAACAATAAAACTGATGTTCAATTCTAAAAAGCATGATGTTTTATTTCAACTCAAAGGTTTTGTTGAATTAGTTCATCAGTTTTATTGGTCCATATTCAAACCAAAATTTTAGTTGAATTGATTCCTCTTTTGTATTGGTATAACTACGTATTTTTTTGCGTGTACATATGTTTTCAAGTGTCGATTTTTTTCCAATAAAAGAGATGATGTATGATGCATTCAGTTGTAGAAAAAAGTGACCGTGTATCGTTTTCCGATGTTTTCAGTTGTAGATAATAACATTAAAACCAAATAATCTGAAAGGACATGGATTTCAACGCAACGTGTGATTGTTATGACACAGGATGTATGCTGGCTTATTATGCATGCAACATTTTACTTCACAAAGACCTTGGGTTCTATCGTTCTATTGTAACGTTTCATTCTTATGTTGTAAGAAGTTTTCTTATGATATAGACCTGCACTCTTTTACAGTAGAATGAAGTTTATTTCTAAGGTAACGGCCAATTCTAATGTCATCAGATGTGTTTAAATGTCTTAGGTACACAACATTTCACACATACATAACGTTTGATTTTCATGTAAGTTTAGATTCTAGTTTTATAGGACGTGTTCTGGTGTTAAATTTAACATCATCAATACTTTTGTTTTTAATGTGAAGTTTAAATATGTTGTATTTATATGTACTAGGGCGTTACTTCGAACTCTGAATACATATAGAATACGACAACCCACATTCAAATTCAATATTTGGAAGATGTCTGCTAATTCATACATCACCATTTCTATTCGGGATGAGTTTCTTTTACAACTAAAATAAATAAAAAACTTAGTTTAATGAATGATTAATAAGCCAAAAAGGTGTTTTTATTTATTAAAAAAAAAACAAAACATTTACTGTGCTGTTTTTTCAGCAATAATGTAAATTGCCGAAAATACAGCAAAATTATTTGCTTATATATGCCTACGCAAAAAAAAAACAGCAGTAGAAACTACCATTTCGAGGGTTAAATTAAGCGCAAACACCAACAATTTTCAGCTGACTATAAATGCGTTTGATTTTACCATGCCTGCGATTAGATCGACCATGGTGCAGTTGATATCAATATGAGGTCTGTCAAATATACTACAAATGTTGAAGGTTTTACCATAAACGTAGTAAATTTGACTGAAATTTCATGGTAGTTTTAAAGATAGGCATAGTCGGGTAAAATGGTAGTTTTTACTACAAGAATTATTTCTGTGTATATATATATGCTGGTTTATCCAGCAAATTGTAAGCACTTGGCTGAAGGCTCAATATAAGAGCTCTCAATTTTTTGAATATCAGATTTGCTGGTTGATCAGCAATCTTGGTTTTGCTGTGTACATTGCTGAACTTACAGCACAAAAAAATCAGCAAAACTTTGCTGTTTTCCAGCAATGAAATTTTGATATGTAAGATATAAACGGGTAACCACCCCTGCTAAACGCGCTACCAAACTAGCAGCGAGGCTTTCGGGAAGAGTCGGGTGCTCAAATTAGCAGCCCGATAGCAGCGCGTGAAGCGGTTGGTATTTGGTAAAGTCACAAGAGAGAATTTGATAGTCAATTTTACCATATTGGGGGTTATATGACTATGCAGTAAGTGATTTTGAACCGACTACGACCAAAAATAGTTATCCAAATTTGCCAAATGTCGGAATAGTCCTTGTTACCATATCAAGTCAAAAATGCCATGAACGTGATGAATTCGAGCATTTCATGGTTATTGTAACCATTTTAGCGAAGTCATCCTGACCATATTAAATTGTCGGTACAACGATGAAATTTTTCTCAGAGCATCACCGTCCACCGGTTTGTTGATTTTTATCGTGCGTTTTATTTCGTGCGACGTGAAAAATAAAAATGGCTGTAAATATCTTGATGTCGGAGCGCTATCGGTGAAAAATAAAGTTTGAGGGTGTTTTCGAGAAAATTCTAGCCTGAAACTTGGTGCCGTAGGTGGCCATTATGTTGCGGATCCCTGAGTGGTGGAATTTTGCAATTTTGTCCCAAGAAAAGCCGTGAAGTCGGACATTTTGGACCCATTTGCACTGCTACAAAGGGTCACCCACAAAGATACGTTTGCGTTCCGTTGACGTAAATTTGACAGAAAACCTATGGGAAAACTGTCAAATCACGCAAACGCATCCACAACGTATCAATTGTGGGCCAGCCAATAGTCTTTTTCAACGTCGGCCGGACCACTCTCTCATCTTCTACAATAGTTGTGCAGAATTATGCACGAACGCAGATAGTGGCCAATCACTTTTTTCCAGAGTCTAGCTGGATTTTAGAATGGCGAAACGTGCCATTCCAAAAGCAGTTTGACATCTTTCTGGGCTGCTCCTTGTTGAATTGCAAAATGCTGCGGAGAACGTAAAAACAGTCTAATAATTTATTTAACTGATTTTGGGATGTTTTAGAATTGTTGAATTTAGAAAATCAGCTCTATTCCCGTTTTCGAACGAATCGCAGAATACATTACCGTTTCCGTTCGAATTCTATCTTCTTGTTGAGACTCCAATCGTATTAAAGAATTTCCGATAAAATCAAATCAGTTTTCTCCGAAACATCATTTCAGATCGCAAAATGTTCGCGTGGGTTTGTGGAAAATAGCAACAGGAATAAACGGACGAGATCTTTTTGCCTTCTAAAATGATGCGTCGGAGAAAACTGCTTTGAATTTTTCGGAAATGCATCAAGCAATTTGAGCCTTAAGGTTTTGTACGAAAATGAGAATGCAAACATTTGATTTGACGAACTTATCCGACTGGTACGAAACGGATATAGAGGTAAGATACACCGGGGCAAGTCGAAATGGTGGGGCAATTGAAATGGGTATGCAGAACTGAGTTATAAATGAAAATGTTATAAATGTGTTCAAATTGTATTTTGCGATGGTGTACAGTGCTTACCTACCCATTTCAATTTGCCCCACCGTTTCAACTTGCCTCGTGTACCTTAAATATTAATTTTGAAAAAAAAAAATTCGAACATTTATGCAAGAAAAAGCATGTAGGTACCTTCCGTTTTTGTCCAACCGGCGAAGGAATTGTTTGGACAAGTGTTGCAAGGGGAGGATGAATCCCGTCCGCTAGGTAATACCCCATAGTGTAGGTTCGCCCATTAATTTCAAACTCTACTACAGGAGTTTTGCCACTGTAGAGGTTTGAAAATAACACATGATGTCGTTTGAGGACCCTGGCATGCCAAAGAAGGCGTGCCATATCCATAGGTCATACGACGCCACTACTTTCAATACAATAGTGGGCTTTTTGTCCTTCCCCTTGTACTGGCCAGCCCAAGCAGTGGGGCAGTTTTTCCATTGCCAGTGGCAGCAGTCCAACGAACCCAACATCCCTGGAATGTCCCCCGTTTTACGTCGTCGTGGTTTGGGATCGCAAGTAGTGTGCTGCAAACACCTTAACAATGGTGTGGCAGAACTCCAACATGCAGATTCACGCCGTTGACTCTGACATTCGACCGTATTCGTCGATCGCGTCTGCGGAGGACCCGTAGACTAACTGACGAATCGCCGTAGTGCACTTTTGGAATGCCGTTAGCCCTAGCTTACCGGTAGCATCAGCTCGTTACACGAAGTAGCAGGATGTCAGGAACAAGTTTCGACTCATCCGGAAACGTCTGCGAAATTGGTCCTCACTGTATTTTAATTTAATTGATAATCCGAAAAATTATCGTCTACCAGACGTTGCGCTCCCTCTAGCGCCAACCTGTCAATATTAGGTCGTCTCGTGCCTCTTCCCTCGTTTTCACGAATGCATTCCGTTTCAGGTAGCATTGCGTGAGTCTGGACCAGCATCTGGCTAACCAATTCAAGTTCATCGTCACTGGAATCCGAGAATAACACAGACACTTCTCCATTTCTTCTTTTCGACTTTCACTTATAAACCAAATTAAATTTTATTTTACCTCTAAAAAAAAATATTCTATACCCACACTATATTTTTTCGGTCCCACCAAAATTAATTTTTTTCCCAATTGGACTATTCAGCTATTCTAGAAGAAACAGCTGAATAGCTTCTCCAAATTGCTGAACAGCTCTAATTCAACACCGATGTTTGTTGGGTATCGCATATAATGGTTACAATAACCATGAAAATGGTCGAATTCAACACGTCATGGAATTCTTGACTATGATCATGGTAACAAGGACTATTACAACATTATGGCAAATGTTGGATCAACTATTTTTAATGGTCGTTTTGAACATGATCATAGTCGGTTCAAAGTCACTATACTGCAATAGTCATCATAACCCCAAATAATGGTAAACTTGAATGTCAAATTTGTCTCTGTGTACCTTTCTACCGGTACGGAATAGGGTAACTAAATTGATCACCGCTATAGCAACGACCGATGTGGAGAAGGATGGCTAAACTAAAATGAGAGCGCTACAGCGCTTCTAAAATAGCAGCGCTACTGTTGCCCACCGTTAATGATGCTAAGAAAGTTTCTGAAGAAAGTACACGGCGAAAAACAAATATACTAAAAAGCATAAATTTTATGCTAAAACCAAATTCGATCCATCCAGTCATTGGAATGAATAAACCAGGTTTATACATTGATAAGAATAAATCAAATATATGCATTCCAATGCATACTTTAAGAATATGCATTGCAATGCATATTTGTATAAATATATGCTTTCCAATGCAGAAATCAAATTTATGCATTGCAATGCATATTTATATAAATATATGCATTCCAATGCATGAATCAATAATATAATAATATATATGAAAATCGACATTGTAAATTGTAAAATGACAAACAACTGATTAGGGAGCACAAATTACAAATGTATCAATGTATTATGTGAAACAACTATCCATTTCGATAGACCCCAGTATTACAGTAATGGATGAGTCGCATTGTTAGCGCGACAAAACGATGCAAAAATTTGGAATCTGTGTGTTTAAAATTGCACATAATGAACAGGCTTAATGAAACATCACACTATTTTCATTATTATAAATTATCAAGCATAAAAGATAGTCACTAGACATAGACATATCTAACGAAAATAGAAACTATCCAACTCACAGAAAAAAGGAGTTTGTTTCACTTCAGGATTGGGATTTTCAACTTTTCAATAAAAAATTCGAAATAAATTCTTTAATAAAATATTCCACACATTCCTCTAACAAAACATGATTTGTCTACTTTCGCGAACCGCATTCCGAAGCTAGTTTCGATTCGCACAGCCTTTTCAAGCGCACTAGGTTCAAGTCCTCTGCTTGCCGTAAAACTTTCCGAATATCACCAATCTTTCCGTTTTTATTCGCTTATAGATAAGCTGTCTTGAGCTCCTAAAGTTTATAACGCCGGTTACGAAATATGCGCGGAAAATAATAATGATCTAAAATGTAATGCAATGCATACAATATATTGATTAAATGCATACTTTTTATGCATTGCAGTGATTTAAAAGGAATAAAGCGTAGAAAGGAATATATAATATGCTCTTTAGCACGGATATGCAATATGCACGGAAAGTAATAATTATCTAAAATGTATTGCAATGCCTAAAATATATTGATTCAATGCATACTTTTTATGCATTGCAGTGATTTAAAAGGAATAAAGCGTAGAAAGTAATAAATAATATGCTTTTCAGCATTTTCGATTTTCTCCGTGATACGCAGCGCTGGGTAAATTTTTCTAACCGTTTAAACAGAGACTGGCATCCCTTCCTCAATTTCTGCCTTTGACATTGACTTTTTTGCTTTCGCTTTATCGTCAATAATCGTTTGGCAGAAAAAAAAAGAAGCTGCTGTATTGTGCGGCTAGTTTCTTCATTTATTTGTAGAATTTTGGGGTGAAATTAATTGAATAATAACTTTTTATCCTTCTCAATCAGTGTTTCTTGATCAATATTAGTGAAGATGGTAAGTGATGTTTTAATTTGATTACAACTATTAGAGGGAATTAATGATTTAGATTTCCGCTGTGTAGAGGTTAGAAATTGTGTTTCCTCGGCAAGATGGCAGAAATTCATGACTTAGGGCACTCAATCGGTTGCTTGGATTACTAATACGAGCGTTAAGCTTTATTTAGCAATCCAACTCATTCAAATGTATGCATTCAATGCATATTATGTTAGCAAATATACAAATAACATTTATAACAAAAAAAAATTTAAAAAAAAAAATTTAAATTAAAAACATTTAATGTCATTGAACTTCTTACAGACGATCGGCAAGAACAACAAAATGATTCAGCTCCTGAACTATCGGGTGCGGATTGTTTTGCAGGATTCGCGAACCTTCATCGGTACATTCAAAGCATTTGACAAGCACATGAACCTGATCCTTGGAGACTGCGAAGAGTTTCGTAAAATCAAACCCAAAAACACCAAACTGCCAGAGCGGGAAGAGAAGCGTGTGTTGGGATTCGTGCTGCTTCGGGGAGGTAACATTGTATCTTTGACTGTTGAAGGCCCACCGCCGCCAGAGGAGGGTCTTCCAAGAGTGCCAATCCCAGGAGGCGCTCCAGGACCTGGAATGGGACGCGTCGCCGGTCGAGGAATGCCAGCAAATATTACCGCAGTTCCGGCCGGGTTACAAGGTCCAGTAAGAGGCGTTGGAGGTCCATCTCAACAGCACATGGCCCCAGTTGGACGTGGCGGTCAGGTTTCGGCTCCACCACAAATGAGACCTATGATGCCTGGTGGTCCCCCTCCTGGTATGATGCCCGGGCCAGCAGGACTTGCGCAGATGGCCGGAATGGCCCGAGGGGCTCCTCCGCCAATGCGTGGTCCACCACCCGGTATGATGCGTGGAGGACCACCTCCGAGGCCGTATTAGATGTAAAAATATACATATTGCTCTGTCTCTATCGTAGTAGAGATGGAGACTTAAGTTTAAGACAGCAACAAGATTGTAAAATCTTAATGGATTCATTTCTCTGTATTTGCATTAGAATCAATAAAACATAAACTAAAAGAACTCTTTTGACATACACAGTTTCTTTACTATAAAAGAATAATAAAACACAACCAGTCATATTTCCTTCATTCTAAAATAAAGAAAGCACATACCGATGCTTTTATTGCCAATACTTTACATGTCTTCTTCTGGTTGAACCGAAAAAAAAAACATTTCTTATATACAGTCTACAGCAAATTTTGCCTACGCTTGGACGTCCCTTCTACAGCAGCCTATCCCCTCATGGTTTACTGTACCGGTATCGCATCTTATCCGGGGGCTCGCAGTATTCCTTCACTATAAGCTTGCAAAGAAACACATGGAAAACAACAATGATGACGCAAATCGAAACCCAAAACAGCGTCGGAAGTGCCCCAAGCGAGTGGCCATGTTTATGTAGTGCAATAACGTGATGTTCATGAGCCGGCGCTTCTACGACCTCTTTCACGTGGATCGCGTGACGCAAATCCTCCATGTGCATCTTATCTGACGTTATGTAGAGAATCGACGTGAGGGGTTCTGTAAGTTTCACTGGGAAAATCGTTTTGGATTGACCAAGCTGAACGGGAGGATCCAAGCAACCGGCATCGCAAGCGTAATAGTTCCGATCAGAACGATCCAATGCCACAAAGAGTACAGCTTTGTTGTCATCTTGAACAGCGATTGAAATATTCACATGCGTCATATTGCCATAATTCAAACGACGAAAATCGTAATCTCGATGAAGGTATTTAGGGTGAATGTTCAACTCCAAATGCTGATTGCTGAAGCGAAACCCACCAAAACTTAGAACCATGGCTTGAATGATTCCACTTGCCCCAGCCTTTATTAGGTTATGACAACCTTGTTTTTCCAGAGTCAGCATCCAGGAAGCTACGATTATGTTCAACTCTTCCAAGCTATTCATCTTTCTCCAGAGGTTTTCAGCTTGCAATGTATGATAACTGTCATAACAGCCCTCTGCGTATGTCAACGCCCTTTCAATATCTTGCTTATTCTGCAAAGTGCTGGACACTTCGTACTCATATGCCCGAGATTGTGAGATAACAGCATACATAGTTGCATTGATATCGTTTCCATTCAAGGTGTTTTCCGCCTTGGAAGTACTGATATGAAATCCAGTTTCCCACAGACTGTTCCACACCTTGATGTGATCTCGCTTGAAGGCATAGTATGCATTGTGCTCCCCGTGTTCCGCAGCTTGCAATGCCTTATTCATCGCGTCAATTGTCTGCTGCTCAATCATTTCCTTGTACGATGTATACTTGTCTCTGGGTATCGCATCGGAATAGTTTATAGTCAACAATAGCTCTAGCTTCGTGGTGCCACGCTTTTTCAATGTCAAAACCCTAGGCATTTTACGAGCTACAATACAAACCACCCGAATTCGTTTATCGCCGATAGAAGTGGCTATGACATCAACCAATCCTGTTATCACCTGATACTCGAGGATAGTCGAACCATGCTGAAGCCTAAAATAAACAAATAAGTCAATCAAATTCCCTTCACGCTACAGCCAACTTCAACTCACTTGACGCTCCTGGTTACGGCCGTTGGCCAGTCTGAGATCCTTGGACTAATCAGTTCTACGTCGACCAGTTGATTTTTGGTGTTCGTGATTTGAATCTCCTGTACCAACACCGAAGGCATTGTCCGGTGTGCATAGTATTGATAGGACACAAAATAGCCCTCGGAAAAACACTGGAATCGGTGAACAATCCCAGTAAGATATTCCACTACGGTCGCTTCCCGATGCATTCCTATTCCACCAGTAGCGACACTAACGATTGGATGAAAGTTGATCGGCTGAAGCAACGCTCTGCCACGGAAAATATGCAGATTAGCATCCGCCTGAATCTCCAGACCGAACATCCCGTTGCCCACGTATGGAATGGCATCATGTTCGTGCTGAAAGATCGGCTGATGACGGATGTTGACATTGTACTCCAAATTTTGTAAATAGAAGGGCGTCAACCGGTCATCCATACAACGAATAGTGTGATCTGATTAAATAAAAAAAAAATCTTTCACGATAACTACAATCAATTTATATTATTTGTCATACCTTTGACCGGTTCGCTTTCGCCAAATAACCACCGAAGAAGGGACGGTCCAATGTACAGCAAGAAAACGGCCACCACGAAGAGCAGTGCAAAAAGTTTTCGGTAGGAAATGTTGCCGTCGAATGTTCGCTTCAAACGACGCGTAAACTCTGTCACGTCGAACTTGGCATTCATTTTGAAAACAGTTTATCTGCAGTTATTGATATCGCAACGTACAATCAAAATTTTCATGTTTTATTTTTCAGCAACCTAAACTTGCAGCATATTTTCACCTTCAAAATATCTTTACGTTTTTCACTTTGCTTTGTGGTTTGTCTTCTTGTTCTTCGCCAAAGACTTACTTGTCAAAGTGAAAAACGACAACAAGATATTTCGCCCTGTGGCTGAGATTGTTATCGAGACTCACACTCAGAGAAACACAGATTTTTCGGGTTGTAAATTCGGAACTTGGGTATATACTCAGCTAGCAGCGGTGTTGATAAAACAGTTAAATTGGAATGACATCGAAGACCGGAAACATAAGAGCATGGTGCACGACTAAACTATATTTGATCACCCTCACCATCACTTCAAACCGTATCGGGCTCAACTAAGAGCGCTAGCAAATCGATCCAAATCAAAATTTTAATTTTTTAATAAAAAATATCACAATTTTTTTAATTTTTCTTCATTTGTTGAATTTAATCCAACGGGGGGAAGTTTTCCGTAATTATGATTCTCTCCCGGAAACGAAATGAAGTCGCACAACCCGGTTGCACTTGTATCGGTGAACAAGCCGACGGAGAATATAATTTTCCTGAAGAAAAATACATAAATTTCTCTTAAAACTATCTAATGATTAATACTAAATATAATTAATTACACGAATACAGTGATCGCGTGAAAATGGGCACGTAAACCCTATAAGTATTGTCGTTATGGTTTATGTTTACTCACGTTTAGTTCCCTTAGCGTTTATTGTCCTAATCGTGAGCAGAGACAAGTTTGGTGGTAGGTCCTAGCAGTTTTACAATATTAAATATGTATTTAAAAAGAAATGCTTCCGAAATTGCTTACCGGTATGGGATGAATAGATGGATTTGGTGGAGCTGCAGCGGAATGAAACTGTTTGTGTAGGTTACCTATCATATGTTCGGTTTAATATCTAATTCAACTATTTTATCATAAGAAATCTTACCAAGTTTGTTTATAACAGTAGTTAATTGTGTAGTGGATAAATTATCACTAAATTTAATGATATTACTTGAATAATTTTGCACTAGCTCTGAATAAATGCTGCAGTTTAGGATCTGCGTGTGTTGTTTTGTTTTGTATTGACTCACCCGATGATCGTTTGCATACTTATCAATGGTGATTGTTCACCGTCGTGTTCCTGTCAGTAGCTATAAAGCCCTCGGTGAAAGATGCGCGCGCTGGCCTAAGCCAACAATCCCCCAGGGTACGTCAACTCGGTTGGCTTACTTCTCGACGCGCTCCACATCCAGGATCGCCAACTTCGCCACAGGACGCTCGTAAACTCCGGTAGCTGTCTGTACTGTGGCCGATCTAGTCTGACCGTCTCGGCTGGAAGCTGCAGATATAACCCTTCCCTTCGGGTAACAGTTACGGGGTGATTTCGGGTCGACGATAATCACTATATCCCCGATAGTGATGGGCTTTACACGTTGGTACCACTTCGAACGACGAGTAATCTCCGGTAAGTAATCGGTTACCCAACGTTTCCAATATTGGTTAGCAAGGATTTGTGAAGTACATAGGTTCTGCTTCAAAGTCAACCCATTTTGATCGGCGTTGATCAACGGCTTGGAACCATCGGAAGAACCTATTAAAAAATGATTCGGAGTGAGAGCTGGGCCAGAATCTTCGTCAACCGGAATGTGTGTGAGTGGCCTGGAGTTTATGACGTTTTCTATCTCGATCAGTAGATTTCGCAGGACCTCGTCCGATAGCTTTTTGGTAGTGCAGACAGCCTTGAGGTTGGTCTTGACCGATCTTATCAACCGCTCCCAACTACCTCCCATATGCGGGGCAAGCGGTGGGTTGAACACCCACTCGGTTTCTGCGGTTGAGAATTCTCGCATCATTTTTTCCTGGTCTAGTGCCGCGTGGAGATTTTGCAGCTCCCTATTCGCCCCAACAAAGTTGGTGCCTCGGTCGCTGTAGATCTTCCGAGGTTGACCACGGCGTGCAACGAAGTTCTGTATTGCCATGATGCAGGAATCAGTGCTAAGTGAGTTGACGAGTTCGATATGTACAGCGCGAATGGTCAAGCACGTCGCCAGCATTCCCCAACGTTTTTCGATTCGCCTTCCTACAACGACTTCGATGGGACCGAAGTAGTCGATGCCCACATGAGTAAACGGCCGAGAAAATGCTGCTAGTCGACCGGGTGGAAGGTCAGCCATAATCGGGGTATTCGGAAGTGCTCGTTCGTTCTTGCATCTCTGGCAATTTCGGCGGACTTCGCTGTAGGAAGCGCGTAGACGAGTGATCTGATATTTTTGTCGCAGCTCGTTTATCACCGTTTCGTGGTTCTGATGGTGGTATCGTTGATGGTAGTAGTTTATAATAAGCGTAGTGATGTGGTGATTTCTTGGAAGGATGATCGGATTCTTTGCTTCCTCTGTTGCATATTGGCATGCAGCGATGCGGGTCTTCATACGCATTATGCCACGGTCATCGATCCATGGAAGTAGTTTGTATAACGGGCTAGATTTAGGAAGAAGTTTGGCTGTTTCTTCGGTGTACTTCGTTGGACCTTGCAGTATACGGAGCTCTTCAGGGTATTCTTCACGTTGCGCAATACAGATTAGACGCGCTTCGGCTGAACGAAACTCAACATGCGTCAGTGGCCCGTTGTTGATTGACTTCTGCTGTGTTGTGGAGCGACAGTTTGCGATAAACCGTAGAACCAGAGCCATAACGCGCTGCAATCGCTTCCAGCTGGAGAACCGTTGAACACAGATGACCGCTTCGGAGATAGCATGGTGGACCATTAGATTTGTCAGTAACTCGGTGTTCGTTGATTGGTTGCAAATTGGGACTTTCGGCCATTTCTCTGCGTCTTCCCATAAAAAACTCGGACCTTGGAACCATCTGCTGCTGTTGGATAAGTCAGGAAGTCCGTCCCATTTGGTGGCATCGTCGGCTACGTTGAGTTTGCTCGGTACATATCGCCAATCACGAGGTTCACTGGACTCCAAGATTTCAGTAATACGAAAGCCGACGAACTGACTGTAACGTCGATGGTTTGAATTGATCCAGCACAGAACGTCACGAGAGTCGGTCCAGTAGAACCTTTTGGTAATCGGGGTGGATAGCGTGTCAAACACAGTTTTCGATAACCGCGTTCCGATTACTGCTGCTTGTAACTCCAGACGGGGAATCGAAGTCAGTTTCAGAGGAGCCACTCTTGCCTTAGCAGAGACTAGCGAACAGTAGAACTTCCCGTTTTGTGAAAACCGCAAGAAGCACGCAGCTGCCATTCCACTCTGCCCAGCGTCTACAAACGTGTGGAGCTGAATATTATCCAACGTATCAACGGAGTATCCAAGCCAGAAGCATCTGGGGATTTGCAGGAGTTCTACCTGCTGCAAGACGCTCAGCCACTTCTGCCACTTTTCGAAGGAATCATGGTCGATCTTTTCATCCCAGGAGACGCCGGAGCGCCAGATGTCCTGCAACAGAACTTTTAGATATGCGAGGAAGTGTGCGATGAGTCCAAGCGGGTCGAATATGCTCATTAGCACTCGTAGTACTTCCCGCTTTGTGGGACTTCGGCCGCCCTTGAGCAGTTCGCTATCATAGCGGTTCCAGCCAATTTTGTATGTGAACGCATCGGTTGACGTATTCCACCACATTCCTAGAACCTTCTCGGTGGACAGTTCCGTTGATAGGTTCAGACTCCTCTCTTCATCCGGGTTTTCATTTTGTAGCTCGTCGACAACTCTTCTGGAATTGCTGATCCAATTGCGGATTTCGAAACCACCCTGGGCGTGGACGTGCCGAACGTCCTTAGCAACCTGGATCGCTTCTTCCTCTGTGGCGACACTGATCAGCATATCGTCGACGTAGTGCGACTTGGTAATTGCTTCGCACGCCTCCGGATAGTCGCCTTTCAGTCGCTCTGCATTGACATTCTTGACGTACTGCGCACTGCTGGGAGAACAGCACGCCCCAAACGTCATTACCTTCATGATATAAACCACCAACTCCCCGTTGTCATCCGTCCAGTAGAAGCATTGGTATTGCTGATCCTCCAGGCGTATGCCCACCTGGTGAAACATCTCGCGTATGTCTCCCGTCACCGCAACAGGATGCATTCGAAAGCGCAAAAGAATGTCGAGCAGCGAACACAATAGGTCAGGGCCCTTCAAAAGGACCGAGTTCAGCGAAACACCATGAACCATAGCCGCAGCGTCCCACACTAAGCGAACTTTCCCGGGCTTATTTGGATTGGTTACCGGGAAAACGGGTAGAAACCAAACGTCATCTGATAACTGTTGGATTTCTTTTTCGGAAAGTCTGCGTATATACCCTTTGACGGTGTAGTCGGATATCATTTTCTGTAGCACTTCTGCAAGCTGAGGGTCTTTCGCCATTCGCTTCTCC
This sequence comes from Aedes koreicus, assembly GCA_024533555.2. Classification (NCBI taxonomy): domain Eukaryota; kingdom Metazoa; phylum Arthropoda; class Insecta; order Diptera; family Culicidae; genus Aedes; species Aedes koreicus. Next base: position 15,762 of record JAHHFK020002058.1, on the reverse strand, counting down.
AAGCATCTATGGCGACGCAAGGCCATTGACCGGCTATTCGGCAGACGGACGTTGTCATAGCGCCATAGCAAGCCGGTTTCGTAGCGATGTCCTAAGAAACGTGTTAGAGACCTCAGCAGCGTTGCTGCTCGTTCATCTTCGGTCGATAGAAGTAACTTTGATGAACCAACTCCCAAGCTATCAATAGTGAAATAGTCTTTCATTGCTTGATGAAGATGATCATCGGACCGGTCGTTTAGCGAACAGACGTGGAAGCTGCAGTGGAATAGGCTTAATGCGTCTCCGAATCCACGATTGCCACAGATGGTCCAGCCTAGGCGTGTTTTGGTTGCAATCGGTTCACCGAATGCTCCTTCACGACTCCTTAGGGTTAAACCCAGCTGTGCATGCTTTGTTCCGATAAGAATGCGAGGTCTAGCATCGTGATAAGACGCGATAGGCAGTCCGTCTAGATAGTGATAGTACCGTTTCAATTCCTCGAAGTCCAGGGTTTGTAGTGGCAGTAGCAACTCGTTGACCGTCTGCACATCATCTAGAGTAAACTTCTCTGCACCCTCATACCGACCGGCAACTTGTAAACGAACAATGCACGAGTTTTCTTCACATCGCTCGGTACCACCCGTCCAGCGAAGACATATTGGATTCAGCTTGCCCTCCAGATGAAGTTCATTGGCTAGATCTTGATCCATCAGCGTAGTTCCCGATCCTTCATCAAGAAAAGCGTAGGTGTGAATCGATTTTTCGGGTCCTGACAAAACCACCGGTAGATAGCGAAATAGAACAGCACTAGACACTGTTTGATGCGTATTGCAGCCATACTCAGTACTACTTGCCGCTGGTTGAGAGGGTTGTGGGTTTTCATCCGTTACACTAGTGTTTTGCTGATTTATCCTCTGCTCATTATGCAGTAATTCGTGGTGCCTGAAGGAGCACCCATTTTTGCCACATGGTTTAGCCTTGCAGGAGCCTTTATGTTGACGCAGACATGTTCGACAAAGTCCGAATTCTCGAACGACCGCCCACTTGGAATCTCGTGAAAACTCCTGGAATCGCTTACATTTGTCGAGGGACTTGCATGTTCCTTTGCAGACCACACATGTTTCTTTTGCTGGCACTGGATACAGTTGCATCGCTTTTGGAGAATCAGCGCGTTTTACTTCGGATTTCCTGGAGGTTTCGGTGTGGGCGTTGAGATACGCTTCCCCTTTTTCTTTCCGACGAGCATCATTTCGTGTCGGCTTGAACTGCAGTGATTGTGTCGGGAATGTTACTGAGCTCGCAGCTTCGGCTAGAGAGTAAATCCACTCATTGAAGGTCGCCAAGTTGACCGACATAAGTGTCTTCCGATGTTGCGCCCAGCTTAGTTTGATTGCAGACGGAAGTTTACTAACGAGCTGATGCAGAAGAGTCACGTTGTACATATACTCTTCTAGCCCGCATGAGTCAACCGTTGCACAAAAATTCTGCACGCTCACGGCAAAGTCCACTAACGTCTCCAAGCGATCCTCACGAATCGGTGGCAGGGAACTTATCTTCTCAATCAATGAGTGCACAATGACCTCCGGTTGTCCATACAGCATTTTTAATGTGCTCATTATGCCATGTACGTTTCCCGGGTGCATCAGCCTGCATTTGATTGCTTCGTAGGCTTTTCCCTTTAAGCTTCGCTGCAGCCGCACAAGATTTTCCTCATCCGTGAACCCGCACATAGCGGTAGTGCTGTTGTACATAGATAAGAAGATTGGCCAGTCCTCTGGGCTGCCTGCAAAGTTGGGTAAGTCCTTGGACACTGCTTGTCTTGCTGCGACTTGGGAGCGTGTAAGCTGGAACGGATCGTGATCGTCGAGCTGATCTACGTGCGTCGGACAATTGTGGTTTACAACTGTTGAATTCGCCAGAGAACGTGGAACTTCGATAAGCGCTGGTTGGATTCGCGTCGACTGTGGTTCTACATTAGGATTGAAGTATTCTGACCTTCTGACGGTAGGTAGCTGACGTTGTCCATGCTCCTGCTGTGCTGTTAACTGATCATGTTGACTTCGTTTCTGCTGTGCTGGCTGCTCGTGGGACTGCTGCACTACCTTCGGCTGGCTCCGATTCTCTATCCAATCCTCCATACGACTCCGAGAGTATTCACTATTGGAACATCGACTCGATCCTGAGTTACTCGCTAGATCTTCCAAAATCCTGTACTTCCTGTCCAGAAACGCTCTATGCTGCTCAGCTTCCTGCTGTTCAGCCAGGCGACGTCGTTCTGCTTGCTGCTCTTCGAAGGCTTTTTCTTCCTCTAACCGCTGTAGCTGCAATTTTGCTCGGTTTCGAGCGGACCGCTGGGACGATGAACACGAGACATCCGACGATGCTTTATCCAACTGGATGACAGGTAATCCTTCCTGCGATGGAGCAAACAGCTGCGTTTCAGTTGTTCTGGCCTTCCGCGACATTTCTCGATCCGGTTGACCCGCAGTATTACGTAGCTTGACGGGACGCGCTCCGGTAGGTTCTATCGAAGTTCCCGGATTTCCGCATAGTAGGACAGCCGCTCGGGCTGCAGATGCATCCTGTTGAGATGGGGCACTTTTTAACGCACGTTCTTTGTTGACATCTTTCGATGCTGGATCTTTTGCTGATGTTGACGTTGATCGCTGAATCCATGATGCAGTCTTGCAATTGGCACAATTCCAGCTGTGTTCGACAACATCATCCGTAACTCCTACACATTTGTAATGATGCCATCCGTCGCATGCGTCGCACTGCACCATGTGATCTGTATCAGGTCCGCCGCAGCTCTTGCAGCAATGTCCATCGACGGTTTTCTCCGGTTTATCCACTTCTTCCACATCACCACTATCACGCACAACGCCAACCTCGTAATCCTCCTTGGCTTTCTGCCGATCACTTTTGCCACTCACCCTACTACCTTTTCCGTCAGACTTCGAACCACGACTTGACATACTCACTACTCGGTCGGAACTAAACGAAAATTATATTTTGTTGAATTTAATCCAACGGGGGGAAGTTTTCCGTAATTATGATTCTCTCCCGGAAACGAAATGAAGTCGCACAACCCGGTTGCACTTGTATCGGTGAACAAGCCGACGGAGAATATAATTTTCCTGAAGAAAAATACATAAATTTCTCTTAAAACTATCTAATGATTAATACTAAATATAATTAATTACACGAATACAGTGATCGCGTGAAAATGGGCACGTAAACCCTATAAGTATTGTCGTTATGGTTTATGTTTACTCACGTTTAGTTCCCTTAGCGTTTATTGTCCTAATCGTGAGCAGAGACAAGTTTGGTGGTAGGTCCTAGCAGTTTTACAATATTAAATATGTATTTAAAAAGAAATGCTTCCGAAATTGCTTACCGGTATGGGATGAATAGATGGATTTGGTGGAGCTGCAGCGGAATGAAACTGTTTGTGTAGGTTACCTATCATATGTTCGGTTTAATATCTAATTCAACTATTTTATCATAAGAAATCTTACCAAGTTTGTTTATAACAGTAGTTAATTGTGTAGTGGATAAATTATCACTAAATTTAATGATATTACTTGAATAATTTTGCACTAGCTCTGAATAAATGCTGCAGTTTAGGATCTGCGTGTGTTGTTTTGTTTTGTATTGACTCACCCGATGATCGTTTGCATACTTATCAATGGTTGTTGTTGTTGTTGTTGTTGAGATTTGCGTTTTGATGGCTCGAGGTACTGTGCCTCATAAACGCCAGTGACTAGTTGTGACGTATAGACGTCACACTTTTATTTTAGCCATTCGGGTGAATTTGATGATATTTTTTAGCTCCTCGTTATTTACACCTTCTTTCTCTCGGACTAAATCTTGAAGACGTCTGTGTTGATCCCAGTCGAAGTGGTTGCGTATGTGGCCGTACTTGATGCAGTTTAGCAACATATGTTCCGTTGTGTCTTTTTCATCACATAGGTCACAATCTTCGGAGTCTATTAGCCTCATTTTCGCAAGCCAATAGTTCGCATAGTCGTGCCCGGCAAGTATTCTGTTCAGTGTTCTTACCTCCTCCCCGTCGAAATCTGTATTCCAGAACCACGGCCTGGTTGGAAATTCGTTAAATAATTCATGGAATTTTCTTCCCTTATTTTGGTTTTTAGCGATGTCGTTGTACCATTCATTAGTAGCCTTTTGCAATTGTTTCTTGTAGCAGAGTACTACATCATTCCACAGGAGTTTGTTGGCGATTATCCCATCCGTATACAGACCAGCTTTGGCAAGAGCGTCCGCCGCTTCGTTGCCCTCAACTCCAACATGGCTTGGAATCCACTGTAGGACTGCTTTGGTGTCTTGTAGTTGCTTACAGATGTAGCCGGTTAGGCTGTCCCATAATTTCAACTGCTGGTGATTCTCTAGTAAGAGACAAGCTGATTGTGAATCGGTAAATATTACTGTATTTTCTTTATCTAAATCTGCGATCTCTTCTAGGCCTGTCCGTATAGCCACTAGTTCCGCTGTCATAATGCAGGAATGTTGTTCTAGTTTGAGGCTGATGGCAATTCCATTATCATGAACATGCACTCCGATTCCACAGGCGTCGGTGGTTCTCGAGGCGTCTGTGTAAACCTTTCTCCAAAGGCAATATTCCTTGTTGATGTATTCCAGTGTTATTTGTCGCATTGCTTGAGGTGACATTTTTTTTTGTTAATCGGCATTCCTTCAATTTGGGGCCGGATGGTTACGTCGTATCTGGATTCGGATGGTACCAGTTCGTAGATCCTTCCCACCTCTTCTGCATTTTCCAAAAAAACTGTTTCGATGAAGGTGTACCTCTTTTGTTCTGTTGTAGGGTTTCTGTCCAGTATCTGTAGCTGTTTGTATACTGCATCTTGTTTCCTGTAGTGCATTGAAATTCGTTTTTTCGTCCAGTAGTACCTTTGCAGTTCAAGCGGTTCTTCATTAGCGAGGGCCGCTAGCGTATTTATGGGCGTTGTCTTGGAGCATCCTGTTGCTATTCGATGGCATTGTCGTTGGGTTACATCCAGATCGTTCCGGTAGGTCTTGGATGTGTTGGCGTATATGGAGCTTCCGTAGGACAGAAAGTTACCGTATAAAGCCTTATGAAATAGAATCATTACCTTTGGCGTCGCGCCTTTCTTTATACTACCGATAATTTTCAACATATTTTGGCGATCCTTAATTTTGTGCTTTAATTCTCTGAGATGGGCACCATAACCAAGATTATGATCCACTGTTAAGCCCAGATATTTGTAGTTTCTGACACATTCAATAGGAACACCTTTAACCTTAAGTTCGATGTTCGTCTCTTTCTGCGTAAAGACGATTGCTTTAGTTTTGTTGCTATTTAGTGAAAGCTTCAGGCGATCACTGCATTCTACAAAGCTGTCGATTGCGCGTTGCGCCTTTTCTTTCACTTCCTTCACGTTTTTTCCGCTGATTATCTTCGCAAAGTCGTCTGCAAATTGCGTTGTGACGATGTTCTCTCCCTCGTGATCAGTTTCGTGAAGTTCCGTCGTATATATGTTAAAGAGGGATGGCGATAGCACGTCCCCTTGCGGCAGTCCTTTGGAGGTGATGGTCGAGACTGTTCCTTGCTCAGTTTTCATGATCAATTTCCGGTTTTTCAAAAAATTCCCAATCCATATCATGATTTCCTCGGCGTACTTCATCCTATTCAAAGTAGCGATAAGGATTTCGACGTCGACGTTGTTGAACGCATTAGAAAAATCGAAGAATATAGCAACGCATACGTTGTTCTTCCTTTTTTCCGCCATTATGTGGTTTGTGAAATATTCTAGGCAATCTTCCGTAGATTTTCCTACCCGAAACCCGAACGAGAGGTCTGGTAGCAGTTGATATTTTTGTGCATGCTGTTGGACGAGTTCGAGTACAGCAGTGTTTGCCGACTTGACGATTGTTGATAGACAAGCTATAGGCCTGTAGGAGGACGCTTCCGTAGCATCTCTTCCAGGTTTCACTATCGGCACTATTTTAATCTCCTTCAATTTTTCCGGTAGAGTTCCAACGAGGTAGTACCTGTTTATCTCTTGGACTATTACTTCCTTCGTTTGCAGGTTTAGGTTTTTCAGGATATCGTAAGTTAAATGGTCAGTACCGGGCGCGGAACGGGCTTTCTTTTTATGGATGATTTTTTGCCACTTCTCTAAGTTAAGCAAGTCTTTGCCTGGTCGGTTGGTGGAACCCGCTGGTTGGGTTGTCGTTGGTTCTGTTGGTCCAAAATGGAACTCTAGGAACTGCATAGATTTTTCTTTCGACGTGAGTACGATGTTATTCTTGCTTTTGTTTTCGTGGCTGTATCTCAATCTTCGAACTAGGGTCCAGTTTGACTTTGTGTCACGTGGGTCAATGTTTTTCGTGATTGCAGCTAGCTTTTCCTTCATCAATATTTTTTTTTGCCTCAAAAACTTGGCTTTGGATTTTTGCAGCTTGATTAAGTTTTCCTCGTTTGATAAGCGGTTGAAGTTTCTCCAACACTCTTCTTTCTCTTTGTACAACTGTGTAAGTTCATCACTCCAGTAATACTTGGGAGTACGGCTGCTTATACTGCTGTTTCTTCTTATCGTGTTGGTGACAGATCGTTCTAGGTCCGTTATTGATCCCGCCTCGATAAGCGACACTTCTTCGTTAATTATTTGCCGATTATATAGCCTCCGTTGTTTTTTCGATTGAATGCTTCCAAGTTCGATGTCTATTAAAAGATGGGATGAACCTCCAAGTGGGTAATCCTTAATAGTCCACACTATGCCGTTGAAAAGGTCTGCTGTGCAGAGTGTCAGGTCTATTGCGCTTGGCGTATACTTAAGAGAGGCAGGTCTGTATGTTTTTTCTCCGTTGTTCATGATTAGAAGGTCAGCTGCATTTATGTAGTCCAGGATTAGTTTTCCTTTGCTGTTTGTGGACTCACACCCCCAAGCTTCGTTGTGGGCGTTGAAATCCCCCCCGATCAATAGATATTTAATCTTTTTTATTTCCTGCGTGAGTTTTTCCATACCGGCGTTAAGTTCGGCGATTGTTATTCTTGGGTTTATATAGATCGATATTAGGTTTAGGTTTCTACTAGGTATTGTAATTCCAATAATCTCCAACATTTCGCTAGAGCTCAAATCGAATGGAACGTAATTGTAAGCATCTCGGAGAAATATACCTACCCCTCCGCCGACACCTGCTAATCTTGGTTTGAGTATTTTATGGTAACCTGATATGTTTGATGATGCCATCGTATTTTCGTTTGTCCAAATTTCCGTCAGTAATGCTGCGTCATATTTACCCGAGTTTAGTTCGTTAGCTAATTCGTTCTTGTTTTTTGTGAGGCTCTGGATGTTACTCTGGAGTATCCTGAATGCGTCCATCTTCGGTGTTATTTATCAAAAATTGCTGTACGTCGTACCCCAGGGGGCTTGCTAGTTCTTTGAGGACTTCTAGAAGGATATAGTATCCATTTTCGTCTTTGAGGGTCAGTGCTTGTGACAGTTTTTTGAAAGACTGTCCGACTGTCGCTTTTAAGGCTTCTTTTTGCTCAGCTATTTGCTTCATTTTGTCGTCCCAGCGTTGCCGTAGTTCGAGATGTCGTTCTATTGTCATCGTTTCCTTTTCTGGCAGTTCCTGCTCTTCATTTTCCAGTTGTGTCTTCCTTTTTTTGTTTGTGTATGTGACTGTTTCGAATCCTTCACTGTCTATTGATCTGCTGTTCCCTTCTGTCGTCCTTTCCTTCCCTGCTGTGAACCTTTTCGTCGCTCCATGCTTCTTGTCCTTTTGTTCTTCCGGTTGTTTTTGGCTGCTAATCCTGTTTGTTGCTTCGGTCCTCTGTGTATTTCGTTCCTGGTCGGATCCCTTCTTCAGTTTATCTGCAAAGCTTTCGTATACTGAGGGGAAGTCGTCCGCTTGGTCTAGGATACTAAAACCGTTTCTTGTCGTTATCTTGAATTCATCCCGAGCTTCCTGGTAAGTAAGATTTCGGCTTGCCATTAGCTTCTTGATGTTGTTCTGCTTATTTCTTTCCGGGCATTTGCTGTCGGATGCTTTGTGGTTGTCCTTGCAGTGTACACATTTCGTTTGGTTCGGGCAGTCCTGCCCGTCATGTGTTTCGCCGCAGTTAACGCAGCGTTTCCGTCCCTTACAGTTTAGCGTGATGTGACCGTAACGTAAGCATGAGTTGCACATTACTGCTTTTGTGACGTAGGGTTCCACCTTAGTTACGACTGAGTACACCCGGATGAAATTCGGAAGCTTGTTGCTTCTGAAAACCACCCCTAGTTTCTGGATTGGGATTCTTTTACCCGCTTCAACCGTTCGTTGCATGCGAAATACTTCCATAATTTCTTTTTCCGAATCGATGTCAGAAATGAGCTCCTCTGGTTGTAGTTCTTCTGGAATTCCAGCAATAACTCCCTTAACGGTCACAAAGCTCTTCGGAATGAAGGCTCTAAGACGTTTGAGAGGGAGGTTCTGGCAGTTGACCAGTCTGTTAGCCTCTTTCCATTCGCTGAAAAAAACAAGCACTTTCGCTCGCCCAATCTTTTTGATATCCAACACCGTTTTGGAGAGTCCGTTCAGTTTCAACGTTATTCCCACGGTGATTTTGTTTATCCCCAACGTTTGATTTTCTGTTTGTACATCATTCTGCATTTTTTCTACCACTACTTTGTACGGACCGCTATCACATTGCTTGTAGTAGAACTTTTCGTAGATTTTTCCGCCATTTTTTCCATTTGCTTCATAACCTCTTTTATCCTCGTGCCTTCTATTTTCACTATTTTCTCCTAAAGCTATCGGTGCCCCCGTTGGGGCACCGCCACTCTCACTCATTTCCTTCTTATAACACTTCTTTTCTTTATTTCTTCTAGTATTTAAACTCCAAATTCACTTAAGATAACTTTCGGGATTAGTTATAGGCTTTTATTTTCCGATACTGAAATTTTTTAGAGACACTTCTATTTGCCAGCAGACCTCTCGATGTAGCCTTACCAAAATATCACCTTTTTTTTTTTTTTATTCATATATTTTTTATTATGATTTTTTTCCCCCCCTTTTTCTTCCCCCATAAAACCCCCCCCGCAAAACCCCCCCCCCCCCACCCCCACCTAAATTTAAAATTAATTTTTTTTTCCAAAAAAAAAATAAAAAACCCAAATTCCCCCACCCCCACGAAATCGTTTTTTGGATTTTTTCTCTATACTGTTGTCAAATAATACAAAAGCTTCATATTCAAAATGTTCCTCTTGGCGAATCGCCCCAACGAATCGCTTATCCAGGAAAGTTTACAAACATTCGGCGTTATTAAGTTCCGAACGGACCATGCAAACGGAATAGGCCATGTCACTGATAATAATCCCTCTTTTTCTTTTGCAGCAGTGCCACAAGCGACGACGAGCAGCAGCAGATGCTAGAGCAGGCTCAAGTGCATTCGGAAGATATGGGGAAAATATTTGGACTTGGATCTTTCGGGATGGAAACATTTGTGATTGAACGACGCCAACCTCTGGTCTCTATGAAAGTTATAATAATTCATTTGAAAATTAAAACCTTTTTATGTTAAAACCATTTTTTCTTTCAATCAAAACAGCATACATTTGATTGCACGATACTTTCTAGTTGAAAGTTCATTTTCAAGTAAAAATAATTTGCCTTCATTTTCAAATATGCCACGGTGTGGATTTGACAGTTCTACAATTTATCTGAAAAGAAAACTTTTTATGTTAAAAGTATTTTTACAGCCTACTTTTATTTAAATTGCACGACACTTTCTGGATGAAAGGTTATTTTGGAATAAAAATAATTGACTTTTATTTTCAACGATGCCACGGTTTCGATTTGACAGTTCTACGATTTGTTTTAAAAATTTCAACTTTTAAATGTAGAGCAGCAAAATTTTGAATTGACTGTTTGAAGGTTTTGGTCTTGAGAGTAAACCGCTTTCTACGAAAAAGAACCAACGCAACTTTTCAATTTTGGCAATGGTTTTTTTAATTTTAATAATCATTATACTTTGTGTGCGTGTTCTGTATCGGTCGCTGCTAAACTAGTGCTCCATCATCAGTTTGACAGATCCGGTGATCGACATAAACATAGTCAATTGCGATGGCTCTTCCCAGGTAACCAATAAGCAGTACCAAAACGTCTTTACGGCAGCCTATCAAGCAATTAAGTCGCCTTAAATGCAACATAAGGGCATCTTCAACGGCGATAAAAATCGTGGATTGGATTTATTTTTTTAGACCAAACGCAAAAACATCGCTGCACCGGTGTTGTAAATTTTGTTTTATACCGGATCTATTTTGCATCTTTTTAAATCTGGTATATGTTTTGATCTATTCTTGCAGCAATTTGGAACAAGAAAAATACTGTTCCAAAACACTACACGCTACTTTATAATACCAATTAATGAGTAAAATACGGCTTTTACTTAACAAAAACTCATTTTTTTTTGAGTATATTCAATCTACAGTGTTGTTTACTAACGCAAACCAATTTTTTCGCTGCTTGTTTCTGTTTTGTTTTTCAGTTATTCATTTTATTTCGTTTTTATTATTACATTTTAGTAAAAAGGTAAGTCTATTCAAAGTTTAGCAACCTGTGACCTGTGAGACTGAAAAACAAATATTTTTTCTGTATAGTATGTCGCAGTCCGATACGAAGCGTGGAAAAACTGGTCCGAGGAGGAGGACGAGCAGCTATGTCGGTCTTGGCTGACAGTGGCCAAGGACTCAATTAGAGGAACTGACCAACAGAGGGGCGAGTTTTGGAAAGCCATTAAAAATCACGCCAAGACATCTGTCCCATCGTTCACCGGCCGGCCAGCTGATGGAATTCGTCAACGGTTCGGAACGTTGAGACACCAAGTGGCGAAATATGTTGGATGTCTGGCTTTCGTGAACCGAGTAAATAAAAGCGGCTCCACGAAGGAGGACAGTTACCAGGAAGCCAGGAAGCTGTTTTTAAAAGAAACAGGGCTTAAATCCTTCCGGATTCAGTCCTGCTTCGAGATTTTAAAGGATGAACCGAAGTTTAGCGATTTGCAGGATGCAAAAAACCTCATGGAAAGAAAACGCAAGGAAAATGTTTCGGCGATTTGTGGTTACACTAATGAAAACACGACGCGAGACTGGACACAACACTTATGATTCTTACAAACGAAAAAGGAACATAAAATTTACCTTCATTCCGCATCGAACGCTGAAGAGCTTCGGTTTAGTTTTTTTCGCACTCCGCATTACCTCTTTTGCATTTTTTTTTTTCAACCCGCTATCAATCACGCGGTGATTAAAAGTAGTGCACTGTTTAAACCACCGATATCCAGCCGAGCGTTCCATTAGGGAAGCAGACATTCCCGGCCGAGCCCGACGGATGATCTGTCCAGCCTGTACCATCGTCAAACACCCGAGGGGAAAAAGTGTAACCCCATAAGCACCATCGCAGCAAGGAAGGTCATCGCTCCATCCACTGCCGGTCAGCAAGCGGTGCTTTGTTTGCGAACAACAGCAGAATACCGGCAAACGGCAAGTAGCACATTTGTTTTTTGTTTCGTCATCTGCTAGTGTGTTGTGTATCTCTTTCCCATATAGTAAATCGTTCTGCATAGGGTGGTCCAAAAAAATCATCTGATTTTTATTAATTTATTATTATTTTTTTTTTTTCAGTTCGCTGAATTTGTTCTTGCATGGATGATTCTACGGGGGGCGACTTGCCTCCCAAAGATGTTTTTAGGGCGCGCTGTTATCAGCCGTCTTCTGCCTCTCCTTGGGTTGTCTACTTTCGGCAGAAAGTGAAAGCCCTAGATTTTTTGGGCATTAAAATAAATTTGACGCGTCGTTATCCGGGGACCGAATTTCATCAGGTCAACCGAAACAAACTGCGTGTTACTGCACCTACATATAAAATTGCGAATGAAATTGCCAGTGACGCAGGTTATAATGTCGAGTACTACGTCTACATCCCATCTCGAGATGTGGAGATAGACGGTGTGGTTTCTGCAGCGAGCCTGACGTGTGAAGACGTTATGGAAGGTAAGGGGCGACTTCCAGATTCCGCTTCGTCTACCATTGAGATTCTGGAATGCAAACAATTGCATGCAGGATCAATGGTAGATGGAAAAAAGACGTATTCACCGTCGGACTCGCTACAAGTGACCTTCGCCGGATCAATTCTCCCAAAATTTGTTGAAATTGATAAAGTTTTTTTCCCAGTGCGCCTTTTTGTACCAAGGGTATTTAATTGTACCAATCAATATGCAACTAGCGATTTGAAATTGGTTCACTGTTGTAGAACCCCTTGGTCCGAAGTACACCTTGAAGCCAGCACCTATCTATACATATTTGCGCCTTTGTTTTGATTTGCTGTGTTATTTTGACAGAATATTTGAGAGTGTGTTCGTGTGAGTTCATTATTAGGGGCGTATTATTAAGCTTGGGACCGAGCTTGGGACCGATGTGCTAGTACTGACTGAGCCAAGAAAAAAATCGTATTTGTTCGGGACCTACTGGTCTTAGAGTTAGTCTATGATTGTACCAAGTGCAAACAGTTGGGTCATACGGCTACTTTTTGCGACAACAAGCCCCGTTGTGGCAAATGCGGCCAAAGGCATCTAGAGGATGCTTGCCAACAGGAAGCAACAAAGTGTGCTTACTGTGGCAAAGAGCCTCTCCACGATTTGCAGAACTGCCCCGTGTACAAGAAGCGCACTGGTAACGTGAGACGTTCCATACAAGAACGCTCCAAGCAGACGTATGCAGACATGTTAAAGTCGCAAAACGGAGCGTCTGCATCGTCTGTATCAGCCGCTCAAAATGAAAATCCTTTTTTGATTTTGTCTTCCGATGAACTGGACTCTGACGAAGCCGATGAGAGTGGATTTCCGGAGGTACACGCCCCCGGTAAAAGAAAGCCTACTAGTTCTCCGGGTGTGCGCCGGAAACAAATAAAACCTACTCTCAAAAGCTTGCAAAAAATTGGAGGTAGAGGGGGTCAATTTAAAAAACCGAATAAACCGGTAATAGCTGATGCATCCGTTCCTAGCTGTAGTTATACCAACCCGCCGCTACCTAATAACAGTAACCGTAAGAGGTTACCAAACACTACGTCTTCTCGCAATTCTAAGAATATCGCGTCCAAGCGAGGTAAGATTAATTTTAGGGACATTGTGGATAACATTTTAAATGCTCTTGGCCTTTCGGATGCTTCACCGCTCCGAGGAATTATTGAACTGCTTATTCCTATAGTTGGAAACTACTTCAAGCAATTGACTGTATCATGGCCCCTTATTGGTGAATTCATATCTTTCGATGAATAATTCGTCGAGTGAGGATCAAGATATGATCACCGTATTACAATGGAACTGTCGTAGTCTAATACCTAAATTAGACTCGTTCAAGTATTTGATTCACAATTCTGATTGTGATATATTTGCTCTCTGTGAAACATGGCTTTCATCCGAAGATGAATTAAACTTCCACGATTTTAACATTATTCGCCTGGACCGAGATGATTCATATGGTGGCGTACTTCTGGGGATCAAAAAGTGCTACCCCTTCTATAAAATCTCACTCCCAATAATCTCAAATCGTCGCTTGCCAAATAAATGTAAAAAATAAAGATCTTTGCATAGCTTCCGTCTATGTCCCTCCGAGGGCATCAATAAACCGCCGTCAACTTTGGAGTTCAATTACATTACTTCCATCTCCAGTTCTTATTTTGGGCGATCTGAACTCCCACGGTACTTCTTGGGGCGAACAATACGATGACAATAGAGCGGGTATTTTCTATGACTTATGCGACGATTTCAACTTGACCATCTTGAACACTGGGGAAGCGACACGAATAGCAAAACCTCCTGCCAGGGAGAGTCGACTTGACATATCTTTGTGTTCTAATTCACTATCATTAGATTGTCTGTGGAAGGTAATCAATGATCCCCATGGTAGTGATCACTTACCAATAATTATCTCAATCACAAATAGTTTTCACAAAACAGACCAGCCAATCCATGTTCCTTATGACCTCACGAGGCATATCGATTGGCAACATTTTAGATCGGCGGTAACCCTTGGTATTGATTCTACCGATCCTCTTCCACCATTAGAAGAGTATCGTTTCCTTTCCGACCTGATGTACAAAAGTGCATTAGAAGCTCAGAAACGACGTGTTCCAAGTGCATCCCTCAAAAGAAGACCCGCCACCCCTGGATGGGATGATGAATGCACTAAGTTGTATCTTGAGAAATCCGATGCGTTTAAAGATTATCGTAGACATGAAACATGCGAGCTTTTTGACAAGTACCTCAAGCTTGAAAAAAAGCTTAAAAACTTACTCAAAGCAAAGAAACGCAATTACTGGCGTTCGTTTGTAGAGGGACTATCTAGAGAAACCTCGATGACAACGCTTTGGAGAAAGGCTCGTTACATGCGAAACCGCTCATCCTCCAATGAGAGTGAAGAATACTCCATGCAATGGATATTCGACTTCGCTAAAAAGGTTTGTCCAGACTCTGTCCCAACACAACCGAATTTACGGGATACTACCCGAAATAACGGTTCTCTGGCCGAACCATTCACAATGTTGGAATTTTCAATGGCACTTCTTTCATCGAATAACTCTGCTCCGGGAAGCGATATGATTAAATTCAACCTTCTAAAAAATCTTCCTGATATCGCTAAAAGACGATTACTTAACCTGTATAACACTCTCATGGAATTAAATATAGTTCCACCCGCATGGAGGCAGGTTAAAGTAATAGCTATTCAAAAGCCTGGGAAACCAGCGTCTGATTACAATTCTTACCGTCCGATCTCTATGCTATCATGTTTAAGGAAATTGTTAGAAAAAATGATCCTATCAAGACTTGACCGTTGGGTTGAATCAAACAACCTGCTATCAAATACGCAATTTGGTTTCCGAAAGAGCAAAGGAACAAACGATTGTTTAGCGTTGCTTTCATCTGATATACAACTGGCCTTTGCACACAAGGAGCAATTGGCTTCAGTATTTCTGGATATTAAGGGCGCATTTGATTCAGTTTCCATAGATATACTGGCAGATAGTCTGCACAGTAGTGGATTACCAGGAATTTTAAACAACTTTTTGTATAATTTACTGTCAGAAAAACAAATGACCTTCAATCTGGGTCAACTGACAACTTCCAGAATTAGCTACATGGGCTTACCCCAAGGCTCATGTTTAAGTCCCTTGCTTTATAATTTTTATGTTAAAGATATTGATAACTGCTTGGAAAATAGATGCACGCTAAGACAACTTGCAGACGACGCTGTGATCTCCTTTAGAGGTCCACGTGCAGAAATCTTGCAAAGACCATTGCAAAATTCCCTAGATAATCTGTCCATCTGGGCCAGAAATTTGGGGATCGAGTTTTCACCGCATAAAACCGAATTGGTAGTGTTTACTAGAAAGCGGTTGCCTGCCCAACTGCGTCTCAAGCTGTTGGGAAGAGACATTACCCAATCTTTGACCTTCAAATACCTTGGAGTCATGTTTGATTCGAAATGCACTTGGAGTAATCACTTTGCGTATTTAAAACAGAAATGTCAACAAAGGATCAATTTTCTAAGATCAATTTCCGGGACATGGTGGGGAGCTCACCCGGAAGACCTCATTAAACTCTATAAAACAACTATTCTTTCAGTTCTCGAATATGGCTCTTTTTGTTTCCTCTCGGCAAGAAATAGCCACCTCATCAAATTGGAACGCATTCAATATCGTTGTCTACGTATTGCCCTTGGCTGTATGCATTCAACG